>JALPQI010030511.1:0-14256 GCA_025490895.1 Thaumatotibia leucotreta | reverse complement strand
TCCCTATGGATCTTATGCACAGACGGCTTGCACATTTATCAGAACCAGGTATGAGGATTCTTGGTGATGGGAAAAATTGCTTGAATTTAATTCTCCAGAAAGAAGACACCATCAGTGGTAACTGTGTTCCGTGCTTGACGGGGAAAATGGTGAAGGCACTGTTTCCTGCTGTCAGCATGAAGCGCACTACTCAACCTCTGGAACTGATACACTCAGATGTGGCCCGAGCGGCCCGACCAATGCAAGTCGAAACTTGGGGTGGAGCTTGCTACCTATTGACATTCACAGATGACCAGTCAAGTGCAAAAATAAGTATCGATAGAATCCGTTCATAAATATGCTACGACGTTCTTATTACACAGAATTAGAGTGCACTGGGACATATTTTTGAACGTTTTTGTATACCCCTTATTTTGTCTTCAACTGACCATACCCGGAAAACGTGGGGATACCTTATGAAGCATACACCGGAGGTGAGTTCTTACTTTATTTCTTTTAAAACATTAGTTATGAAACAAACCGATTTATCAATTAAAATTTTGCGCAGTGATAATGGCCTTGAGTTTACTAAAAATAAGCTTGCCACTTATCTTAAAGACCATGGTATTTTACACCAAACCACTGTCCCTTATAACGCTGCCCAAAATGGTACTGCGGAAAGGGCTTTTTATACGATTTTTAATAAGACTAGAGCTATGCTGCAGGAATCCGGCCTGAGTAATAGATACTGGGGAGAGGCAGTCATGACGGCCATTTACCTTAAAAATAGGTCTCCTACCAGGTCTCTTTCAGACGGTATAACCGAGAGCTTGTGGTCTGGGTGTCCTATTGACGTCGGCCACTTACGTGTCTTTGGCTGTACTGCTTATGCTCATATCCCTAGCGAAAAGCGAAAGAAGCTTGATGCAAGGGCAAAAGCTCTTATTTTCGTAGGTTATGGTGAAACCTTTAAAGGGTACCGATTAATTGATCCTGCTAATCCGTATAAAGTTATACAGTCTAGATCTGTTGTTTTTATTGAGGATAGCTTTATAGGCAAACATACCAATGGGTGTTTCCATAAAAATCGGTTAACTTTTGGACAGAATTTTCCAAAGGTGTTTTTTTAATGCTAACACAAAAGTTAATCATCCATTGGGCAAGTGTAACACCACGTATGATACATCCAAAATGGCCAGCCGATTTTTTTAGTATTTAGGGAGATATTTACGATTTTCTGATATAACTTTCTAGGGACTGACGGCCGAGGATAGGGACTGACGGTAAGATATATTTTTCAATAAAAACACTTAATTTTCTGTTTTAATAGGCTTTTATTTTTACATTTTGACAACTACAACAGTCATGTAAGAAGTTCAGTCTAAAAATTCAGTCAAACGTGCAGCACTTTGTTGCCTCCTGACAAAAGACTGTTAAGTACTTTTGACTGAAAAAGCGCTCCTTCATCGCCTGTCTAATTCCCATATCTTCAATAGCCAAAGACTGTGACATACCAAGGTATTTATAGGTTTCTGCTTCCAAGATAGATCTGAACGACATTGTCCCAGAAAGCCGTAAATTTGTTGAATCAGCGTCCGGGAGCTTGACTCGAGCAACACGGCACGCCGCGAAGGCCCCACAGTACATAATCGACTGCGTATCATCTAGATCTTTACTGGATCCTCAATTGCTCATTGACTGAAATAGTCACACTAACATTCACAACATCGTCCTCATCAGCAGCAGGACCGACCCGCGGTGCCTCCGATGGCAAGTCGGGTACCGGCACCGGGTCCAGCGTCGACGTGGCGGGTGGGTCCCGTGCTTAGGAAGGGGTCGCATGAACAGGGAGGGCCTCCAGGCGAAGCCGATCAAGTGTCGAGTCATTCAGCCGCTTTGATCGACTTGATCCGATAGTCACTGCGCAATCACATTAAAGGTCCGTTCAAGGGCCTGAAATAGAGGAAGCATCCGGACACGATACGCGGATATATTAGTTCCTCCCACTGTAGCCTAGTAGTAGGCCCCCAAGACATTCTCATTCATAGTTTGAGACCATGTCATGCGTCGCATTACACCACCGGCAGCGGGAGCCGTGGGCGGGGCAGCATGTCCCGCGGGCCAAAAGCGTGCCGGCAGCGGTGGCCGTCCTCGCCGCTCAGGTGGTCGTGGCGACGGCGTCACTGCTCAATCCACTGATGTCGGGCGCGGTGGCGTAATCTGCACCCGATGAAGATCGGAGGAATCGTCAATCCCTAGTTATAACGTCAGTCCCTAGTCAGTAACATAACCAGGGACTGACGGTCTAGGGACTGACAAATGCAAACATAATCGCACAAAGCTCATTATCAGAAATATATGCCGAAACCTAAAGTTCACTCTCAAAGCAATGCACACATCACAGTAACATGCAATTAGGTAACAGGTATAATAACTCATATTTTACAGACAAACGGGTCTTAATCGCGTAAACTTTCGTTTAATTGTATCCTGACCCGTTAAGACCCGTTTGTCTGTAAAATATGAGTGATAATCGTGAAAGTTTAAATCAATATAGGTATAATAACTCATTTATTTTATATTAAATTACTTACCTAGGGACTGACACATCGACTGGCACAGCACGTAAACAACCTTTAAGGACGCGAATCGCACTGGCGTGGCGACAAGATGGCCGACGCGGAACGCGTCGTGTTTGCGGCTAACTTCACTTCACATCGATACTTTCGAATGACGTTTTTTTTTTTTTTTTTTTTTTTAATACCACGTCGGTGGCAAACAAGCATACGGCCCGCCTGATGGAAAGCAGTCACCGTAGCCTATGGGCGCCTGCAACCTCAGGGTGTCACATGCGCGTTGCCGACCCAATAAAAATAACGTTGGCACAACAAAGTGGCTCCACTCCACCTGATCGTAAGTGAAAAGTAGAGCCCAAATCGCGGCGGCAACGAACAGGAGACAATCAGTAACCTGTTAGTTGCCACCGCCTTGCTGGCCCGCTAGATGCTGGTAAATACACCGGCTGACCCCGAAACACGGCAAACACGAAGGTAAGTAACAGAACGGCTTTTACTCGACTGCCGCGAATATTTAAAAAATAAGTGGCTAGGTGCTGACGTTAATTACGTATAACAATGTTATAGAATAAAATTTATTATAATTTATCTTTTGGAGAAATAAATTCTTAAACCATAAACCATAATAAACGTAATTTTCTTACATAAAACTGTTACGAGGTGTTGCATTCTGTAATATACATTGGTTTAGATACAAATAAACTAGTGATATCAATAAAACTCATGAATACTAAAGAAACTTAATATGAAATTTGGAAATGTGACATGGCTAGGGACTGACTTTTAAGACGTTTGATAATTATTTTCTATGATAAATAATGTAGTGATCGATACCAAATCGTATGATCTAATTAAACGGCGTTTATTTTTGATGCCTATAATATAAGATACCTAATACATTTATTATAAATCTATTAAAAGGCCCTAAACAAAAAGTTAACCGAATTTTATGGAATCACCCCAGTATTAAAGAGAAAAATAGAGCTGATTTTTACGACTATCATGTTGATATTGACCATTCAGGACAATTAAAAACTAAAAGTCCACATGCATTCAATAATGCCGAGGATGACTGTCATTTTAATACTAATGACGTCCCTCAAACAAATGAAAAAGATAAGTCGCCTGATTGCTCATCCACATGTAACCTAATTTCAGATGCTGAATCACCGACGCCGCCGGCGTGGTCACCGCTCTCTGAACTGAACACTACTGCACGGGCGATGAAGATGATGACAGCCCCGCTGATGAAGTTGGCATCCGATTGGACGCCGTGACTTCTCTGCCGGGATCATCACTTGATAGTTATGTTATGAGGAAGGTGATGAAGGTGGTGCTTCGACGGGTGCCTTGCCTTCTCTGCCGGAGTCTGTATCTAACGAGTCGACGCTGCCGGTCTCTGCCGACGCGTCTCGCTCACGTCCCATGCGTAGTACACGAGGTAATGTGCCCGAGCATCTTAACTTATAGGACTTATCATTGATGGCGGAGGGTTGCTCATCAGACGAGCCAGTTTCCTACCAGGACGCCATAAAAATATAACAAAACTTGACACTTCAGGTAAGCCCTCTAATTTTTAAAAACAACATTGGTTGCACGTGTTTTTTTTTTTCGGTCAAATTGAGAGGATCGACTGCACAAACACTTTGCATCAGTTGTGAGGCATATTATATTGAGAATTTTTTTTTGTTGCTACTGAATGTGAACCATGTATTTATTTATTATTATCTCCTTTATTTATCTCTTCTCTTAGGCTAGGTGTTTTATAAAAATGTCTATAAAAGTAAAATACAATACAACATACAAAAACAATACAAAATATAAACCAGGGATCGGAAACCGTTATTATTTTCAAACCGTTACCATACGTCAACCCCAAACCATAATCATAAAGTTTTTGTTCTCATAAACCGATACTTCTTAATGTTCTTTGACGGAACGCTTAATGGCCGATTCTGTTCTCAACGAACGGAATAATAACGGTTTTCCTAATTCTGTTGTAAGAGATGAACTGTCATGTCATGTTTTTCTTATAAAGTTTTCGTTACGGTTAATGTTCTTTCAAACGTTTTTGGCCGCGAACGCTACGTTTAGTGTTCTTGGGAACGGAATAATAGTGGTTTTCCTGTCAAAATTGATTTGAACAAATAGACAATCACATATGGTGCCTATTCTCCGATTAATCGAGATTGAATGTCGTATGGTTTGTATAAGGAAAACGTATTGAAATGACGTTTCGTGTCGTTTACTATTTTAACATTTATGGATACTGGAATAGAGACCCACTAGAATTTTAAAATCTGTTCCAAATTTAAACGCATAACCGAACGTAGTTAAAGAAAAAGGACGCAATACACTACAATCTGCCAATTTGTTTTAAATCCTATGTCAAAAGGAAAAGCCATCAATTTAAGTGACAAAGTTCCTTTTCGTTCACCTTTTCACCGCCACGTCAAAAAATAAAAGCGAGCAACACACGCCAAGCAACAAATTGCATGTAAACAACTAACTCAACAAAGTAAGTAAAGTCTGGCTAACGAAAGCTGAGAATGAGAAATGGCGGCAAATTAATAAAATATAGAGTATGGTATCACTGGGTTGCACCCCGAAAATCAGTCTTGATACTTGTAATATATTTAAAACTTAAAATTATTTTGTTAAATTACCTGTATTTATTACAATCCAAATTAATATATTATATATATGTACATAACGTAGCTGTTTTATGCAACTTTGTCTGCATGACACAATGCAATATGATGTAGGTATTGTAGGTACCTACTACTCTAAATGATGACCCATGTTATTAAATGGATCCCATATCAAATTTTAAGCAAATCTGTTTAGTTATTTTCAAGTTATATCATAGATTCGACAACACCAAGTTAGTTTTAACTTTTTACATACATATCATGTACCTATTTTGTGGTTAGTTTTAACTTTTTACATACATAATACATATTATGTATGTAAAAAGTTAAAACTAGCTTGGTAATGTGTCGAACCTATAATATAACTTGAAAATAACTAAACAGATTGGCTTAAAATTTGATATGTTTTTCAGCTCTTCATATCATTATAGTCTTTATACCATAATATGGCCGAAAAACAGAGTGATTTTCACACTTGGATATAACACTATTATATGTCTATAGCTATACATAGGCATAGGTAATATTAGTAACGATTTGTAATTTGTATCATCGCAGAATGGGTGTAGGTAATCATGATTAAAACTACCTATAAAATTGTCCATTACGACACAATTAAGTGCGAAAAACGTGAAATTCTAAACGAGTGGCGATTTTTTAAAACACGACCGATAGGGAATGTTTTAAATCGACACAAGTTACGAATTTCGTTATTGCACGTGTCTCGTACGACGTTTTTTAGTACAGATGGCCCTCCGAAGTTTTGAACCTGACTTAAAATGACCCACTTCTCACACTAGAGCCTAAAAAATGCACCATCTGTACTAAAAAAATATAATTCTGCCGGTGTGTGTATTTTTAATAAATAGGAAACGAAATATTTATATTTTTTATTCAGAATAATTAAAGTCGGACTTAAAAAACTGATACAATGATTCATACTATTTGTGCCATAACACATTAAAATCACATAATAAACTCATCTAATGCAGTTTTTATGACATTGTCTCTTTCGCTGTACTTATCTTCCACATGAATGACATGGTCAGTGATTGATTTCCAATCTGAGGCAGTTATACTCGCGATCTTTTTTCATTCTTCTCCAACTCGCATAACTTTTCTACCGTATTTTTGACAGCGTTAACTCCTTCAACCTCTCCCAGACCTTCTGGTAAAAAAAACAAATGACCATTTTAAATCAACCTAACATAAATACAAACTTAAATCTATTATAGTCGATAGTATATTAGATAATGAGTACAAGAAAATTTATTGAATAAAGGTAAGTATCAAAATGGTACTAAGTACTAACCTAGGAACACCGATATCGTGTGTAAACAATCATGTTTTTCCTTTTAAGCGATGATTTTCTCCTCTTGTTTTTCTTTATATTTACTTATTATAAGTACGCAGCAGCTTACGAACATTACTTGGTTTAGGCGTATAATGTCCCACTCGCAAAACGTCCCTCCGCTATAATAACGTCCCATACGCAAAACGTCTTCTCTGAAAATTGTCCCTTATGCAAAAAACCCCATTCGCATTACGTCCCGTTATCAAAATGACCCATACCCTTCGCGAAATGTCCCTTCTGAAAATACCCCTATCGCTGAAAGTCACGGCTGCCTAATGCCCCTTTCGCAAAACGTCCCGTTTGCAAATAGCCAGGTTCTTATGCATTAAAGAGGTAATAATACAGATTGTTATCGTTATTGTTATTGAAAGGCGTCCATACATTTAGTATGGTACTAGTTGAGTACAGTCAACAACACAGCTGTGAATTTAGACAAAGTGTCAAAAATATGTATACAGAACTTTATTGCCTGTGCCATAAGGATTTGTATACATATATCTGGTACTTTGTCTGTATTCACAGCTGCTGTGTTGTTATTTGTACTGTACATTTTTTACCGTCTTCTTTCTTAGCATTTTTTAGCTTATGTTACGGGTTACGGAGCCTGGCGTTCAATTTGGTAACACTATCCCAAGATGTGGCGTAGGCACTAGTTTTTACGAAAGCGACTACCATCTGACCTTCCAACCCAGAGGGTAAACTAGGCCTGATTGGGAATAGTCCGGTTTCCTCACGATGTTTTCCTTCACCGAAAAGCAACTAGTAAATATCAAATGATATTTCGTACACAGTTCCAAAAAACTCATTGGTACGAGCCATTTTTTACGGGACATTTTGCGAAAGGGACGTGTTGCGATCGGGTTATTTCGTGAAAGGGACTTTCTGCGAAAGGGACGTTATTTATATAAAGTGACATTTTGAGAACGGGATATTTTGCAGAAGGGCCGTTTTGGCAATGGGAGATTTTATAAAAGGGACCTTTTGCGAAAGGGACCAAGAGACGTTTTGCGAGTGGGACATTATACGCCTAAACCCATTACTTTTCATAGTATTTTTCATCATAAACACCTTTAAAACGTTGCAATTGTGGAAAGCGAGCAATGGGTGTCAAGTCGAACGAAAGACAGAACATGACGTTTGACAATTCAGCTTGTGATGCCATATGAAAACTTCCGTAAAAAACTCATTCTCAGCTTTCGTTAGCCAGACTCTATCAGCTTCGTAGTGTTAAACGAACATATATTTTATCAGTTATATCAATTCATTGGCGGCGAAAAAATGTCCTTACCTACTGTTATCAGGAGGTAATGTTATGATTACAGTCACGTTAATTCCTATAGCAAGGCTAGCAATATCTTGTGTTTAACATCAACTTGCCGCCACACTTCTCTTTTTAATCTATACAATTGAAAAAAGACGCGTAGCTGCGAGTTGCTTGTTAATTTTATTCAGAGTTTGCAATCTGTCACCAACCTCTTTTGAGAAACTGAACTTGCTTTTCAAAAGAGGTTGATAGATCTGAGTCCGTAGCTATGTTAGCTAACGTGCCGTTTTATTCTCTTTGGTGCCAATCGCTACGCTACGCTGAGCAGGTCATGAGCAGGTAGTGTATCGTAGTTTTCTCTCTGTCACTCTTTCTTATTGGTGTGACGAAGACAGTTGAGTTTCGTTCGCGACTGAATATTAGCGATTGGCATATTGGCTACACAACCTGTTCATATAATTATTTCATCGCCAACACCGTTATCTAATGTGTCTTGATGTTTTATGAATAAGGCAATTGGACTGGATGCGTGTAAGAGTTACGAATAAATGCAAAGTCATTTGCAGACACCAATAAACTAACATGTTTTACCACAAAAATCAACTATATTCCAAATAGCTGACTGGTGAGTCGTGAGAATGGTGACTTGCTTCAACCTTTTCAACGCCACGTAAAACTATAAAAGCTAAATTTGAACTTTACGCACGTGCATAGTTACATATTATTTTGTGGATGGTGTCTTACAAATAGTCTTTGGCGTTGAAACTCTCTTGTTAATCAGTACCTACCAATATATCAGTCATTGTCCAATCTAATTGAAACCTTGTGGACGGCGATAACGGTTATGTTGGTAACACTGTTTCAACGCCAAAGACCGATATACAAGTCACAGATCAATAGAGACCTAGTCGCACTTGCTTATAGTTTTTGACAAATTCCTTTGTGACACTTTGGTGGCGTGGATGGAGTGACAGCTGCTGTTTTTGCCGTGGCATTGAAAAGGTTAGTGTTATGTTATGATGAGGTAAAAATTGTATTGACAGCGGTATCGTCATGGTTCGTCTCAGTAAATTTAGCACAGGATCAGTGCGACAATATGTCGCCGCGAGATAGATTATCCATCTCCCTTTTATTCATATTGTTGGTAAAAGATAGAAAATCTATACATGTAGCGATAACATACTGACATAGCAATCATGTGCTAAGCGTACAGTATAGTTCGAGAAATATAAATTGAACGTTTATTTTTACTATAATGTAGGTAGAAAGTTACCAATTTATATTTCACGAACTGTACTCTCAGTCGTCGTATGTCAAGTTCTTAAATTGATGCCGTTCTGATTGTGTCACTAATTTTTTATAGTTAGCATATACTTAGTATAGCAAGATAGTAGTTAGAGCAACACACCCAAAGAAGATGTTGACGAAGGCTTAAATGAGCAATATGAAATAGACAATACAACAAATTACCAAAGTTGATATAGTTGACCCCAGTTAAAATGACGAATCAAGAATGGGTGACAAAGACAGATCGGGACCAATTCAAGATTTTAAGAAAAAACAATTGAGACGTCACTGAAAATAAAACTAAGGCTGCGTTTCACCAAACTTTTATTCGAAGAATAACGCTTTCTCTCAGATATATATATATATATATATATACATATATATATATATATATATATATATATATATGTATGTAGTGCTAAAGTACTATGGAGATTTGACATGACTATTCGAAAATAAGCGTTATATTTCGAATCAAAGTTTGGTCAAATCGACTAAGTGAAACACGTACACGGTCCAGAATCGAAATCTTTGATAGAGTTAACTGGGTTGGCGTGTGTACCTACTAAAACTAAAAAAGGAAAAAGACTATATATATTCATATTTATTTATTCGTGGTTAGCTTGGTCTTCCACATTCCAGCGTTTCACCGCTGCCGCTGGAGTCAGCATATGAGTATATGACCGCAGCTGATCTGATGATAACGAGTACTTTTGCGCACTGAGGTTGCAACGCAACAAATACTCATCACTGCTATCTCAAAGGGAAAAGGATTCTTGCTATATCAAAGGGTTCCAGGATGGCTGGCACATACGCGGGTTAGGTCCTCTGGCATGGCATCTTCCAATTTCTTCTATGCTGGTATACCAAGGCATCCATTCAGGTGTCTTCATATCAAAGGGTCCATGGTATCTAAGGCTGTGGAACACGGCACCTCATTAGTTTGATTTGAGCGATTAAAAAAAATTACATTCTTATGGCGGCCTAACTATTTTTAGTATAAAATAGATTATGTGAGAAGCAACACCAAGTATGACTTTTGCGTCTATCTTCATCTAGTTGTTTGCTAGAGCTTCTTGAGTGAGGTTGGTTATTTGGCGGGCAAAATCTTGGCAAAATATAGACATAATTTTTTCAAAACAGGGTGGTATTAAATGAAAAAAAAACCCATGACCTGTAATAAAATGACAACAGTAGATTACATTGATAGTAGTTTTATTGGAAAAAGCTAATCAGAAAATAAGTTATGGCTTTGGGCAATTTTATCCAGTACTTTAGCAAACGGACATTGAAAACATTGCCCATCATGAAAAATAGCCTACAGTTGTCACTTTCAAGTTTTACCACTTTATGAAAATAGCGGAGGGTAATGTTTTTTTCAGTAAATTACGTTTTTATAACTCCGTTATTTTATTTTACGTGTACAAAATGTTCGGAACCAATAACTTTAGGTACTCTCAATTGTCAGTTTCGTTGTCTGCTGCTTCGTTAGTGGGCTGATATTTATATCAATATAATATTATCTTGATTCCCATTCAAAAAACGGTTTTATTATTATTGCATTAAAACAAATAATACATTTTGGACTGTTTTACTTCACTAGTATATTAATACTTTGAACAAAAGTTAAACGTCTTTAGTTAAGATATCTACTTAAAAGTGACAACCCTAGCATTTGCGAATTGCGTTAGTGGACCTTGTATGAAACAGAGCGAAAACGGGTAGGTAACATTGCCCAACCAATTTACTCAAAATTGTTTATACTTATCCCTGAGTTATAAACATGAAATGGTAGAATTGCCCAAAAACCTTCTGTGATCGTAGTATTATTGTCATACGAGCTATTTTTAAGCACTAAATTGAGGTGGGCAATGTTGGTCAAGAACGAGATTACTTTGCTCGCCTTCTATAGGTGCATTCAGACCAAAAGAACATTCGCTATTCTAACCTCCCACTCTACGAAATTCGATCGTTACACAAAACGTGATTGGTTGATTTCGTAGAGCGGGGGATAGAACAGCGAATGCTCTTTTGGTTTGCACGCACCTTAACACGATGAACGCCACGCCAAAAATGTAGTCTTACCATTGGAGCCACAGGGGTCACCGGTGAGCCTAACCATGTTGAACCATTGGGGCCACGGGGGTCACCGGTGAGCCGTCGCGAGCCTTCATTTCAAACCTGTTTTACAGGCCACCGTTCACTTATTCCATCCGAAAACGTATGCAGGGTGAGCCGTGTGGCCCTAGAGAAGATACAAATTGCCTTGGTTCTTTTGTACTGTAAAGGACTTATGATTTTTTTTGTCATTTTGTGAACTTAGTTAAGGTTGGCTTACTCGTCATAGGTAAAATATAGTTGAAGACTTGCAAATAAAGATTTTAAATATTGAGTTTGGTAAAAAAATAAAGTAAATTAGTTTTTAATGTTTATAATTATTTTTTATTTACCTAATTTTAAGCATATAATACAACTTTTAGTTAAGTTTAAAAATAGGTAACGTCGTCGACTTACTCGCTATCAAGATGACACTAAAGTTTAAAAAAGCTTGTATTCTTGAGCTTTTCATAAAACAATTTATCACAATTGGCATAGTAAACTTAAAGGTACCTATTCATTATAATTATAATTCTTATCAAAAGTAACAAAAGTACAAAATCATAATTAGTGAGTTCTGTCATGGTTTTGCTCCGGAATTGTTTAGAAGGAAGCTACTTTTTACATCGAGGGGGGGGGCATTATTTCCAGATCGACGGAGTTGCTATGGGTAGCCCTGTGGCACTGGTCTTAGTAAATATCTAGATGGAGCATTTTGAGGCCAGCATAGATCTGCAACCATGGGCAGTGAAATTATGGAAGCGGTATGTCGATGATGTCTTCTGCGTTATGAGAGGTGGCAAGCATGAAGTTGAGCAATTACTCTAGTATCTCAATTCCATTCATACTAAAGTCAAATTCACATATGAATTGGAATCGGAGCATAGTTTGCCTTTTCTGGACGTGAAGGTGATAGGTCGAGATGATGGTTCTTTGGCGCACACTGTTTATAAGTAGGAAGCCCACACACACAGACAGGTATTTGAACGCTCTGTCTCACCACCACCCCGGCAGCTTCAGTCTGTGGTTAATTCTCTAAAGAACAGAGCACATGACCTTTGTGACCCTGAATTTCTGGAAATTGAGTTATCGCACGTTCAGGAGGTTCTGAAGAGAAATGGCTACATAATGAACAGACGGCAACCCAGACAAATACCGAGGAAGAAACATTCAGATGTTGCGAGGCGACCAGCATTTTTGCCTTATGTCAGGGCTGTAACGGACAAAGTAGGTACGCTTTTGAATAAGTATTCCATACCAACCGTTTATATGCCGTTATCAAAGGTGGCATCTAAGGTATCTAAGGTCGCCTAAGGATGTTTTACCTTATCACACACCGGGCGTTTATATAAGATCGATTGTAGCTGTGGTAGTTCCTATATTGGGGAAACTAAACGCACCATAGCGGAAAGGGTCAAGGAACATATCACGGCTGTTAAAAAGCGTCAAACGAATAGGTCTGCTGTGGCCGAGCATTTGTTGGAGTCTGGATAAAAAAATCTTTACTTTTTTATAAAATACTTTTTAAATACTAAGTTTTAAAACTTCGCGATCATTTAGCTCGTAGTTGGCAAACAAGTACGTAAATTCAAGTGTTATTAAAAGGACTACTTCAGTTGGCAAAAAAATACACGTGATATTGGCTAGGGGGGGGGGGGGGGGTCCTGAAAATATCACCAAATATCACCATGGGGGCTGGGGGGGTTTAAAACATACCAAAATCGTATGACGTGATTAATGGACAAGCCCTACCTAATATGTACAGTACCGGCCAATAATAATTATATCACATACAGGTTTTTTTCAGTAGATTTATTTTTATTTTTGTAAGTGTTTTTCACACTTTCCACCTCACGACTATAGATAGTCTAGGCATAGGCCTTTACACTAGCGATGAAAAAACTGGTCATCATGTAGTGATTTTTTCATAAAGAGATTTTGCGTAAGGCATGGATTTCTTAGTAAAATTCTTTTTTTCACTACAGCTATTTTAGCAATATGCTGTGTCTCCAATTGCAATTCACAATACTTAATTGCAGTATTCATCATTAAACTGTGCAAAAGTACCAAAATAATATGCTATCTACATGCGAACATGTGCCGCTTACTCTATACACGCTCATACAAAAAGTCACGAATGTGATATATTATTGGCCGGTACTGTATACCTACAACTAATTGCAAATGGTCACTGATCTAAGCAATGGGCGGAGAGACAGACGGACTACCGCACGAAACGATAGATGAAGAGTGATAGAGCGCTGACACACTCTAGCACCATGCTTAGAGGAGTATGCTGACGGATAGACAGACGGACTAACGGACAGACAGACGGACAGACGGACATGGCGAAACTATAAGGGTTTTTTATTTTTTTATTTGAACTACGCCCGATCATAACAATTTTTTTTAACGAAAAAAGTGTTAACGCTTTCACAGCCAGTAACAAAAAAGCTCGTTTAAATTTGAATTCTAAAATGTTATTAACAGAGTTCTTAATCACAATTGCGGAAATAACGCATAATTTATTTTTATTTTTTGTTACTGGACATTGTTTTTTTTTTGTGTTTGTTAAGAATTATTTCTATTTCTAGACGGATCCAAGAATAGATGGATGGAAAGAAGGACTAACCAACAGATAGATAGACAGTCAGACGGACGGACGAACAGACAGACAGACTGACATGACGAAATTGTAAGGGTTCCTAATTTACTACGGAACCATAAAAAGTACTTACACCCAGAATAATTGAAAAGGCAATCATTTCAAGTAATATCCGGTCGAAATATGTTTCTTTGCAGAAATAAACGGGCAGACAGACGGACGGACAGACATACAGACAGACCGACAGACAAACAGACAGACAACGGATAGACAGATGAACAGACAGACAGACAGACATACAGACAGACAGACGGACATGGCGAAAATGTAAGGGTTCCTAATTTACTACAGAACCGTAAAAAGTACTTACAGCCAGAATAATTGAAAAGGCAACAATTTTAAATAATATCCGGTCGTAATATGTTTCTTTGCAGAAATAAAAC
>JALPQI010030510.1:0-19091 GCA_025490895.1 Thaumatotibia leucotreta | reverse complement strand
ATGGATTTCTTAGTAAAATTCTTTTTTTTCACTACAGCTATTTTAGCAATATGCTGTGTCTCCAATTGCAATTCACAATACTTAATTGCAGTATTCATCATTAAACTGTGCAAAAGTACCAAAATAATATGCTATCTACATGCGAACATGTGCCGCTTACTCTATACACGCTCATACAAAAAGTCACGAATGTGATATATTATTGGCCGGTACTGTATACCTACAACTAATTGCAAATGGTCACTGATCTAAGCAATGGGCGGAGAGACAGACGGACTACCGCACGAAACGATAGATGAAGAGTGATAGAGCGCTGACACACTCTAGCACCATGCTTAGAGGAGTATGCTGACGGATAGACAGACGGACTAACGGACAGACAGACGGACAGACGGACATGGCGAAACTATAAGGGTTTTTTATTTTTTTATTTGAACTACGCCCGATCATAACAATTTTTTTTAACGAAAAAAGTGTTAACGCTTTCACAGCCAGTAACAAAAAAAGCTCGTTTAAATTTGAATTCTAAAATGTTATTAACAGAGTTCTTAATCACAATTGCGGAAATAACGCATAATTTATTTTTATTTTTTGTTACTGGACATTGTTTTTTTTTTGTGTTTGTTAAGAATTATTTCTATTTCTAGACGGATCCAAGAATAGATGGATGGAAAGAAGGACTAACCAACAGATAGATAGACAGTCAGACGGACGGACGAACAGACAGACAGACTGACATGACGAAATTGTAAGGGTTCCTAATTTACTACGGAACCATAAAAAGTACTTACACCCAGAATAATTGAAAAGGCAATCATTTCAAGTAATATCCGGTCGAAATATGTTTCTTTGCAGAAATAAACGGGCAGACAGACGGACGGACAGACATACAGACAGACCGACAGACAAACAGACAGACAACGGATAGACAGATGAACAGACAGACAGACAGACATACAGACAGACAGACGGACATGGCGAAAATGTAAGGGTTCCTAATTTACTACAGAACCGTAAAAAGTACTTACAGCCAGAATAATTGAAAAGGCAACAATTTTAAATAATATCCGGTCGTAATATGTTTCTTTGCAGAAATAAACAGGCAGACAGACGGACGGACAGACAGACAGACAGACCGACAGACAAAAAGACAGACAACGGATAGACAGATGAACAGACAGACAGACAGACATACAGACAGACAGACGGACATGGCGAAAATGTAAGGGTTCCTAATTTACTACAGAACCGTAAAAAAGTACTTACAGCCAGAATAATTGAAAAGGCAACAATTTTAAATAATATCCGGTTGAAATATGTTTCTTTGAAGAAATAAACGGTTTAACAGACGGACGGACAGACATACAGACCGACAGACAAACAGACATACAAACACACAGACAGACAGACAGACAGATAGACAAACAGACGGATGGACAGATGAACAGACAGACAGACATACAGACAGACAGATAGACAGACACACAGACAGATAGACAGAAAGATCGACGGATGAACAGACAGACAGACAGACGGAAAGATCGACAGATGAACAGACAGACAGACGGACAGACCGTCAGACAGACAGGTAGACAGACGGGCGGAAAGATCGACAGATGAACAGACAGACAGACGGATAGACCGTCAGACAGACAGACAGACAAACAGACAGACAGACAGACAGAGGGATGAACAGATGAACAGACAGACATACATACAGACAGACAGACATTTCAAGTAATATCCGGTCGAAATATGTTTCTTTGCAGAAATAAACGAGCAGACAGACGGACGCACAGACAGACAGACCGACAGACAAACAGACAGACAACGGATGGACAGAACGGAAAGATCGACAGATGAACAGACAGACAGACATACAGACAGACAGACGGACATGGCGAAACTGTAAGGGTACCTAATTTACTACAGAACCCTAAAAATATCTTACAGCCAGAATAATTGAAACGGCAACCATTTCAAGTAATAACCGGTCGATATATGTTTCTTTGCGGAAACAAGCGGACGGACAGACGGACGTACAGATAGTCAGTCCGTTCAGATAGACAGACACACAGACAGAGAGACAAACAGACAGACAGAAAGATCGGCAGATGAACAGACAGACAGACGGACAGACCGCCAGACAGATAGACTTACAAACAGACAGACAGACAGACATACAGACAGACAGACAGACAGAGGGATGGATGCAAAATGCAAGGGTTCCTAATTTACTACAGAATCCTAAAAAGTACTTACACCCAGAATAATTGAGAAAGCAATAATTTGGAGGAAACAAACGGTCGAAACACGTTTCTTTGCGGAAACAAATGACCGTATAGACGGACGAACAAACAATCAGACAGACAGAGAAACAAACAGACATACAGACAGACGGATGGACAGATAAACAGAAAATATACTTTCATTCGCCAAAGAAATGTTCGTTTAAATTTGAACTTTACTACGATGTTAATAGAGTTCAAGATCACAACTGCGGAAGTAACGAGCTAAGCCGAGTTTAGACCTGGGTCGCGTTTTATAAAGTTTCATTTTACAATTTCGCTGTTTGCCTCTCTAACGCACGCACATAATACAGGGTGTTTTTTTTTCGACCGTTCAAATTCTACGTAGTGAATGTGTAGGTCATACTCACCAACTTTTACTATGGGGACAAAGTCGAAATCGCGAGAAAAAAATCAGCTGTTTCATACAAATTGGCGGCATTACGCCGGCCGAAATGTATGAAACAGCTGATTTTTTTTTCGAATCTGATTGTATATTGGCTAGAAAGAGAGACAAACGGCAAATTGTAAATTGTAACTTTATAAAACGCGACCCTGCAAGTTTTGAAAAAAAGAGTTGTAGATATTTGCCACTACCCAATTCCGGGTTATTCCCACCTGTTACCACCAACTTGACACCAGTGGTAACAACTGGGAATTTTTTTCCCACCTGTTACCACCAGAGTACTTGGTGGTAACTACTGGGAAAAAGAATTCCCAGTAGTTACCACCAATCACTTTAGTGGTAACTACTGGGAAAAATAAATCCCAGTTGTTACCACCAAGTACTTTACTAGTAATTTGCTTATTTTTAATAGAATATACACAAAATACTTTGCCAGTTATTAATAAGGAGCTAATTTTATGAATATTACTTTATTTATAAAATATCTTATTAACCATCGAATTTTACTAAAAATGAATACATTTTGAAAATATTTTTTTAACTTTTTTTTTAAATATGTTGTCAGTATTACCTACTCTGAATCTGAACCAAAAATAATAAGAACTACTGACTTGATTATCACAGGGGCAGGTAAAAAGGGACGACGGGTGACCGGCTCGTAGAAGGGATAACTTTCATTTTTCATCGTGTTGTTTTAACTGATTAGGGATTACGAATCTCAATCCATTTTAAGATTATTATAACTTCTACAAGGTTTTAGGTACTTACACGAAAAATGAAATATTGAAATATTCTTGTTTTGAATAAAAAATTCGTCTTTATTTGTAGTATAACATTTTATAATAATTATAGTCTCTGGAAATTGTTACCATTGTACAACAAAATTTATGGCTACTAGGTATCCTATTGCAATAGGACTACTAAATATTAACTTAGTGGTAACTACTGGGAAAAAGAATTCCCAGTAGTTACCACCAATTAGTTTAGTGGTAACAGTTGGGAATTTCAATTCCCAGTTGTTCCCAGTGGTAACAGGTGGGAAAAAAATTCCCAGTTGTTACCACTGGTGTCAAGTTGGTGGTAACAGGTGGGAATAACCCCTAATTCCTACCAATATTTGCCGTGTGGTGATGGCAGTAAGAATATATTTTGTCACCACCCCAACTCCTCCTGTGGGTGTCGTAAGAGTCGACTAAGGGATTGAAGTGTCACTGACTATTATTTGATAAAAGAATGATGATGGGCAGCAGAGTCATCATAGTGGACATACTACTGCGATCGCCAATCCGCTTGCCCAGCGTGGCGATTATGGGTATTTGCCTCCTAATGCGCCTATACGCATAGTAAATAGGAGAGGCCTACGTCCAGCAGTGGACTATCATAGGCTGATGATGATGATGATTTGCGTCTAAAAACTTGCGGCAATAACTTGCAAGTGTAAACTCAGCTTTGTGTCTTTTCAAAAGGGCTTATTTCTACTATGGCAATAAGGATTATTTTTTCTATATTTCCATAAGAGAAATTATCTCTATTGACAAAGTGGAAATAAGCCCTTTTGAGAAGACATTCCACAGTTACGATATAATGAATTCATAACAAAACAACATACGTAATTGTGGGACAAAGTCATTTTGCGTCCGGCGGAATGTAGCCAGCAACGCCATATTGCTAGTTGTACTAAGCTCACCTGACGCCAATAGAACGCAACTCCAAGCATCGGGGTTCCATTAAGGGAAATAATAGGAACTGCAACTGTCTTCTTGAGCAATTCACGTATCGTACCTATCACTATGTTGACTATTCAGACGAGTGGTCTGCACCCATAACTGCGTAGGTACTATTAGGAGTATGAATGCAATAAGTGCAGGTTATAGTAAGTATATATATTTATTTACCAAGGAGCCGAGCCGATATTACAAGACAGGTGCCGGTAGTAGACCAACATCGGGCGTCTTACTCCTCCGTCTTACCTCCTTCTCATTAAACTCTAAAATTAACATAGAAAGAAATATCTACTAATCAGAAAGTTCACAAACTTACCATTATAAACATAATTATTTATGTATATCATTAGACATCAGCTTAACTTAATACTCAAAACTTAATTTTAATGTCATTATGTACATTATGTCGGAAAAAACATTGACATCTCAGTCAACAACTCGTTGTCAGGTAACCAATTTCCAGGCAAGTTCCCGTCGACGGCGCTAGGAGGCGCCAGAATTGCTAGCACATATTGCATCCTTTCACTTAATTCAATTTAAACCTTTTTCATCATGCGGCCAATACCACACGTCAAACCTAAATGGCTAGTCAAATGAAATGAAAATACGAACTATATTCGCGTGGAAAAGAGAGAGCGAGTGGCGGCATGTTTACGTCATCGCGAACAGTTTAATAATGGTTCACGGAACTTTATTTTTCGTTCATCTCTAGTAACGGTAACCAGAAAAGTTTTGTTCTTTCATATAAATCATATAATGTTCTTGTCAAAACCGTTATGTCAAAGAACGGAATTTTTCCGTTCATCTTGAATATTGTGAACCAGAAATATTGTGTTCATCTACAAAACCTTTATCGTAGTTAACCGTTACTAATACGAACGGAATTAATAACGGTTAAAGAACAATATCAAATGGTTAATCGAGAACGGTTCCGATCCCTGGTTATATTACCTTAGTCATAACTGATGAATGTCCTGTCTCACTCGACGCTCATCTCTGGACTAGTCCTCGTCTAGCACGGCGGGTATTCGACTATTCGTCTCTTCTCTTCGCAGCAATACCTCTCCTGCCATCAGGACCTATGAAGGTACAGAGCGACAGCGATATAAATAATAAACTCTTTGGTTCCCCTTCGCTTGTCGAATATACCTGGTCCTCTCTCACTCGGCGCGCGTCCCTGGACTTCTTGGCGGCCTGGTTGTTGCGCCGGCGCCGCTCGAAGTATTTCTCGTCCTTCAGCTCGGCGGGGATTGGTCGCTTCTCGCCGCGGCGGCGGGCCTCCTCGGATAAGGCGTGGTGGGCTTTGGAGAGAGAATTATCCAGGTGAAATTATTGCAGCGATTTAGATCGGCCACACACGCTTTAAGCAGTCAATTTGTATGGGAAGAGCAGTCAGACTGCAGAAAGCAAATAAATATGGCTGATCTGAGTCATAGACGTGAAACTAATGAGGTAAACCGAGCTTGCATATATGAACCTCAGTATTTGTAGGAATAGGTTTTGTCGGGAACGTGACGGCTATGACAGCTACCTCAGAAATATATAGAAAGTGCGAGAATTCTGTATAAATATAAACACCCACTTATAAAATTAAGATACATATTCCTAACTTTCTTAGATGTACGAGAAGAACGGTGTCACGTGCCCGACATTCTCTTGGAAAGCACCAGTATGCTTCCATAAATTTGGTGACAATACGTAATATGGAGGAGATCTGATGATGTGATGTGTGTGAAGTATTTAGGCTTACGTGGCGGGCTGCGCAGTGGCAGGTGCTGGCAGTAGGGCAAGCATGGCGGCGGCGGCAGCGCGGCCAGCAGCGGCCCCACCATGCTGGGCACGTCTGCAACAATACCAGTGTCAATAATCGACAATCGTTGTAAAGGAGACAGGAGGAAATGGATTAGTATTGCAAAGTGCACACATCAGAGATCTGCGGAGGCTGGAATAGACTATCAAAAAAAAACAACCATATAATATACCGTTTTCATAGATTTATTTCATGTGTAATCCTCGCGGTAACCGAAGAAAATATTGCATATACCCTCATTTAATAATGACATAAACGTCGAATAATCCTCACCAAGGACCTTATCTGACGGCCTCTATTGTGATAGCGTTATAAGATATTTTCATAGTAGTGATGATGATGTCCTCCTTGACGTGTCCGTCAACGGCGATCCCTGGTTAACTATAACTTCGTAAATGAGAGCGAAGATGGCTGGCAAATCCAAATTTAGTTTTAAAAAGTACGGTTGCACGGCGCACAATACAACTGACCGAGAGAGTTAAAAGTGTAGTTGTAGGAGGGCTTAGGCCGGTTCTTTTTGTGAAGGCGTTTTACTGCAAGGTCTTCAACACGAAGTTTTTCATAATTTGCCACTGCCTTATTAACAGAGTTGCGCCATTGAGATCTCTGTAGCGCAAGCTCCTCCCATTTATCCTGGGGCAAGCTACAGGCTGCCAAGTGTCGTTTTAAAACATCCTTGTAGCGTAAAAATTGACCGCCAGGTTTGCGCTTACCTTCCTTAAGTTAGTAGTAGCATGATAGCTTCAATATATCGGGGTAGATTTTTAGAGCACTGAGATGGGGTTTAGCGAGTGCGCCATTTTAGCTGGAAAGTTATACGCTAACCCGGAGTTGACCGTCCAGAATGATTCGACTTAATTTGTTAACCACGGGTTGGTAGACGAACACTGCAAATTATATAAAAAGGTACTTATGTTGGCAAAATGGCACTTTAATACAAGCCTCACCAATGTACAAAATCGTATATCTATTATCAATTTATCAGCTCATTCAAATGCTGAGTATGAACTTTAAAGTTTGAAGGATGAGGCGGGGCGGGGCACATATCCTGACAGTCAGGCGGACTCGAAACTATAAGGGTAACTAAAAACTAACCGTGTCGTTAAATATAGTTGGTACAATAATTAGCCTGTTTGGACATCGCGACCCCTCAGTTTAGCGCCGGAAATAATCCCTGGCACCTGCCCGTCATCAACTGTGTTTGCTTAAATCATTTATTTATTTGAACAGCAATAGATACGACATACGACCAATGGGTCATATCTCGTACCTACTTAATGATTGGATTCAGGTGCAAATTGTAGAAATTACCGAGAAATTTTTCATGAGAATATTGATAAAATATTTTAAAATGAAAATTAAACCGCCTTCAAAAATTCGCCTGATCTAAAAAGTAAATAGTTATTTATTATACAAGGGGGCAAAGTTGTTGTTTAACTGTCGTGCCAATATTGAGACCTGAGCTAGCGAAAGATTCCAAAATTGAGCCACGAGCGTAGCGAGTGGTTCAAAAACTGGAATCTTGAGCAATGCGAAGGTCTCAAGGCACGAGAGTTGAACAAACTTTGCCGCCAAGTGTAATACAACTTTTTTCCCCTCACTATCGCGAGGAAATATGATTACAAATCTCATCCAAATGTAAATTAACTTAAAGAAACCATTTAAAACTCAATGTCGAAACGTATCGTAGAATAGAGTTACTTCTGGAAATTAAATATAGCCAATGGCTTACAAAGTCACCCATGAGAACGACCAATTTAACATGTGAGCTCCGATTGCGCATGTTTACTACGGTCATACAGATCCACTTATACTAGGCAGTAGGGGGCTATAGGAATTAGAGCAATGTCAAATTACTTTATTCACAAGAGTGTAAAAAGCGTTTTTACCCGCTCGTATTAAACGATAAACGAGCGCTTTACGAGCTAGTGAGGGGAAAAAATAATTTTAGTTCCTACTTCTTAGGATTTCCTACCCAAACCTTTAAACCTTTTACCCTATTCATTGAAATGAAATATTATGGCTAGGTATCCTACAGATTTCTTAGAAGTCGGTGCCAAGCCAAATACGTTCATAGGTATATAATATAAGATAGAGCTTTGTAACTTACTGTCACTCCAATTATGTTTTTATCAACAGAATGATCTACCTCAGTTATTTTGATGAAAGCATAACCGGAGTGACAGTAAGTTACAAAGCTCTATCAAATA
Organism: Thaumatotibia leucotreta; assembly: GCA_025490895.1. Lineage (NCBI taxonomy): Eukaryota > Metazoa > Arthropoda > Insecta > Lepidoptera > Tortricidae > Thaumatotibia > Thaumatotibia leucotreta. The sequence goes on along the minus strand of JALPQI010030510.1, from coordinate 10,653 downwards.
CAGTCATAACTCTATCAAATACAGGCTTGGCACCGACTTCTAAGAAATCTGTAGGATACCTAGCCATAATATTTCATTTCAATGAATAGGGTAAAAGGTTTAAAGGTTTGGGTAGGAAATCCTAAGAAGTAGGAACTAAAATTATTTTTTACTTTTTAGATCAGGCGAATTTTTGAAGGCGGTTTAATTTTCATTTTAAAATATTTTATTGATAATCGTGAGGCTGGAAACATGTTGTTTTATCAAGAATATCTGGCGATGGCTGACGCTGTGGACCGCGGGAATGTTCGACGGAGAAATTTATTGTCAAGAGCCCGGAACTGTGCATTTGATTTAACGGACCGGGAGTTCGTCAAAACTTACAGGCTCACCAAAGACCTAACTCGTACGCTTATTGATAAATTGATAATTAAGGCTTATTAAGGGATCTGATCCACATCTTGACCCTAATATGGCAGCAACTCTTTCTTCTAAAGTCGTTAATGGAGCTGCTGTGCCAAGTCCACCACCAGTTCTGTTCCTTTCTTTCCGGATGGTGGTCAACTCTTACTACGCACCCGGCATTTGTAATCGTTCCAAAATTAAAATGTAAACATGGCTTATTAAAGCAAAACTTCCTCTATTACTTGTGAACTTGGATATCATCGTCATCATCATCATCATCAGCCTATGATAGTCCACTGCTGGACGTAAGCCTCTCCTATTAACTATGCGTATAGACGCATTAGGAGGTAAATGCCCATAATCGCCACGCTGGGCAAGCGGATTGGCGATCGCAGTAATGTGTCCACTAGGGTGGAGCCTGGTTGTATATAATAAAAAATAAGACATCGTTTGAGCGGAGTTCCAATATTATATTCGAGAATTTTGGAATTCGCTCCACCTTAGTGTCCACTATGATGACGCTGCTGCCCATCATCAATCTTGTAAAATGGTCAGTGACACTTCAATCCCTTAGTCGACTCTTACGACACCCGCAGGAGGAGTTGGGGTGGTGACAAATGTATTCTTACTACTGCCGTCACCACACGGCATACTTGGATATCACATGAGGCCAATTAAAAATAAGACCACTTTTGTCCACTCCTTAGGGCTTCTAGCAACACCTTCCGCGTTCAATAATGTGGAACATTGGGCCCACAAGCGGCAGGACAAAGCCCTGGCTTCCCGTGACCGAACACGTCCCAGTGCTAAGTCACGGTGCTCCTCCATAAACGTAATAAGGAGCTCCAGTTGCCTCACTGAGGTATTTCTTCTTCGATGGGCTTCCATGTCGACAAAATAAATCTAAACTATTGTAGTTTGGCGCGGAGTTTGAAGTTTGACGTGTACGTCATTGACACAGATAGTTTTTTTTTTTGTTATTTGAGGTTTCTTAACATATTTTTTGTTTAATGTATTAAATATCAAGTTAATTAATTGAAAAATACGCAATTAGTAACATAAAAGTATAAAATAATCTCAAATTTGTACATTAAATGTGACACTTTAATTTAGTAGTAAAAATATTATCGTCATGGTAACACTCAAATCAGCCTATTTAGTCTTTGGACTAAACGTTTCGGTTCTATTGCGATTCGTTTGCGATTCTAATTAGATTACGTTCCAATTTAGATCACAAAGTAGTAGAATAACTTTATCACTCAGACTGACACTAAATAGAAACTGAATTACAGCAGAACCGTTATCGAACCTAAACTGAATGCATGTTAGTAGAATTGGCCCCGATTAGAGTCTAAACATTTAGTAATAACATATCTATAGAAATAGACAATTTATTTAAAGAAACAATATTTTGCTTCAAAACTATCTAAAGGTGGGTTTAGACCATACGAGCATTCGCTCATTCTATCGCCCACTCTACGAAATCAACGAATTCATCAACGAATCACTTTTTGTAACGAACGAATTTCATAGAATGAGCGAATGCTCGTTTGGTCTAAATCCACCTTAACATTTTTGCAACAATTTTAAAGTTTATTGTTTCCGTGCTGCGCTGTCTTGATAGCAGGGGACGCTTCCGGAGTATCATCATCAGCCTATAATATACCTAATGTACTTAATACTACATACATCTAAAAATAAAATACTCAGCCATTTCACGAACTGTCGGAGAGCCACAACTTCTTCAGACCGTTCCTGAGTGACGTCACAGACTGGGCCTGTCTGAGGGACAGCGGCGGGCAATTTCACAGCACGCACCAAAAAAGATCCAGAGTAAGTAGGTACGCGACTTATTACATGGTAAAGCAAGAGTGAGGTTAGCACTTGATCGCAAGCGGTTATTATTAACGTCGGCTAAATAAAGGAATCTTTCAGTAAGCTAAGGAGGTGAAGAAGGATAAGAAGGATTGAAAAGTACGTTAAAAAGCAAGGACATGATATGTACGTCCCTACGACGGCTGTATAGTAATTGTATAACAAGACATTTAAATAGGTAAACATCCTGTGCGGAACAAGAATATCAAAAACGGGGCAAGAGCGTGTCGGGCCATGCTCAGTGTAGGGTTCCGTATGTAGGTCGTATCTTAACACGGATTTCATAGTAAGATACGACGTTTCGAAAAATATTTCAGGGACTTTTTTAATGCATAAGACATACTTTCTCGGACTGCTTGTAACTTTTTTCTGTTTGTGTGGTACGGGATCTTGGCGTTCAGCCACACTAAAATGCCTTTAAAATTGACCAATGAGAACGCATAATTTATATTTTTTATAAAAATCAATACAGTAATAATTTGAAACCACATTTATTATTTACTGTACTGCACGACAGATTATATATATTATAAAAGTTACATTGCACTGCGATCTCTTTAGCGTATTAAGACTTTAATGCAGAGTTTTAATTTTTTTATATGTTTTTGCCCTGGCCACTAAGAAGGAACTAGTTTAAAAAAAACCGGCCAAGAGCATGTCGGACCATGCTCAGTGTAGAGTCCGTAGTTATTCAAAAACGGCTGGGCCGGGCCGATTATGTTCGAAATAGTTTTATTTTAAATAATTCTATAAGCCCACTAATCCCACTATTCAAAATTTTTTTCATATTTTTTGGACCTACGGATCAAAAGTTAGAGGGGGGGACACCATTTATTTTTCTTCTGGAGCGATTAATTCCGAAAATATTGACTATAGAAAAAAAAATATTTCAAGACCCTTCTTTTTAAGAGACCTATTCAGTGATACCCCACACTACTTATAGGATTACAGCAAATAAAAAAAACATTCCCACTTCACCAGTTGGGGAGGTACCCAAAAAAAAAATGTTTTCTAGTTTTTATTGTACCACTTTGTTGGCATAATTAATATGTATATCTGTACCAAATTTCAGATATCTAGTAATAACGACCACTGAGCTATGCTGGGTAAATCCACAAGACTGTAACGAGAGTTAACAATTCTTTCGTATGTTTTAAAATTAATTAATCAAAGTTGAGTTTCCGTACGTCTAGCCTAGCCCTGTAGGTAGATATGTGGACCCTTAAATGTACTTAATTAATATGTGAACATACAAAAGAATTGGTAACTCTCGTTACAGTCTTGTGGTTTTACCCTGCTGCGGACAGACGGACAGACGGACATGGCGAAACTATAAGGGTTTCGTTTTTGCCATTTTGGCTACGGAACCCTAAAAACATGGCGCAATATGACATGAGCTGTTGGATGTCAGGTTGATGATAATATCCATTAAGTACTACTTATGTACTTCAGGATACAAGTTTCGAAGAAACTTGTTCTCAATGGCGTAAACATTAAGTGTCAAATCTACACATTGAAGTCTTATTTAAGTAAAACCTTTTCAAAATTATCTTGAATATGATTAGACGTTTTCTGACAGCTCCTGGACGGTTTACATCATCAGCCTATGTTAGTCCACTGCTGGACGTAGGCCTCTCCTATTAACTATGCGTATAGACGCATTAGGAGGTAAATGCCCATAATCGCCACGCTGGGCAAGCGGATTGGCTATCGCAGTAATGTGTCCACTATGATGACGCTGCTGCCCATCATCAATCTTGTAGAATGGTCAGTGACACTTTAATCCCTTAGTCGACTCTTACGACACCCGCAGCAGGCTTAGCACATGATTGGTGCGACAGTATGTCGCCGCGAGATAGATCTCCCGTCCTTCACTAGTTATATTAACAAAAGAAGGACGGATAGACTATCTCGCGGCGAGATACTATCGCGCCAATCATGTGCTAAGCATACAGGAGGAGTTGGGGTGGTGACAAATGTATTCTTACTGCCGTCACCACACGGCCATAACGAAATACGGCCTGGACGGTTTACTTACGTCTAAAATGAACAGAGAATGATGAGATATTGATGAGAGATAGCTTTATTGACAATTTATCTACATCCGTATCATAATTTCCCTATTTGGTATTCAGAAGCGGTAATGTAATGACCTTAAGAAAACCGGTGCCTGTGCCTGTATCATAATGTTAACATTAAAGTATCGGTGTCAATACATTAATGTTATAAAGTCAACTTCTTTTTGTTTTTTCTTTCAATAAATATTATAGTAGCATATTATGAATTTATGATATAGAGGTACCTAGATAATAGTTATGTATGTGACTGTACATAATTAGGCATTTAACACTCGTGTGATCTTATTTTGAAAATCGCCTACGGCTCGTTTCATAATGCCTCTTATTATGCGCCAGCCACATAAATAACTATTCAATAATTGTGGCGATTATGGGCATTTCCCTCCTAATGCGTCTATGCGCATAGTTAATAGGAGAGGCCTACGTCCAGCAGTGGACTATCATAGGCTGATGATGTGATGTGAATTGTGACAGAGGACGTATGTGAATCAGGTAGTAGAAAATATCAAAAGAAATACGTTTATTTGCAGCATAATATTTGTCATTATTAGTTTTTTAAGCAGTTTTTTTATTTATTTTACATTGGTATGCTAGTATTAGAGTATTACCGAGAGATGAAATTAACATTGTTTAAAACTTACTGCCAAAACCTGTATACGTGTAACTTGTGTAGCAACTACAGGAAAAGGACTTTTTCCCCTCACTAGCTCGGTAGCTCGTAAAGCGCTCGTTTATCCTTTAATACGAGCGGGTAAAAACGCTTTTTATCAACTTGTTGTGGGTAAAGTGATTTGACTTTGCTCTAATTCCTATGGCCCACTAGTGCCTAGTATAAGTGGATCCGTGACCGTAGTAAACATGCGCAATCGGAGCTCACATGTTAAATTGGTCAATTTTCATTGGTGACTTTGTAAGCCATGTAAGTCTACTCTACGATACGTTTTGACATTGGGTTTTAAATTGTTTCTGTAAGTTAATTTACATTTGGATAAGATTTGTAATCATATTTACTCGCGATAGTGAGGGTAAAAAAGTTGTATTACACTTGGCGGCAAAGTTTGTTCAACTCTCGTGCCTGGAGACCTTCGCTATCTGAGGTCTGAATATTGGCACGACAGTTAAACAACAACTTTGCCCCCTTGTGGTATAATACATATCTATTTAATTAGTGGTCTGCGTGTTCAATATAACAATGCCTCCAGGGGTTTGTTGCGGCTGCCCTGGCGCTGCAGCGCATCGACAATGTTCGCTGAGTGGGCCACGGACGGCTTCCACGCGGTGTTGCGTAAGAGGGTGGCGTCATTGTGGCAGCGCGTGAGGGACAGCTCCAACGCTCTCCTGAGGGTCATTTCATTGCAGATCGGGTGGACAGCCCTCTTATTACTCATTGGATGTTAATGCATGTTAGATCACTGCTCTGGAGAGTGATGTATTTCACTAACAATAGCGTAACATTTTGTTTTTATTTCTTAATTATTTTTTAGGGTTCCGTAGCCAAAATGGCAAAAACGGAACCCTTATAGATTCGTCATGTCCGTCTGTCCGTCTGTCCGTCTGTCCGTCTGTCACAGCCGATTTTCTCGTAAACTATAAATGCTACAGTAACAAAATTTGGTAAGGATATGTGTTGTATGAACCGCTACAGGATTATGATACTAAATCTTAAAAAAAACCATTGGGGTGGGGGCCCTCCATACATATAACGGAAGGTTAGAAATTTTTTTTTAGTTGTATATAAGCGTGTGGGGTATCAATCGAAAGGTCTTTGAAAATGATATGAAGGTTTATAAATCTCATTTTTATTTAAGCAAATCGTTTTCGAGATATCAGCTCTCAAAGTCTGAAAAATGTGTACCCCCCCCTCTATTTTTTAAACTACGCGATATAAAATTCTAAAAAAAATATATGTTATGCACATTAATAAACTCTATCAACGATTTTTGGTTTGATTAAATTATCTCCTATAGTTTTTGAGGTAGGCTGATTTAACTGTATTTTTTTAATAATAAATTGATAATGGTACGGAACCCTTCGCGCGCGAGTCCCACTCGCACTTGGCCGGTTTTTTATTTTATGTTTTTACTAACATTAGTGTAAGATTTTTATTACCTTTATTTTATTTTCATTGTTTTATTTATTAGGGTAGGAGATGTAGGAACTTTTATATGGAGGGGGTCATAATAATTCCCACAAAGACGGGGTTAGACTTTTTTAGCTCTTTGGGTGTGTCTTATTAACATACTAAAAGTAGAGAAAAATCCAAATATGACAAAATAGGTTTTTTGACACATTAAAAAAAAATCATATAAAATTGTGTGAGGTATGTAAGTATCTAGTGAAAGGACGTTAAAAGCTGAAAAAGGATATGATGATATGATAAATGTGGTATTTAAAAAAATGAAACAAATTGCGTTTTGTAACAAAAATAAATTTTATAAAGAAAAATAATTGAACTTAAAAACAAATAAAATCACTTCTAGACATAAAAAATGGTATTTAAGACAAAATTGATCTAATAATCTTCGGCTTCTCCTAAATCAGTGTCTTTAAAAGAATTATTCGTGCAATCTTTTCCGCAACAATTCAAGCAGATTTCGGTACATTTACATTCGACACCATAACGTCGGCATGTACTTGTACATCTGCCCCTACCGCATGGCTCCGCTGTATTTGTTTTGCACGTGCAACGAATCATGTTCATCAATACGTCCGGTGCAGGGTTTAAATGACACGTTACGGGCTGTAGTTGATCCCCAAGTTTTTCCCAACCCCAATCTTCGGAATTGGCAATATTCGTGTCTAAAGTTTTCCAGTACAGACACTGCAAGTGGACGCGGAAAAGGTGATAAGCAGACATCGGAATTCTGGTAGCATTTTTGAGCTGTCATAGGGACTTCTCGTTTATCGACTACCGATTATACATGTCGGAGACATGCTTCAGTTGGCGCAGAAGTGTACGAAATGTCGAGTCATCGAACGTCTGAATAGTCTTATTTGCAATGTTTACATTTAATTTGTTAAGAGTGATAAAATCTAGAAAACGATAAGCAATGTTTTGCTTGAGATGTTCTTTGCTTGGTCCATGCAGGTAGACATTAAACGTCATGTTGGGATCTACCCGCCTATGAAGCAGTAGTTTGTGAGCGGACGGTATAAAAGGTCACTAGCGCAGTGTTCAGGGATTCATTCTTGATTTAGAGTTGGAATAAAGCATTCCAGGGTTGAGTAAATGATACATGGACGCAAGCTTATAACTCTCCAGTCGTTTTCTATCAGTATAGTTTATAGTGTTGTAAATAGTCTTGTTTTAAGTGTGTACTTGATGTGATTATTTAAAGTTTGGAAAATGTAAGACCGTCTGAGTTTCTTGCTGGTTCTTCTCAGGACAGAGGTTTATCATTTGTGAACCAGTATAATAAAAGATTGTAATTTACCTTGTGTTTAATTATGTGCGTCCATGCATAGTATACACCTTTGTAAGTAGATACGATCAGTAGCTAGGAATTAAATATTCGCCCCCTCCGTTCTCGGCTGTCCCTCTGACATACATATGTACATCGATAAATGCAGAATAAAATGTAAAATAATTATGATTACAAATAGAAGTAAGAAACAGGCGGTCTTATCGCTAATGAATGTTCTCTTTTAGATAACCTTTGGATACCAACTTAGAGGAAAATAAAAATAATAGGAATTTATTAATACTTAGTGTCACTGACCATATTTGATTAAAGATTGATGATGGGCAGCAGCGTCATCATAGTGGACATATTACTGTGATCGCCAATCCGCTTGCCCAGCGTGGCGATTATGGGCATTTACCTCCTAATGCGTCTATACGCATAGTTAATAGGAGGTGTGCGTGTGGACTGAGGGACCACTTATATTGCAATGGTGGTTGGTATGATGGTGTTTGGTGAACATTTAGTAGTAGTAGAGAATTATTTTGTAGAAAAATCCTGGAATTTGTAAAGAATTCACTAAAAAGTTATACAGCCAAACGTGTGGTCCCTCAGTTCACACACTGAACCTTACACTTCTGGGCAAGTGTTTAATATGTTGACTTATTTTAATGTTATAGATTTAGTAAAAACATATTTAAACGCATTCGTAATGACCGAAACGTAATTTGGCAATGATTACACACTAAAAAGTCTTCCTTTTTTGGTCCCTGAGGGACCACATATAATAACTAATAAATCGGTACATTCGTACAAAAAATAAATGCATTTTTCGTTGCAAACATTAGTAAAAATCGCAAGGAAGATTGTAAAAGTTAAACTAAAGCACAACTATTAATTAATTTCGCCAAATTTATATTTGTTTGTGGTCCCTCAGTTCACACACTAAGAGTTAATAAAATAATCAAAATCTCCTAAAATATAAACATTATTAAAAGGTTTGTCGTACTGAGGTTTAGTAAAAAAGCTTGACTACATAAATATATATTTTAACGTGAATTGATGGCGTACAATATAAAATAAATTGCTTTTTAACATTTCCTTAGCAAAGCGTTCATTAGGGTGACCACACATTGAAGCGTTTACTAACGTGACGTGCCTCATTTTTAAATTCAACTTTTAAATCTGCTTACTAATATCAAATGGACCAAGGAAAAACTGCATACAGCCAACTACATTTTAGATTCTGTAAGCAAAATTATGAAATTAAAAACAAACTAGGTTTATGGTATCAGGTTTGGTGCGGTAAAACATGTAGCTCGAATATGCTTGTCCTACGTATTATGTTTAAAAAATAAAAAGGCGGCAAATTAACTTGAATTGATGTGTTTGTTTTGTTATTGCTGTATTTGCAAATTAGCATTGTTTTTTCAATGGATTTGTTATTTATACACCTATTTTGCGGATTGTTGATCTGGTAAGTACCTCCATTAAGCAGTATTCTATTTTAATAGTATGACCGTGTGGTGACGGCAGTAAGAATACATTTGTCACCACCCCCAATTCCTCCTGCGGGTGTCGTAAAAGTCGACTAAGGGATTGACGTGTCACTGATCATTATTTAATAAAAGAATGATGATGGGCAGCGGCGTCATCATAGTGGACACATTACTGCGATCGTCAATCCGCTTGCCCAGCGCGGCAATTATGGGCATTTATCTCCTAATGCGTCTATACGCATAGTTAATAGGCGAGGCCTACGGTGTATGTCCAAGCAGTGGACTATCATAGGCTGATGATGATGTATGGTTTGTCACATCATTTGCTAAACAACTTTTCTGAAATAACTATTTAACAAACAACGATTCACAAACCTGTCATTTCCTAAAATGCTCATTTTATTTTATAAATAACTTCCTGCATGACAAATTGTCCTACATATATTACTAGCTTTTACCCGCGACTTCCTCTGCGTTAAATCTTTAGAAACAATATGTATATGCCTATGACCTTATTAAATTTCATCTAAATTCGTTTAGCGGCTTAAGCGTGAAGAGGTAATAGAGGGATCGCTCACTAATATTTGAAGTTCGGGTGCGCAACTGGGTTAATTTTCCTTTAATCGCGGATTCGACGGGATTAATGCCTTCTAGGCAGTAATAAAAATACGTACTGTATTACTCCCGCCTATTTTTATGTACATATTTTTTCGAAATGAAAAGGTGCCTTTCGCCCCTTGCTCCCTACTACCCTTAATAATATATGTAAGCAATACTTTTCAATTGTAATAAAATCGCTCTAGTTATTTCAGAAAAGTTGTTAAGCAAATGATGGGAAACCTGACAAACCATACTATTAGAATATAATGCTGCTTAATGGAGGTACTTACCAGATCAACAACCCGGAAAATAGGAGTATAAATAACAAATCCATTGCAACACAATGCTAATTTGCAAATACAGCAATAACAAACCAAACACATCAATTCAAGTTAATTTGCCGCCTTTTATTTTTTAAACATAATACGTAGGACAAGCATATTCGAGCTACATGTTTTACCGCACCAAACCTGATACCATAAACCTAGTTTGTTTTTAATTTCATAATTTTGCTTACAGAATCTAAAATGTAGTTGGCTGTATGCAGCTTTTCCTTGGTCCATTTGATATTAGTAAGCAAATTTAAAGTTGAATTTAAAAATGAGGAACGTCACGTTAGTAAACGCTTCAATGTGTGGTCACCCCTAATGAACGCTTTGCTAAGGAAATGTTAAAAAGCAAATTATTTTATATTGTACGCCATCAATCCACGTTAAAATATATATTTATATAGTCAAGCTTTTTTACTAAACCTCAGTTACGACAAACCTTTTAATAATGATTATATTTTAGGAGATTTTGATTATTTTATTAACT
>JALPQI010030509.1:0-27238 GCA_025490895.1 Thaumatotibia leucotreta | reverse complement strand
ACGGCACAAAAAGGCATATTTGCACATTCTTTTTCGGATTTATTCGAAAACGATCTCACTAGCGCGCTTAGAGAACTGACGGCCTACTGTGGTTAACTTTTGTGCAGGTAAGCCTTGCGCTGCTTACTATTGCCACACGCGCTGCGCTTACATTACGCTTCTACTGTTTTTTCTGTTTTGTGGTCCCGTTAGTATCGAGTCGGAATTTGATGATGGTATCTTGGAGAAATCGGCTTAAACTAGTTCTTTTATTTGGTGATAATGATTAATATGAATGTAAAACATATTCGTGTTCTTAATTAGAAGAAGTAGATTCATGGATTAGAACAAGGCAGAGGATTATTGCGTGATTTTGTATGTAACTTAGAGGAGACCGGGGTAAAACGAAGCTCGGTGCAGAACGGGAAATGTACTTGTGTGCGTAACTGGTGCGCGCAATAGAGCGCGACACAGCGCCATTCGCGACAACTTCCGTCGCGAATGGCTACCTGTTTTGGTCGCACAGCAAGAAAGAACTGATTTTTGGTGATTTGTTAAGAAGTTCTTTGGTTTTGATCGATGGACATAAAGGTAGATATCAGTGCTATTGTTATTCCTTACTATATACTTGTTGCATCAGTGTAAAACTAACGAATTTAGGTTGTTTTTACGAACAATTATTTTGTAGGTTAGAACTGTTCATATTTTTGTAAAATCTGTCCGTTGGGGCAAAATGGTCGGGGTAAAATGGGATACTGTCCTGTTTGCCCCATATGAGTAGATAGTATATTGATAATTTCAAATTTGGTTATAAAACTGTTTTATATTTGTTTGCAGTCAAAATGGTACGAAATTATAAGCGTAAGACAGACCAACAAACAAAAAAAGTGACACGTATGTAAATTCATCTGAAGACGTTGATGATTGTATGTACTTGCATATATTGTGGGTACTTATATTCACAGTCCGCTGAAGGATGGGTTATTTGCAGTGTGTGCTATGGCTGGCCCATAACTCGTACAAGTGTAGACGATGATAATTAAGAGGCACATATTTGTGAAGGTTGCCAACCCGAATAAATGTGTGCTCGTTTTGCCCCATAGCGTTTCCCATTTTGCCCCGACGATGGGGCAAAACGGGATTTTTTACATGTAACAACCAATTCCTAATTGCAAAAAAAATAAGTGATTTAGTGCCATAAAATATAAAACATATGCTAGTTAAAACTATAAGTGTTGCTTTTGTTGTAAGAGATTTTTAATAAACATTATAATTTCCATAATTAGTCGATTTTTTTCTTAATTATCCCGTCTTGCTCCGGTCTCCCCTATTCATTTTATTTAGTAAACAACTTTCTGATCTCGAAACTCGCTTTTTATTTTTAAGAGTTATTTATTTATTTTAATATAAACCTCGTGTTTATAAGACTTTATTGTATAAACTTATTCTAAATTATGAAAAAAACACATAAATAAAGAAATCTTATCTAAAATAAAAACTAATAATCTAAATAGAAAAGCTAAAAATACATTTAATAAAAATACTTACCTACAAAAAAAAACCTTATAAAAAGAATACCCCGTCGAGCAGGTCTGTCTGCGGCATGGACCCCATGACGCTGGCGGCGTTCCCTCTTTGGATCGCAATGCTGATCCTTTGGGAAAAATAGGCGCCAGCTCTGGGGTCCCCAGAAGCGTGGATCAATTGAAGTCTCCACCGCAAGCGCCGCAAAATCATTATTCGGATATACATATTTTAAAAACCTTGGGGTGGTGACAAATGTATTCTGACTGCAATTACCACGCGGCCAATAAAGTATATAATTATTTCAAATGAAATGTCCGACGCACAAGGGTGGTAGGTAGTTCAGTCACTTGCATATTTTAGATCTGAATCTGACTGTACGAAATATAACAAATGATTGCATTAACAATTAATTCACAAAGAGGAAATTATGCAACTCAATGAACATAATAAAACCTTTCGGCTCGCACTTGGTACACAGAGTGTACAGTCAACATACACAGGATGTTCGTTTTGATTCGTGTTAAATTAGACAGGTTACTTGGGACAAAAATATAAGTTTTCTGGTATATAGGCTTTTGGAAAATTCGATAAAAAAGATTTTTTTATTGGTAAGTGTGTGTGTGTAAGAATAAAATAAAAGTTAATCTCAGGTGACTGACGACACATGTCAAACTAAGTAACATTACAATGTAATAAAGGTTGCAATAAGTACACTTGTTCAGTCATTAAACAATTTTTTTTAATAACTCAATAATAGTAAGATTTAAAACACTAGTTTCTTAGAGAAAATAATTATATTTGACCTAAATAAGCTTCCCTTAAATTTATAGCATATGAAGAAAAACACCCTGTATGTGACGTTATCTGGGAAAAGGGACCTTATTGTCGATGGCGCTCACGGGGTAATGAGTGATTTTCGTAAGTAGGTACCTATACTACAACGACGTTTTTTTTGCGGAGAAATTCAAATTTATTAAATATTTTTGAGTTCTGTTTTACGCATCAACCGCGAAAGCTGAGGACATGGGTTCAAATCCCACCTCCGGTGTTATTATTGTTATTAAACTCGACATGTTTTCTTTAGTATCTATATGACATCTAATATTTAAAATTATCAGTCTTCGTAGCCCAATTAGTCACCCTGCCTACCCCTTTCCGACCGGTTTGATATAATCCTGCAAATTACTTTGCAAAAATCCTGTCACCAAGTAAATTGTATTTTCGAGCTCAAACCTATACCGATCGAATCTGCAGACACTAGCCGACACGTAAAATTAGCAAATACCTTAGGGCGGCAGCATCAGTCAGTCGCAAGACAGCGTTGAAGATGGCGATGTATTTTGGTGGGAGTAGGTGCACATGTAAGTTCGTAATTTCGTATATTTGCGGTAACAAACATTCTATTTATTGAGTGATACTTACTCTTAAAGAGTTAAACGTTTTTATTTAGCACAAATTAGAATAAAATTAAGTGATTTTGTTTGAATTGTAAACAATATGCCCGTAAATAATAAGTGCACAAAATTGTAGGTTCGGACGGAGCTCGTCATAAATATTTGCACGGATATGCATAATCGGTCTTTGCGCATAAAATGAAACCAAGTAAGATAGTCATATGTTTTGAAGAATTGGTTACATATTTCGTCTAATTCGTTAGGTATATATTTCATCGTATTTTAATTAGCGTATCCAAGGAACTGGGTTAATAATATCTTGTATTTTCATCTTTGTTAGGCACTCCATAGGTGTCCATACCTAATATCTCTCGAATTGCTTTGGCCTTGCTATTATGAATGTTGCTCTTTTGAACTCTTCTTAAGTTTTGCTTATTCGTGGATGAATGAAGAAAACACATTGTAGAAGGACGTCCAATCTTGATAGTTTCCGGTAAACTTTGCGATGTCTATCTTCGGAAGCTTCACATCATCACTAAAGCTAGGTGCGAGATTACTGCTAATTCTGCTTGTGCACGACGTAGTACTTTCTAGCATAAGCTTTTTAAGTATTTAACCACAAATATTTTCTTGTTTGGCTATTAAAACCCGTTAATTCCGTTCACATCTTTAAATCTATTGTTGAATTACTGTGGAAAACTCAATGTGTAGTAAATATCGTTTTTTTTCTTGTGTGAATATGTATAATGTAATGTAATTTACAGATTCTTCGTTTTTCCCAGTCAGTAAAAGTATATATTGCAAATAGAACTGGTTATTACACGTCGACTCCAAAAAATCGTCGCTTTAATCCATTCATCATATTATTATTAGCATTGATAATACATTTTTATCTTCTCGAAATCATGAAGTGAATTTTTTTTTTTTTTTTCTAATTTACCGTCTAAAAGTAGCTTTCACATTTGAAACTCATTTATTATTTACGTTTGACATCCATCGTTGGGTCACCAATTTACATAGGTGTGCGAAAATTCAACTCAATCTGCCCAGTAGTAGTGTCGGAGTAAATCGGTTGTAACAGACGGACAGATGGACACGTCAGTGATCCTATGAGTGCTCCGTTTTTTTTTCTTGTGGTACGGAACCCTAAAAATATAAGATCGCTTATAATAGGAAGTTTTTTCATAAATAATGTGTTTTATTAATGTTTTTATGCATGTCCATACTAATTTGCAAGATCTTGCATTTACGTATAGATCCTGAACGTCACTTTCGTGCATGCGATTTTTTTAATGATAAAAGGCAATTCGATTTTTTTAATTATTTTTTACAAGTATACGAAGATAATTTAAAACGATCTACATACATTTTTCATAAGATTTTAGAAAATGTTTGTCTCGGTCGTAAAGGGCTATGAAGCAGGAGATTCAAATTCCGTCGAGGGCATTCTTTTTATTTTTATTATCAAAAATACACAATATCACAATATAATACTAAACATCTTCGAATCCATATCCATATACAACGTGTTTCACCATTCACTGAAAACCACAGACACCCCAACAGAATTTTGTTATTTCATTTTAGGCTAGATAATTTGTTCTCACATCAGTGTATTTTATGAAATAAATAGTTTTATTCCCCATCCTTTATATGCATGTTTTAGTTTACACGGTATTACACTATCCCCGACAATATATTATGTTCTATGGTCGTGGCCGTCTATGCTATTATATTATTACAGTTTGAATATTCGATCATTGGTATGGGCAGCCATATCTCAGATTATAAGCGTATTAGATGCGGCACACGAGCCGGCCTTAGTATGCAGGGGGCCGCCGCGCCATGCGTTACGGTTTAGTATAATGCGACCGTCGGGACCGTGACGGAGGATATGATGTATCACTTATGTCAGCCTCCGTAGCCTAGTTGGTAGTGACCCTGCCTATGAAGCTGGAGGTTCCGGGATCGAATGGCGAGGTTATTATTTGTGTATTTATTTATCACAAATATTTGTTCCTTGGTCGTGGCTGTCTAATGTCTATGTATTCAAGTATCTAAAGGGCCACTGAAAACCTTGAACGGGGTGATTTGGTATGTTTATATAATACTTATAATGAACAACTTTTACTACGGAGCTAACCCTGAAATCTCAAAAAAAAACATTATCTATCCATTATATTTATCGTCGCTTGGTACCCACATCTCAAGCCTTAATTGAGATTATCGTGGAATTTTCAGGTTCAGATTCAGATCATTTTATGTCAAAGACACATGTCAAAAAATACATAGCACTGACTACGGGTCTCCCTCGAGATCCCTAACATCGTTTGTCCTAAAATCACTTGCCCGAACTGTTTTGCACTAATGGGCATTAGCCCTATCGATCAGTTGCAATAACACTCATTTTCCATAATGTAATGATTGCCCTAAAACTCACATGCCCTAATCATTTTTTACCATAACTGTTAAAAACCCTAATGTTATTTTCCATATACTTCGAAATTAGGGCGGTTCAAAAAAAATGTTTTTTGATAATTGATTGTCCCCAAGGCTCTTCTTGTTTCATATAGCCTCAGGTACTACTGTGCCAAATTTCAGCCAAATCTAATAATATTTAGGGGTCGCGACGATTTGACACTTTTTGAATATGGGAAATAATGGGAATTACAATGACAACGATTCAGTTCTTACATTTTTTTATTTATTTAAGTAATTATAATTAAATATAACAGATTTATTATTGGCCATAGCACTCGTTCTAAATGTTGCCTAAAGACATAGTCATTATGTTTGATTTGGAGGCTACAGGGATTTTTTTTCTGTGAAGATCTACCACACGGAGGAGATATTGCTTCTGTTGCTCGTTTTTTGTTATACTGTCATTAAATTTTTGAATCAATGCAATTCCACGCTCTGCACAGTCATTTACTACTTTCATTTGCTGAGCCTTTTTTCTCATTTCCATGTAGACTTCATCCATAAGCCACTCTGAGGGGTCTTTAGCGAGAAACCCTGCTGACTTTTCTCGCCCATTATTAATTAATAAATCAAATAAAGTAGCGGTCCGTCGGGTAAAAAAAGACTGTAACGGGGTTTTTGGATTGAATGTTTTTCCATCTAGTCTTTTCAGAGCCTTCCGCTTAAGTGGATTCTGCGTAATATTTTTTACCATTTCTCTTTTGGTCTCAAGGCTTACTCGGGAATCGAACAAAGATAGTCCAATCAAATGTTCCGAAAAATACCAAAGGTGTCGACGAAATGCTTGAATGGCAACGTTACTAACCTTTTTGTTAGGGTAGTTTTGTATCAGCTCAAGGAGTTTGGCGTCGTTTAAGGGAGCTCGATCAGCTAATGGGGCCTCGTTCCAATAACGCCCATAGACGAGACTTACGAACAAGCTCATTTCCGTGACTGACCGTTTTTCTGATGCAGTGAGTTTAAACTGCTCCTGGAAAAGATACATTTTCAGGCAATAGATGGCTTTTGCCATCCACCGTGCATGGTGTAAGGCACCGGGTGCCCGGAACTTCACATTTGTTGTTGGATCTGGCCTTCCAAGGAATATATGGCACAGGCATAATAGTTCAAGGTAGTCGTCTCTTGGCTGTTGAGCTTTGATTGCATCACTGTAGTAAGCCCTCATTTCTTGACGGAGTATTTCAAGTTCTTCAGACTGAAACAAGTTGTCGTTACCAACCACAAAGTTTTGTTGCTCTATTTCTGGCCATTTCTTTTGAAAACGTTTAAATAGATTGACATCTGGCCCACTACTCGATCCGAACAAAGACTTAAATACGTCAGACAGCATTACTTCAAAAATATGGTGTCGACAGGCAATCCAAACAAGATCTTTGTTTAAAGACTGTTCAATCAAAGTGCAAGCACCTACATTCATCCCTGTGTTAGAAGCAGTCGTATCGAACCAAAGTCCATACACCTGAGTTTTTAATTCCCACTCATCGAGAATCGTCAAGCAAGCATCAGCTTGTTGTTGTCCAGTACCTCTTTTGATTTCCGGTACTCCTAATAGTTTTTCAGTTTCGCCGCCAGTAACTAAAACTGCCATTCGATCGACTTTTTCAACTCCACCAACAATATTAGGCAGTAATTTACTGTCCCAGTGCAAAATCAAAGGATTTTGAGGAGAAAATGTTGCCTTATCTGATTCTGCAACAATTTTACGAATCTGTTTCCTCTTACGATGAATTGTGCTGCGAGACAAAGATATATCTTCTACTGGTGTTCCTAAAGCTTGGGCCACTGATTCAATTACAAACATTGCATTCATATCAGATAGATTGACTCGATCAATAGTAGTTACAACATATTCGCCGAGTAGAAGAGGGACTTTTTTAGGCTTACCAGTAGATGTAGATGCAGAAGAATAGCAAAACTTCTCTTCACTTTCAGAAGTTTGGAGACTGCTGGAACTGGAATCCAATGTCAGCAATGCTGCTTTGCCAACAACGTTTTGCTTTTGACTCGACGTTACCTTTAATTTTCTCTTCTCAATTTCTTCTTCTCGCTTCCGCTTCCGGGTTTCCTTCGCGTCGAGAAGCTTATCCATACCAGCCATACTGCAGCTTAAAGTATTTTCTCTTTGCATGATAATAAATGTTCTATCTTCTTCGTTTTTTATTGTTTGCAATGCAGTAGAAGTAGCTATATCAAACATTTCAAGAAGGTCTGATTGAAATAATTCTTTTTTTTAAAAGCGAGTATCTCTCCAAAAGTTTATTAATTTTTCGTTCCACTTTGTCAACTTTCTGAGTAGGAATCCTTGCTCTCTCCCAAATATTCAAGACTATTTGAGCAGTTAGTTTTACACTCTGTTTTACACTTTGTTTTCTTCCAAGTGATGAAAATGATATCTTCGTAATATATCCCCAGCTGTAGGTAACCTCGCAAATGAAAGAGATCCAGTTGGTTTTCCGAGTAACCACACTTCTGCTGAACTTCTTGTATGCACTGAACTACTAGTAGAAGCCATGTTAGGAACCACTGCAATCCACTACCGTTAGCTTCTGTGAAGTAAAGTCTTGCTAAACTAAATCGCAACTAAAATAAAACAAGTCATGACCGGTAAAAGGTAAATTCGGTGATTTCTCTTGAACATGTAATTACTTGTTGTGCCATACTGTTCAATCAAAGAAATTCAAGTACCACATTCAAAGAAAGGATTCTCAAATGTTCCTGCGGTAATTTTTCGACGCACTTAAGTTTGCATTATAGTGTAAATAACAGTTATTACAATACAACTTTGATATGACTGCCCTACTTGATATAAAAAAAAAATCTGAATCGTTCAAATCGTCGCGACCTCTAAATATGCTTGTATCGGCCTGATTTTTGGTATACATACTTTTTAAACACAAAGGAATAAAAAGAGCCATGGGGAGTGAGATATTTAACCACTTTTTTTTCTTCATACAAATGTGAACCGCCCTATTCGAAATCCCTAATAACGTTTCACCTCATGACATTTAGCCTAAATGTTGTTGTCCTAAGAGACAGAAGCCCTAACGAACGATCAATAGCCATAACAATATTTATTCATAATGTCGGTAATGGTTGCACCATTTTTTATTTTTATTTTAATATATCAATATTACAATTTTACTGCATGTAAACCCGACATGCTGACAGAGTCCGAGGTAGGTTAGGGTTATTTTTTTTCTGACCCCTCATAAGCTTATGCTTAGGTGCATATGGTATCACACATTCTATTTCTGAAATGATTTATGTAAACAATCGATGCCAATTAGAACTCTGTTGCTCAGTGTGACAGTCGCAATTGGTTACTTATTTCGACATGTGTCATTTCGGTCGTATCGTTTTTGATACTGTATGCAAGTAGGGTTAATACTAAGAGTGTAAAAAAAATGCCAGTTTGGTTCAATATTTAATCAACAAAACACTTTTCATACAAATCTACAAAAGAATAATGGACAATATTCATTATTTTGATGAAGAAACAGTTCAATTGTATGTATGTAAGTACACAACGTATATTTTAATTTGACGAGAAATAAAAACAAACTATGGTGACTTCTCCACGAGATAATAACCAACATTTACAAATTTAATTTAATTGAAATTAAATTTGTATATGTTGTGAATTTAGATTTTCGTAATGAACAATATTAGATTAATTTTAAATTAGAGGCGATTGCTTTCAAAAAATCTGATTTAGATGAATACTCTGCTTGTTTATTCATAATGTTGTCCACCCTGCGGTTCTGGTCGCTGAGTTTCCTTTTCTTTGATGGTGGTAAAGAAACACCACTATTCATATGTTTCATAATTTCTGAAGATGTATACTTCATTTCTGTAAACAGCTTGTTAGACAACTTGTAAAAAGCCGCGTGATGCTCGTTTACTATTATTTGAAGGCGGTTATGCCATGCCTCTGCGTTGTTTTGTGTCCTTGGGATATTATTTTCATTTAGCTCTTGAGTACTCCAAAAACTGGGGTCATATTTTGGTGGCGAGTTTACACTTCCCCAAATGTAATTGGCACTGAACCATTCTGCTATTGCATCAGCTTCCGGTGAAATGTTATCAGCGCGCCACTCGTTGAAGTATATATATATATCCGTTGGCGAAAGGTAAGATAATGCTAATAAGCATTTAATTTCAATTGCAAATTGGGCGTTGTTACCGTACAGCTTTTGGTAACCTTGTTTTTGGACTTGTCTATAAATTATTTGTCCGAGGTGAAAATAACACCCTTTAAAAGTGGCATTTTCGAAGTATTGCACTGCGGTCATTTGTGATGCTTTTTCGAAGTCGGTCATAATATAACGAGGTGACAATGTGACATCATTCTCTTGACAACACTCTAATAATAAATCAAACATGACATGGTAGCTGCTTTTGTCCTTATTGGTGCATAAAACGTACACAAGTGGAAATGTCATATTAGAATCTAATATATTTCCATGAACGGTGTATAATTGCAAAAATATTTTTGGCGCGATACGAAAAGTACCATCCATTAGCCAAAATTTCGAGCGACTCAAATATGAAAGGTGATTTTTCGTTGTGTAAAGTATTATCCGCTTTCCATTGAAAATGTTGTCTTTCACTATAATTTCTTCATGACTTTGACACAAATAATCATGATTTATTTCGAAATCAAAACTGTCCGGTTCCACGATTTTTTCCCCTTGTTTTTTCTTTTGGCGGTATATAATTTGTCGTAAATTATTCTGCAAAGGCATATTACACAGTGTTGATGACGGTGTTGTAGCAACAATATCATGTATAATGCTGGATGGTTTTTTATCCAATTCATTAGAGGCAATACATTTCATTTTATGGATTGCGTCGGCAACCGGGCTTCTCTGAGCGTTGGGTTCATGATTATGTTGAATTTTTTCTTGGGACAACAGCACGTGCTTACCACTTTCAGAATCCAGCTTAGTAACAATCCGCACTTTGCACTGATAGTTCTTGTTTTTTCTCTTTTCGCAAACCCAATAGTATTTTTCATCAACGACACGATTTTTTTCAAATGCAAAACCATCAGCATTGAGTTTATTCCCACCTTTACTAGATTTAAACACTTCATAGTAAATATCTACTGATTTAGACATGACTGTGTGATTTACAAAACATTCGGTGCCTGACCGTGTTGATGGTGTGATGTTGAAGAGAAAATAATAGTAGATACGCATATATTATTGACGAGCAATTTTTTTACCTACCTTCAAACTACGTGTCAACAATAAGTTGATGCGCCTCACAAAATCGTTTAGCAATAATCTGCACTGGCGCGAATTATGTGTTATGTTATCAGTAAGCAAGGTACTCGTCAGAGGGTTGGGGTATAGCAAACGGAGCGCGGGAAATTTTTGGATAGGGATGGTGTCATTATGATACGTATTTTTTATGATGTTATCGTATAAAGGACGCTAAAATAAGCATGTTTTCTATAGACACCTTTTCTTAAAACTTGATAATTACCAAGATATTGGCTCCTAAATAAAATGGAGTTTTGGTCAAAATTACTAATGACTGGAGACTAAATCTGAAGTGAGCGAGCGAAGCGAGCGAACAAAACCTTCCGGGGCAGATCCGACTCGGATAGGTTAGGTTAGAAGACTAAGGCGGGAGCTTTGCTCCCGCCTTAGTCTTCGAGGTTATTTTTTTTTTGCAACCCAGAAAACTTCATCCCACAATTAAAAATGGCCCAGATATTCGACATCAAATAAAAAAAAATGTAACATAGCATTCATCGTAATCTTGACCAAAATCTGCAGTGAGCGAGCGAAGCGAGCGAACAAAACCTTCCGGGGCAGATCCGACTCGGATAGGTTAGGTTAGAAGACTAAGGCGGGAGCTTTGCTTTATTTTTAATCAATTGTTTACACATCCTCATACTTACAAAGCCAAAAAAAGGGGGGACGGGGGGGCGAAGCCCCCCACCAGGGGGCTCGGGGGGCGAAGCCCCCCGCATTAAAAAAGAAATAATCTGAACATCCCCTACCCTAACCTGGATAGGTCCGTTAGGTACCTTTTATCCCTTAGAGCGGAAATAGAAGCCCCGCGCAGCGGGGCTTCGTCGACCGGTTCCCAGGTCAAAATTGCTCACTTAAATTCTTTGGACTACAGGGCGAATTATTTAGTAATAGTTAAGTATAAGGAATAAAAAAATATTTTTAAAGCTAGTTAAAGGTAGGTAATCACTATTAGTACATTAAATAGTAGGAACATCACCATTATGCACAATAATTTTTCGATACATATACATTAGACACGAAATCATCAATTTCGGCATACCAAAAATATGCGCAACAATGTTTATGCCATTCATTTTTCGGCGTAAAGTTGTTATGCGACAAATTTTTCGAAATAAAAACATTATGCCGGGTGTATATATTATATCGGGTGATATAGACCCAAAATTTGGTTTTGGATGTCTTGGTAATTATAAAGTTAGACAAGTTGTCCATACAATACATGCTTATTTTAGCGTCCTCTATACGATAGCATAAAAAATACGTGTTATAATGACACCACCCCCATCAAAAAATTTCCCGCGCCCCCTTTGCTATACTCTGACCCGTCAGGTCAGCAGCTTACAGATATAGGATAAACTGCAATAGGCCATACAGAGTTAGGAAATACGATTATTAGGATTATCGATCATTAGGCTTACTGACAATTATGATACATGACTATTATTGCATATAACGTTAGGATGAATAATTGATATGGAAAATGATAATTAGGATATAACGCATTAGGGAAAACAAAAATCATCCATACGATATTAGGAAAATTAAAGATATGGCATATGAGCGTTAGGACAAATGATCATTCGGACATAAAACGTTAGTGAATGTAAAAATAGGTCAAAAAACGTTAGGGATCCAGATATAGATCCACTGACTACACAAGAAAGAAAATAAAATCTAAATAACATTGATAATAAAAAAAACAACATTCAAAATAAAAATCTAAGACTAAGACGATTTGTGTAAGATGTCCTAAAGGTGCATGCAGACCAAAAGAGCATTCGCTGTTCTATCCCCCTACTCTACGAAATTCGATTGTTACACGAATCGTGATTAAATTATTTATTAACTAATTATTTTGATTTGTACCCTTTTTTCTTTTTTTTTATCGTCGATTTCGTTTAAGAAATTTATTTATTTATTATTGATCTCTCGTTCCAAGTTATTGAGCTCATCGCACATAGTCGCTCGCTGGTATCCAGGAGTTTAGGTTTCGAATATTATTCAACAATGGAAATGAAACTAGATGGACGTAACATTCTGAATCGTTTAACAATTAGATTGCGCAAACTCGGAGCCCGACGCCTCGATCGAACACAATTTATTTTATCTTTGCCCTTGATCGTTTTATCATGTTGTATAAAATCTCATTTTCTTCAAACAGATGAGAATATACTCGTAGTTAGGCAGATACAATCGTACGCATTCAGGCAAACCAAATACAATTTAAATTGATTTTTATTCTGATACAGTAGCTTGCGAAAATTAGATTTAATCAGTCTGCCTGCGATCATGTCACGCCCGAAACGTCATGATTATAATATTTATATATTTATTTAACATAAGTTTACGCGATTAAGTACCGTTTTTCGTTAAAATACAGGGTGAAACATGAGTCGAGAACATTAATACGTTTTTCTAACTCTATAAACAACTAACACTTAAAAACGCCCCAGAAGTTACTTAAAAATTGACAAGTTATTTATTTATTTTTTGTATTTTTTTGTGTTTATGTATTTGTATTTTTTGGTTTCAGGACATCCAAAAAGATTTTTAAGACAAATTATTGAAATAATTTGAATTACCTCTTCAAATTGAAATAATTAATACGGCTATTTTATCCTTTCGTGTAAAAATAAATGGTATTTATTACATTTAACGTTTTAAATAGCCGTTATCATTTCTGAAAAACACCTTAAAAAAAAACCACAAAAAATACAAAAAAATAAATAAAAAACATGAATATTTCTAAGTAACTTGTGGGGCATTAAACTGTTAGTTGTTTATAGATTAAGAAAAACATATTACTGTTCACGACTCATGTTTCACCCTGTAGTGTTAAAGAGGTGTCTATCACTAAATTTCAAAAATCCTCGAAAATAAATTCCCACTAAATGAAATAAGGTTGAAAGTATCTTCGTAAGCTAGATTTATTCCGAGCACGCAAAAGACTTGAGCGACTGAACCAAACTCTACTGACCATTCGTGGGCTTTAATATGAAAGCAATAAGGTTGAAAATATATCATTTAAGCGAGGACGGTGGTAGGAAGGATTACGTGTGGTGTAAACGTTTCTGGAACGAGTTTTGGGCAGCGAGTCGTGAATTCGTTCGTGCAATGGTTGCGCATGCAGCTTAGCCAGATTTCGTAGTTAAATACTATTCAAACATAGCAGTGTATTCAGTAGTGGTTGGTTTTAGAAAAATAAATTATTTTTACATGTTTCTTACCATAAATCATCATCATTGGCCTGGAACATCTACAAAAGATGATTTAAGCAGCGTCCGTTCGGGTTTGGCACTTACGGATGTGACGACATAGACCGATACGGGAGCGGCAGCCGCGACCGCACTTCGCACAAGTAAATGCAGTGTTAAGGTGCATTCAGACCAAACGAGCATTCGCTATTCTAGCCCCCACTCTACGAAATCAGCGAATCACGTTTTGTGTAACGAACGAATTTCGTAGAGTAGGGGGTTAGAAAAGCGAATGCTCGTTTGGTCTGAACTGAATGCACCTTTAGGCGAATCGGGAGGAAAGACAGCGCGCTGGTGTCTCAACTCTCGCCTAGCAGAAAGGAGATCAAACCAGGCGTTGTCGTGCCTAAGAAGATAATTTAGAACTTGTAATTTTTGGTGTGAGCGAAGTACGCATAATTAGCAGAACTGTGACGCTGGGTTCTCGAATTTATTTTCATTAAGGGACAACTAATCAGCGTGAAATTAAAAAAAAACTTTAATTTCATTCAGGTTTGAACGACAAACACTAAAGTTATAAAAAAAAACGGGTATTGGTGTTAATTTTATGAACTATAAGAAATATTATAAATTCTCTGAAAATAAACGTTTTTATTATTATATTAAACACGCCAATCAAGCTTAAATTCCTAAAGATATCGCTTAATTGTCGTTACGAACCTGACTCCAATTAAGGTTTTTTACTGTCACGCTAATTGGGTGTCCTTAAAAATGAAAATGACCTTTTAAACTTTAATTTACATGGATACAGATACTTCAATACAAATAAAACAACCATGAAAAAGGAACAAATATCTGCGATAAATACAAATAAATGCCCTTGCCAAGATTCGAGCCTGGAACCACCAGCTTTGTAGGCTGAGTCACTAGATACTGAGCTACAGATGTTATCATTTAAAAAAAAATATAGAAGGTTGGTGTGATATTCTTTATTCTTTATTATCAACAACCATGTAAAAACCAGCTTACGCCTTATCTATAAGCTAAAATAATTCTAGTAGTTATAACATTTTATGTCAAAATAATAAAAAAGAAAAATTATGGGTACAGTAGATATTAAGGTATTCGTCCATTTGTCGTGAGCATGCTTAAATTGCTTAATGCAAAATTAAGACTTATATGGTTTTCTCATGGATACCATTGTCAAAACTTAACCTAATTAAAATGGGACCAATCAGTATGCATCAGCTTTCAAATAAAAACAGAATTATCAAAATCAGTTCACCCAGTCAAAAGTTATGAGGTAACAAACATAAAACATACAGTCGCATTGAGAACCTCCTCCTTTTTTTGAAGTCGGTTGAAAAATATTTACTCGAATTAAACTAGTTTCCAAGTTACAAATTCCGAGTCTCCTCCCACTGCAGTCACACAAACTATTTTCTATTGCCAAAGTATTAGACACAGTAAATATTGTAAATGCTCCTAAAATACATAAATGACAAGGAGTATAAATAGAAGTATAAAATAGGGCAAGGCATAAGGAAAAGCCAAAAGTTTTTGGAAGTTTGCAAAGTAATTGAGCATGGAGTTTCTCATATACACTATGGCGAATCAGCGTTAACAAACCATGCTTCATTTGTTGCAGCTTTGTAAACTTGTAAAAAGTTATTTTATGCCACTCTTCCGTAATCAGGTTATCGGGTGAAAAAAAATCTCGGTACAAGATGATAAACCTAAATCTATTTTATAACAGTGTGATGAAAATACTAGAACTGTATTTCCAAAACTGTATAGCCTTGACAATTTGGCACTTTAATCCTAATGACATTTTAAACTGCACCCGAAAGATTTCCGTCCAACTTACTAACTATACCTTACTTACTATACAAATATCGGTAACATTAAGTTTTACTCTATGGCGCTCGCTCCAATACATCAATCAGTGTGAGCGCGATAGAAAGTATTATGTATCGAGTAAAACCAAACATATCCTTTACTCTTCAACTCATGCTACTGCTTCTGATTTCAGACTGTGTGGTCATGTAAAGATTGCCGTAGTTACATTTATTTTTAAGGCCTATATACAATGATGAAGTCATGACATTACTTTGTATAAAAAAGCGTATTTAATAAATTAGGTATTAAACTTGCGGATGGTTTAAATGGTAGATGAATTTTGTTTACGACCTTTTGTCCACGGCAACTATTATAAGCGGTTCAAGTAAGACAGTTAAGAACTTTTGCTCGTACAACATTTTTCATCGGTTAACAAAACAGGGCAAAGATTCGCAAGCTGATCCCGCGGGACAGCCGGTACCAATGAGTAGATACAGAATGTTGTTTGAACGAGAACTAAAAGTTTATGAGACATCTTAAGCTTTGTTTCTTAAAGTACTTTTGTTCATTTAATGTTTTTCAGTAACGGTTGAAGCGAAAACTTTCACTACAAAGAAGATATTTATTTAAAATTAAACATTAATATATTCCATAACATTTTACGATTAATTTTATTAATACGAACTGTTTCGTATGTTCATCACTTGATTTACTACACCATTTGAAACATTCGACCAATCAGTGAAGATTATGTTAATTATAAAATGAATGTAAACGTAACCATTTTAATACTTTTTTTGAAATGTACATACAGACTTTTAATTTATTTATATTTAAAGTAGATTGTGGATTTTGTATGCCTATCTTTAAAAAGTTAAGTATGACACTCCCAAAACTGTTTTGTGATAGCATAAAACATATTTTTTATTGAATTAGAGAAATTTATAATTATATAATAAACAAGGTGCTAACAAATTAATTATTCACAGATATTTTAAGAAATCATAATGGGTGCTATGTAAAATATTACAATAATTTATATAAAATGTACGAGTACCTCATACCATAGGTACCTCAAATTCTTTACGTGTCTAGGCACCCGTCCACCTCTATTCTCATAATTACGAGAACCAGCAGACGTTTCAGCTTCTAGCAAGTAATAAACGTCTTGCTGAATTTATTGCCCTTCCTAGGCGGTTACATATTTATGAGTTAAATAACGACCTACATATGTTTGATTTGTAGTCATAATAAAGATAATCAGATATGACAAATATAATGTTAGTGGTTAATGAAGTGATATTAGCACTAATTTATAATTATGGCGACAATGAGCATAATTTTTTATTTTGGATGATGAGTGGATGATAAAATTATCTACAATATTTGATTAAAATCCTCATGATTAATACCGCTTGATGAGAATAATGTTCTACTGTACGGTTTAGAATTATATTGTCCAATATTAACTATTAAAATCTTCAAAATGTATCGTCATTAATGTCATAATAGACTAATTTTCGTTGAAATATTAATTCAGTGGAATGAACTGCCGTCCGCAGTATTTCCTAACCGCAACATTCAAGCCTTCAAGAAAACAGCATTCTCTCATAAAGGCCGGCAACGCACTTGTGACCACCAGGGTTGCAGGCGTTCATGAATGGCTAGTCGCTTACCATCAGGCAATCCGTCTGGTTGTTTGCCTCCTATTACCTGAAAAAAAGAAAACCCAAATTATTTATTTATTTTTTACTTTATTGCACATAAAATATACAATTGGCGAACTTAATGTCTTAAGGTCTTAGGTACATACCAGTCAACCATAGGGACAAACAGAAAAGACAAAGTGGGTGCACTCAAACTAACTAAATGAAAATAAATATTGTATACTAATACTTAGTAATAATTAGTCGCTAGAGCCAAGCACGGGTACTATACCTACATATAAGCCTTCCTCTTGAATTAAACTATCTATTAAAAAAAATCTCATCAAAATCCGTTGCGTAGTTTGAAAGATTTAAGCATTACAAAGGGACATAGGGACAGAAAAAGAGACTTTATTTTATACTGTGTAGTAATTAATACGTAAATGCAATAATTACGGGAATTTAGAAATAAATACATAATACACAAATAAATATATACCTAATTATGTTGCGTAGTGAGGTAAAAAGGTAAGTGTTATAATAAGATCGTCTCAAACTATGACCCACGCCAAAAATAACCACTTGTACAACATCAAAAGAGCCAACGAGCTCGCTTTAATTCACAAGAGGCCTGTGCCCTTACCATTTATCACCGTCAAAATTCGATATGTCAGTCTTGTGGCAAAGTTTGCCACTCTCGCATAGTTAGCCACCAACAGTTATGTTTTCAGGACATTTACGCCTAAAATCGTCTCAAATAAACGCAATGGCAAGTAGTTTAGACTCTTTACAACCTGAGTTTCTTACTGGTTTTTCTCAGAAACGGTGTAGGGTTAGAACCAGTAGTAGATTTTTTTTCTGTCTTGATAATGTCAGACGATTCGAAAATGCTTATTAATAAGCTTACTTGAATAAAGAATTGTTTGACTTTGACTTAAGACTGTGTAAAATAATTCACATCTATTTACAGTGAATTTTTAATTTCCATCATTACAATGTGTTACTTTTATAGTTTAACAATTCATACTTGACTCTCTCTCCATATTCATTAGTACCGTGATAGTGCCACGAGCAAACTTGTCAAGCATTAGCTTATTATTATCATCTACGTATACAAATATAATCAAACGTTTAACGTGTATTTAGTCACTACGCGCGACATGTTTTGGAGTGCCTAGGTCTCCATTATCAAGCACTGAGTCCGCGTTCACGCTTTGCGACTTGCGAGTTAGTGAGCAGTAAATCTGCAAACGAGGATTTTTCTCTGTCACTCTAATGACGGCTTTGTGTAATTTATCACAAATATTTGTTCCTTGGTCATGGCTGTCTGTGTATTTAAGTATCTATATGTATCTATCTATTACACATATCGTCGCCTAGTACCCACATCACAAGCCTCAATTGAGCTTACCGTGGGACTAGGTCGATTTGTGTAAGATGTTCCAACATATTTATTTATTTATTATTTGTTGGATTGACAAATTTTACGAATTTCGTAATTCTAGGTTCTACATAAGTCTGTCTATAACTTAAGAAAAACAGGGTGCTCAGCCATGTTGCCAATCGCTAACGCTTAATCGTCAATCGCAAACGAAAGGCAGCTAACTGTCTTTGTCGCACTAATATGCAAGTGACAGAGAGGGAAAACTACGATACGCTACCAAGCGCTAGCGATAGGTAACTTGGCTTAGCATCCTGATTTGTATAGACAAGGAAATCAGCGAGATCCCTACGTGGTAAGGGCAGTGATACATATAGGGGCACTTGAGTGGATGGATGGCGGATATTTGTCCCTGGTTATGGCTCGTGACTGAATCAATCTTGTTCCCTTGTTGCTGGACCCGGCTTTTGGCCACTTCCTTAACATTTTGGGAGTTCCCGTGTCTAAACTCGAAAATATTTATAAGAGGGGTGAATCAACTTTTTTCTGTCTATTATTACCATGGTTACCGTCGCCTGAGTCACGCTGATTTTATGCATAATTATGATACTTAAACTATGCAAACATGCATTTTTCTGGTATTAATAAACCCTTTCCTTGATGGGCCATCTACAAACATCGACTACCTATAATATACATGTTTGCAGAAATTAAGTAGCTTAATTTTGCATAAACCCAACGTGACTCAGGCGACCGTAATCATGGCAGTAACAGACAAAAAAAAGTTGATTCACCCAGCTAGATGTATTTTATTATTATTTACAATATAAAATTAATTATTTATTACATACTCGGTAAATTACCAATATCAACCCTACAATGCATGACTTTAAAAAACCGGCCAAGTGCGAGTCGGACTCGCGCGCGAAGGGTTCCGTACCATTATCGATTTATTATAAAAAAATACAGTTAAATCAACCTACCTCAAAAACTACAGAAGATAATTTAATCAAACCAAAAATCGTTGATAGAATTTATTAATGTGCATAACATATATTTTTTTTAGAATTTTATATCGCGTAGTTTAAAAAATAGAGGGGGGGGACACATTTTTCAGACTTTCAGAGCTGATATCTCGAAAACGATTTGCTTAAATAAACATGAGATTTATAAACCTTCATATCATTTTCAAAGACCTTTCTATTAATACCCCACACGCTTATATACAACAAAAAAAAAATTTCTATCCCTCAGTTACATGTTTGGAGGGCCCCCACCCCAATGGTTTTTTTTACAATTTAGTATCATAATCCTGTAGCGGTTCATATAACACATATCCTTACCAAATTTCGTTACTGTAGCATTTATAGTTTCCGAGTAAATCGGCTGTGACAGACGGACAGACGGACAGACGGACAGACGGACATGACGAATCTATAAGGGTTCCGTTTTTGTCATTTTGGCTACGGAACCCTAAAAAAAGAAAATGAAGTTCAAATAGAGGGTAGCGTTCAGGGAAAAATAATAAAGAATCAGTAGTTTGTGAGAAAAAGATTTTTTCCTGTGCGATATGTGTAACTCTATGCATTTCAAAATTGCCGAAAATAGGTACGTCCGAATCGTCTAAAGTACTTACAATACTCGTACATCACGCCGACCTGGGGCCAATATCTCGAAAGCTTGTAACTTGTAATACAAGCGGAAGTCCTTATCTAATTAATAGTGTTAAAAAGAGACTTCCGCTTGTATTACAAATTACAAGCGTTCGAGAAACGGGCTCCTGATAGTAAGCAGCTATGGTAGCCAATATTACTTCTGTAATTCAGGAGACGCTACTTGTTACTTGTTACATTTTCGATCCTAAAAAGTCCGCAAGGAAAGATTTCAAGTTTCACCATTTTCACCAAAGACAATGAATTTTTCTTAAGTATCTATTTAATTTTTATATCTGTAAATTATTGTAATAATCTCCCTAACCTTCATATATATTAGTAAGATAATATTAAGGCTTATTGTTGGCTCAGGGCCCATTTATAATAAGCAGATAAAACCCTTATTCAAGTCTTATCTTCATGTAATAAATTGTAAAACTTATTTCAGCGCTGAACTTTAAAGCTAAATTGTTAATTTTGTATCATTATTTTGGAGGTATCCTAAAATAGCTTTATTCTTGCAAGATGGGCTATAAATCTATTTGATTAACCTATCAAACTAAATCTTCTTGTAATCGATATTGATGCTTAAAATTGTACTGAGGCAATCAAGTTAGAATTTGTTAAGGGAGGAAATTTGTATAAAAATAAATTAATATCGTGGGCTACGAACAAATAAAACATGGAAGCCGCACGCCATACTAAACAGCCTTTCAAAAACTGTCTTGAATTTTAGTTGACAAGTGCACGTCTTCAATGCATCACGGTAATGAATTTCAATATCAACATATAAATGCTTAAACCGCCATTCAAAAATAGTTGTGATTGGTCAATCAAAGTTTTGATTGGCTATATTCTATAAAAAAAATGTCAAAGATGTTGCGCCGAAATATGCGCGGTGTTAAGAAAAGCGCTATGTCCTGCCCATCTTGGCACAACTGAACAATTGTGTCGGGGGCATTTTTGAGCTGGCGTTAGACGTCCATGTTATATATGGTCGCAGATCGTGGGACATGCTTACAGAAAACGACTTTAGCACACGGTAAGCTCAGTTAAGGTTAGTGTTCTGGGTACTAAGGCACAATATTTATAAAAGTAATATACATACATATGTAGAGATATTGAAATACATGAAAAACAACTATGACTGAGCAATTTTATAATTGTAACTGATATAAGACTCAAACATATTAAATTATTATCAAACCAATATTATTCGCTATCATCGATTTAAATTTCATAAGTAACCCGGTTTGATTATATTTCAATACAACGGTGCGATATATTTTTAATAAGAAATACATAAAAAGATTTCCGTTCTGAAATGCCATTTATTACTATATGACGGGCACTCAATTACCTTAACATGAAATAAAATCAACGCACCTTATATTTGACAAATTCTTCAGATGCATTCAGTTCAGACCAAGCGAGCATTCGCTATTCTATCCCCCCACTCTACGAAATTCGATCGTTTCACTAAACGTGATTCGTTGATTTCGTAGAGTGGGGGATAGAATAGCGAATGCTCGTTTGGTCTGAATGCACCTTTATAGTAACTTGATGTTGTAGGTACACGATTTTTGTTAATTAGTATTCAATTTCAACACTAAAGGCTACAAGCATAATTTTAATTAATTTGGTAATATCACCACACTAGCGAACATGTCCGGGTTTACCCGACAACAACGCTCAAAACACGCTACTATATTAATTAGTTCTAAAACGTGGCCCCGCGTAAATTGCTACCTAATTTGAATATCAATTTGATGCGGGTAATTTGCTCGCTCGATATAGTTTTTAGTTAAAAAACTGATAGTTCAAGTGTTGGTATTAAAACTGGGTTAGTTCAGATGATTTTGGTTTTATATTATTAAATCCTAAGATTACCTTTTATTCAGTCCTTTAACACACACATAAAACCTGTTATATTTAAGTATTGACGGAATTTAAAAAACGACACGAATGTTTTTTATTACCGCGTTAGTTATTCATGAAATAAAACAATATTAACTGATTATATCGTGTATATTAACTAATTTAACTACATCCTGACGTTTCTTGTTAAACTTAAAATCCTTTAAAATAGTTTACTTTAAACAGACACCAAATTATTTTTTATGGTTAGCTGTGAACGATTAAGTAAGGTACTTCATAGGCATTTTGAAATACTTCTAGCTTAATAAAATATATTTCATATGTATGTTGGAAACAATTAAGCGCAAGCCCGCAGGAGACGATGGGCTTTGTTCACGGGTACTCCATGATGAGGATCCTCTTAATGGATCGAAAACTGTCGAGCAGTTATCAACTTAAATTATCTGAGTAACCCGTTTCGCTAAATATTTAAATACTGGATAAGTTAGTTATAATTCTAAACATTTTTTGTTTAAAATAACTTTATTAGTAAAACATTATAAATGCCATATTGTTTTTATTTTTAAATTAACACAAAAAAACATTCTGCAACTCTTACGTTCTTTCAGTTTTTCATTTTTGCGTTGTAAAATTCGATTTTGACCATCAAACGCCAATATAGGCAAAATACACTCGCGTCCAGAGTCCAGACCGCTACGGGCCTGAAGGATTTTTAACATTTTAGGAAGCTGGAAAGCCTATTTCAGTAAAAAAAGTCTGTTTGATTATTCATTGTGCCGACCTTGACTTAACCTGCTCTGAGTTGTGTAGTGCACATTTCATTAAAACTACCCAGATGTAAAACGGCAAAATACCTTTAGGGCTTCACTTCACTTCATCAGCCTATGATAGTCGTAGGCCTCTCCTATTAATTATGCGTATAGACGCATTAGGAGGTAAATGCCCATAATCACCACGCTGGGCAAGCGGATTGGCGATCGCAGTAATGTGTCCACAATGATGACGCTGCTGCCCATCATCCATCTTTTATCAAATAATGGCTAGTGACACTTCAATCCCTTAGTCGACTCTTACGACACCCGCAGGAGGAGTTGGGGTGGTGACAAATGTATTCTTACTGCCGTCACCATACGGCCAACCTTTACCTTTAGGGCGTCCGGCAGGACCTTTAGGGCGTAACGTCAAAAATAACGATTAGATAAACTAAAGTCTACAAACTCTCTCGTAGAGAGATCGTATCACATACATCATCATCGTCATATCAGCCGAAAGACGTCCTCAGCTGAACATAGACCTCTCCAAAGATTGCCACAATGACCGGTCCTGCGCCACCCGCATCCAGCGGACTCCTGCGAACTTCATCAGATCATCAGTCCACCTTGTGGGGGGCCTACCCACATTGCGCCTTCCGGTACGTGGCCGCCACTCGAGAACCTTTCCACCCCAACGGCCTTCGGTTCTACGTGCAATGTGCCCCGCCCACTGCCACTTCAGTTTAGCGATTCGGACAGCTATATCCTCATCAGCCTGTCTCAGTCCACTGCTGGACGTAGGCCTCTCCGACTAACTATGCGTATACACCCATTAGGAGGTAAATGCCCATAATCATCACGCTGGGCAAGCGGTGTCCACTATGATGACGCATCATCAATCAAATTAAAGAATGGTCAGTGACACTACTATCCCTTAGTCGACTCTTACGACTCCCGCGGAAAGAGTTGGTGTGGTGACAAATGTATTCTTACTGCCGTTACCACAAGGCATGACAGCTATATCACATACAAACAAGTCATATCGACATTTTACAAGTTAGGATATCCCAAACCAATCAAATGGGAATCAAAAAGCTGCCGCGTCAAATATTGCCGTCCAGATAGATACGCGGGGCTCAAAAAACTTTTAACTGTGTTGGAGTAATAATATTTGACCGAAAACTCTCGTACGGTGTTTCACAAATCCGTCAGACAAAGCTATCTCTATCCTGTTCCCCAGGCATATAAAAGAAAAGGACAGCTGACATTTATCAGACAGATATATTTTATTTGGGGATGATGAAACATAACCTTACTTTGTACCTACAGCTGTTACCTGAAACAATTTAAACAAATAGGTATTTATGGCACACCTACTTTAGCAACTATTAAGTACAACTAAAATGAAATAAATATAAGGAAAATTTTATTAATAGGAAACAATATGAATACTATTAACTACATACTTGATCTTAATAAATAAATTAGTTAAAGTAATTTAGAAGCTAATTATCTGAACCGCCTCGATTGGCTCCCGACGCAAAAGTAACCATAACGCTCGTTAAATATAATATACATATAATAAATACGTAGAAACATTAATTTTAGCAAGAAAACTTTATAGTTTATAAAGCATACAGCAAATTTTATAGCAAATAGTTTTTTGCAAATTATCGATATGCACTTCACTCCGGATTGAATCCCGTTTCGCGATGAGTGCCTACGAGTCCCCTGCACCACAATGCCAATTCTATTGTAACACCTATTCTGACATCGAAATTAATATCGAGTATTCGTCTCAGTCGCTCCAGTTATGCATTAATCGGAGTAACAGAGACAAAACGAAAGTTACGAATGTCGATATTTGCGGCAGGTCCTCTGTAGCCCTACCATGCCTTTGCAAGTATCGGTAACGTTAGGTTTTACTCGATACGTAAAGCAGGCCATAGCGCTCGCTCCAATAAATCAATGCGGATACTAGCCGTATCATGAGTTGGAAAGTAAAGAATACGATAGGTTTTACCTTTACTCGATAAGATACACCCGGGTAAGTTCGGACTATTTTTGGTGAGCTGAAAAGATGTCACAAAAAAAATCATAAATTTATTCTCACTAACTTTTACCTGCAGATGTGTGATGTATGTTATAAAAAAGAAATCAAGCTTTCAATATAAATTTAGTTGATGCCGCTCAACCGTATAACTTAGGAGTAATCGACACTGAAACTTGCACAATTTTTTTTTTCAAGACACCCCACCGAAATCCTTCTTGGCTAAGATCGGACTAGTATCTAATTTCAACTCTAAAGTAAGGAGAAGAAGGTGCAAAGCTTCCTGTTAAAGACTGGATCTCCAAAAATTCTAGAAAAAGAAACAATTTTTCTTTAAACGTTCATAGCTCACGACTGATGCGGCTGAGCGATTGCTAGCGAGAGGGGCGGGGTAAAATGGCGTCATGCATAATATTGCCAGTGAGGAAAAAATACTACTATTTTAGTTTATTGCGGTCATCCGATCTTACATTAGATCCGATCTTAGCCGGGTGTACCTTACGTAAGGCATTATATCGCGCCCGCACTGATATATTGGAGCGAGCGCGATGGCCTGCATGACGTATCGAGTAAAACCTAACGTATCCTTTGTATCTAACTCATGGTACGGCTACTGTTCACGAGCAAATCGTTTCTATCGGTAGCCCGAGAGACACTGAGTGGGCAAATGTTTGGCCGGCCGAGAGCTACACGAGTGGTTTTATTTGACATCGGTATAGAGAGCGTTAGTTATAGGTATCTGAGTGTTAGAGAATAGGATATTTAACGATATTTTATCAATTCGAAGTATGTTATATTAGCTCTGTTAAATGTACCTTTTACTCCACATTGGTAAGATACTCCATACACAAAAATAAATAGACAGTACATTGCATCAACACATCTATCAGGCACTGGTCTCACCGCGAGCTATAAACTATCGGCTATAAACCCGAACAAAAGTCCCGTGTAAATAAAAGAGACACGGCGATACTCGCCCAGCTATCAGCTATCACCGCCGGGCGACTATCGCCGTGTCTCTTTTATTTACACGGGAGTGCGTATCTCTTGTTCGTGTTTATAGCCGATAGTTCATAGCTTAGTAGCTCGCGGTGGGACCAGTGCCTCAGTTCCATCACTAACACATTCAGCGAATCTGTTAAATTAAAATAGTATTATGTTTGAATAGCAATGGAGAATTCTATTCTTATATGTACATTCTGACCCATTCCACGCTAACTTGTTCTACTTTTTCTTTCTAAATACTAGAGTTAAGTATATCAAAAGCAGGCTTAACCGCAAAGCCTCTGAAAGCAGGCTGCAGAGCGATCGGCGAGTATCCGTCATCTTCCATCCTCTCTGGGGGTTTAATTATGGAAGTAAAGTCGTATCGAGACCGCTCGAGGCATATAATTACCCCCCCGATTGGACTAAAGGGGAGGTTGTCATAAAATTCATGATTAAACTGAAGACTGGCTAGTGAAACATAAATTACTTAAAAGTCTGCATGTGTACAACAATTTTTAACGCAATTTTAGTTTCAAACGCAATTCTTCTTTGTTCACATCATCAGCTTATATCAGGCCACTGCTGGACAAAGGCCTCTTCTACTACCCATGGGTATGGACGTATTAGGAGGTAAATGCCCATAATCGCCACGCTGAGCCAGCGGCTTGGCGATCGCAGTAGTGTGTCCGCTATGATGATGCTGCTGCCCATCATCAATCTTAAGTAAATGAATGGTAAATGACACTTCGATTCCTTAGTCGACTCTTACGACACTTATGGGAATAGTTGGGGTGGTGATAAATATATTCTTACTGCCGTCACCACACGTCAAAGTAGTGTGTCCAATATGATGATACTGCTGCCCATCATCAATCTTAAATAAATAAATGGTAAGTGACATTTCGATCCCTTAGTCGACTTTACGACACTTATGGGGATATTTGGGGGGGTGATAAATGTATTCTTACTGCCGTCACCACACGGCCACATTCTTCTTTGTTATTTTTTCTTAGTCCTGTTGAAACTTCTGATACATGTTTAATTCATTTGCGCCAAAATCGATAAGTTCTTTAAAAAGCTCGCTTAAATACGTCAGTGCAAGCGCGATAGACTGCTATACGTTAATGTTTAACCCCTAGAACGCCACTGTCAAAAATTTGTCTTGACTTTCATCATCATCATCAGCCTATGGTAGTCCACTGCTGGACGTA
>JALPQI010030507.1:0-358534 GCA_025490895.1 Thaumatotibia leucotreta | reverse complement strand
CTCAAACATATTAAATTATTATCAAACCAATATTATTCGCTATCATCGATTTAAATTTCATAAGTAACCCGGTTTGATTATATTTCAATACAACGGTGCGATATATTTTTAATAAGAAATACATAAAAAGATTTCCGTTCTGAAATGCCATTTATTACTATATGACGGGCACTCAATTACCTTAACATGAAATAAAATCAACGCACCTTATATTTGACAAATTCTTCAGATGCATTCAGTTCAGACCAAGCGAGCATTCGCTATTCTATCCCCCCACTCTACGAAATTCGATCGTTTCACTAAACGTGATTCGTTGATTTCGTAGAGTGGGGGATAGAATAGCGAATGCTCGTTTGGTCTGAATGCACCTTTATAGTAACTTGATGTTGTAGGTACACGATTTTTGTTAATTAGTATTCAATTTCAACACTAAAGGCTACAAGCATAATTTTAATTAATTTGGTAATATCACCACACTAGCGAACATGTCCGGGTTTACCCGACAACAACGCTCAAAACACGCTACTATATTAATTAGTTCTAAAACGTGGCCCCGCGTAAATTGCTACCTAATTTGAATATCAATTTGATGCGGGTAATTTGCTCGCTCGATATAGTTTTTAGTTAAAAAACTGATAGTTCAAGTGTTGGTATTAAAACTGGGTTAGTTCAGATGATTTTGGTTTTATATTATTAAATCCTAAGATTACCTTTTATTCAGTCCTTTAACACACACATAAAACCTGTTATATTTAAGTATTGACGGAATTTAAAAAACGACACGAATGTTTTTTATTACCGCGTTAGTTATTCATGAAATAAAACAATATTAACTGATTATATCGTGTATATTAACTAATTTAACTACATCCTGACGTTTCTTGTTAAACTTAAAATCCTTTAAAATAGTTTACTTTAAACAGACACCAAATTATTTTTTATGGTTAGCTGTGAACGATTAAGTAAGGTACTTCATAGGCATTTTGAAATACTTCTAGCTTAATAAAATATATTTCATATGTATGTTGGAAACAATTAAGCGCAAGCCCGCAGGAGACGATGGGCTTTGTTCACGGGTACTCCATGATGAGGATCCTCTTAATGGATCGAAAACTGTCGAGCAGTTATCAACTTAAATTATCTGAGTAACCCGTTTCGCTAAATATTTAAATACTGGATAAGTTAGTTATAATTCTAAACATTTTTTGTTTAAAATAACTTTATTAGTAAAACATTATAAATGCCATATTGTTTTTATTTTTAAATTAACACAAAAAAACATTCTGCAACTCTTACGTTCTTTCAGTTTTTCATTTTTGCGTTGTAAAATTCGATTTTGACCATCAAACGCCAATATAGGCAAAATACACTCGCGTCCAGAGTCCAGACCGCTACGGGCCTGAAGGATTTTTAACATTTTAGGAAGCTGGAAAGCCTATTTCAGTAAAAAAAGTCTGTTTGATTATTCATTGTGCCGACCTTGACTTAACCTGCTCTGAGTTGTGTAGTGCACATTTCATTAAAACTACCCAGATGTAAAACGGCAAAATACCTTTAGGGCTTCACTTCACTTCATCAGCCTATGATAGTCGTAGGCCTCTCCTATTAATTATGCGTATAGACGCATTAGGAGGTAAATGCCCATAATCACCACGCTGGGCAAGCGGATTGGCGATCGCAGTAATGTGTCCACAATGATGACGCTGCTGCCCATCATCCATCTTTTATCAAATAATGGCTAGTGACACTTCAATCCCTTAGTCGACTCTTACGACACCCGCAGGAGGAGTTGGGGTGGTGACAAATGTATTCTTACTGCCGTCACCATACGGCCAACCTTTACCTTTAGGGCGTCCGGCAGGACCTTTAGGGCGTAACGTCAAAAATAACGATTAGATAAACTAAAGTCTACAAACTCTCTCGTAGAGAGATCGTATCACATACATCATCATCGTCATATCAGCCGAAAGACGTCCTCAGCTGAACATAGACCTCTCCAAAGATTGCCACAATGACCGGTCCTGCGCCACCCGCATCCAGCGGACTCCTGCGAACTTCATCAGATCATCAGTCCACCTTGTGGGGGGCCTACCCACATTGCGCCTTCCGGTACGTGGCCGCCACTCGAGAACCTTTCCACCCCAACGGCCTTCGGTTCTACGTGCAATGTGCCCCGCCCACTGCCACTTCAGTTTAGCGATTCGGACAGCTATATCCTCATCAGCCTGTCTCAGTCCACTGCTGGACGTAGGCCTCTCCGACTAACTATGCGTATACACCCATTAGGAGGTAAATGCCCATAATCATCACGCTGGGCAAGCGGTGTCCACTATGATGACGCATCATCAATCAAATTAAAGAATGGTCAGTGACACTACTATCCCTTAGTCGACTCTTACGACTCCCGCGGAAAGAGTTGGTGTGGTGACAAATGTATTCTTACTGCCGTTACCACAAGGCATGACAGCTATATCACATACAAACAAGTCATATCGACATTTTACAAGTTAGGATATCCCAAACCAATCAAATGGGAATCAAAAAGCTGCCGCGTCAAATATTGCCGTCCAGATAGATACGCGGGGCTCAAAAAACTTTTAACTGTGTTGGAGTAATAATATTTGACCGAAAACTCTCGTACGGTGTTTCACAAATCCGTCAGACAAAGCTATCTCTATCCTGTTCCCCAGGCATATAAAAGAAAAGGACAGCTGACATTTATCAGACAGATATATTTTATTTGGGGATGATGAAACATAACCTTACTTTGTACCTACAGCTGTTACCTGAAACAATTTAAACAAATAGGTATTTATGGCACACCTACTTTAGCAACTATTAAGTACAACTAAAATGAAATAAATATAAGGAAAATTTTATTAATAGGAAACAATATGAATACTATTAACTACATACTTGATCTTAATAAATAAATTAGTTAAAGTAATTTAGAAGCTAATTATCTGAACCGCCTCGATTGGCTCCCGACGCAAAAGTAACCATAACGCTCGTTAAATATAATATACATATAATAAATACGTAGAAACATTAATTTTAGCAAGAAAACTTTATAGTTTATAAAGCATACAGCAAATTTTATAGCAAATAGTTTTTTGCAAATTATCGATATGCACTTCACTCCGGATTGAATCCCGTTTCGCGATGAGTGCCTACGAGTCCCCTGCACCACAATGCCAATTCTATTGTAACACCTATTCTGACATCGAAATTAATATCGAGTATTCGTCTCAGTCGCTCCAGTTATGCATTAATCGGAGTAACAGAGACAAAACGAAAGTTACGAATGTCGATATTTGCGGCAGGTCCTCTGTAGCCCTACCATGCCTTTGCAAGTATCGGTAACGTTAGGTTTTACTCGATACGTAAAGCAGGCCATAGCGCTCGCTCCAATAAATCAATGCGGATACTAGCCGTATCATGAGTTGGAAAGTAAAGAATACGATAGGTTTTACCTTTACTCGATAAGATACACCCGGGTAAGTTCGGACTATTTTTGGTGAGCTGAAAAGATGTCACAAAAAAAATCATAAATTTATTCTCACTAACTTTTACCTGCAGATGTGTGATGTATGTTATAAAAAAGAAATCAAGCTTTCAATATAAATTTAGTTGATGCCGCTCAACCGTATAACTTAGGAGTAATCGACACTGAAACTTGCACAATTTTTTTTTTCAAGACACCCCACCGAAATCCTTCTTGGCTAAGATCGGACTAGTATCTAATTTCAACTCTAAAGTAAGGAGAAGAAGGTGCAAAGCTTCCTGTTAAAGACTGGATCTCCAAAAATTCTAGAAAAAGAAACAATTTTTCTTTAAACGTTCATAGCTCACGACTGATGCGGCTGAGCGATTGCTAGCGAGAGGGGCGGGGTAAAATGGCGTCATGCATAATATTGCCAGTGAGGAAAAAATACTACTATTTTAGTTTATTGCGGTCATCCGATCTTACATTAGATCCGATCTTAGCCGGGTGTACCTTACGTAAGGCATTATATCGCGCCCGCACTGATATATTGGAGCGAGCGCGATGGCCTGCATGACGTATCGAGTAAAACCTAACGTATCCTTTGTATCTAACTCATGGTACGGCTACTGTTCACGAGCAAATCGTTTCTATCGGTAGCCCGAGAGACACTGAGTGGGCAAATGTTTGGCCGGCCGAGAGCTACACGAGTGGTTTTATTTGACATCGGTATAGAGAGCGTTAGTTATAGGTATCTGAGTGTTAGAGAATAGGATATTTAACGATATTTTATCAATTCGAAGTATGTTATATTAGCTCTGTTAAATGTACCTTTTACTCCACATTGGTAAGATACTCCATACACAAAAATAAATAGACAGTACATTGCATCAACACATCTATCAGGCACTGGTCTCACCGCGAGCTATAAACTATCGGCTATAAACCCGAACAAAAGTCCCGTGTAAATAAAAGAGACACGGCGATACTCGCCCAGCTATCAGCTATCACCGCCGGGCGACTATCGCCGTGTCTCTTTTATTTACACGGGAGTGCGTATCTCTTGTTCGTGTTTATAGCCGATAGTTCATAGCTTAGTAGCTCGCGGTGGGACCAGTGCCTCAGTTCCATCACTAACACATTCAGCGAATCTGTTAAATTAAAATAGTATTATGTTTGAATAGCAATGGAGAATTCTATTCTTATATGTACATTCTGACCCATTCCACGCTAACTTGTTCTACTTTTTCTTTCTAAATACTAGAGTTAAGTATATCAAAAGCAGGCTTAACCGCAAAGCCTCTGAAAGCAGGCT
Organism: Thaumatotibia leucotreta; assembly: GCA_025490895.1. Taxonomy (NCBI): domain Eukaryota; kingdom Metazoa; phylum Arthropoda; class Insecta; order Lepidoptera; family Tortricidae; genus Thaumatotibia; species Thaumatotibia leucotreta. The sequence goes on along the minus strand of JALPQI010030507.1, from coordinate 353,735 downwards.
GCAGAGCGATCGGCGAGTATCCGTCATCTTCCATCCTCTCTGGGGGTTTAATTATGGAAGTAAAGTCGTATCGAGACCGCTCGAGGCATATAATTACCCCCCCGATTGGACTAAAGGGGAGGTTGTCATAAAATTCATGATTAAACTGAAGACTGGCTAGTGAAACATAAATTACTTAAAAGTCTGCATGTGTACAACAATTTTTAACGCAATTTTAGTTTCAAACGCAATTCTTCTTTGTTCACATCATCAGCTTATATCAGGCCACTGCTGGACAAAGGCCTCTTCTACTACCCATGGGTATGGACGTATTAGGAGGTAAATGCCCATAATCGCCACGCTGAGCCAGCGGCTTGGCGATCGCAGTAGTGTGTCCGCTATGATGATGCTGCTGCCCATCATCAATCTTAAGTAAATGAATGGTAAATGACACTTCGATTCCTTAGTCGACTCTTACGACACTTATGGGAATAGTTGGGGTGGTGATAAATATATTCTTACTGCCGTCACCACACGTCAAAGTAGTGTGTCCAATATGATGATACTGCTGCCCATCATCAATCTTAAATAAATAAATGGTAAGTGACATTTCGATCCCTTAGTCGACTTTACGACACTTATGGGGATATTTGGGGGGGTGATAAATGTATTCTTACTGCCGTCACCACACGGCCACATTCTTCTTTGTTATTTTTTCTTAGTCCTGTTGAAACTTCTGATACATGTTTAATTCATTTGCGCCAAAATCGATAAGTTCTTTAAAAAGCTCGCTTAAATACGTCAGTGCAAGCGCGATAGACTGCTATACGTTAATGTTTAACCCCTAGAACGCCACTGTCAAAAATTTGTCTTGACTTTCATCATCATCATCAGCCTATGGTAGTCCACTGCTGGACGTAGGCCTCTCCCATTAACTATGCGTATAGACGCATTAGGAGGTAAATGCCCATAATCGTCACGCTGGGCAAGCGGATTGACGATCGCAGTAATGTGTCCACTATGATGACGCTGCTGCCCATCATCAATCTTGTAGAATGGTCAGTGACACTTCAATCCCTTAGTCGATTCTTACGACACCCGCAGGAGTAGTTGGGGTGGTGACAAATGTATTCTTACTGCCGTCACCACACGGCAAATGACTGACGGTAATGTAATGACTTTCATTTTAATTTTTTTTTTCATATCTATATTATTTATTGTGAACAATGACTTTAATTAATTTAAATTACAGTCAAAATTGTTTGTGACAGATCTGTCACTAGGCACTCCAGCGTTTAAGGCTGAGCTAGACCGTGTGCAACACGCGTGCGTAGCGAGCGCGTTGTAGCCTCCGAAATGTCATAGTAGATGGCACACTGCTTGCACGTCACGCGCACGTCGCGCACACAAGCGGTGTGTCGTCTAATATGACATTGACATATGCTACAACGCGTACGCCACGCAACGCGCACAGTGCACGTGCTGCAAACGCATTCAATATGACTTGGCCTTTACTTGATACGTAGAGCAGTCTATCATGCTCGTACATTATTATAATGAAGCTATCGTGATAGGCTACTTTGAAATAAATGCAAACGTTAACGCTACTGTCCAACTCATGGTGTGATTACTGAGATATGTTCAACGTCAAGTCAAAGTCAAACTGTTCTTTATTCAAGTAAGCTTATTAATAAGCACTTTCGAATCGTCTGACACTATTAAGAGAGAAAAAAAATCTACTACTGGTTTTAAACCTACTCCACCGTTCTGAGAAGAACCAGTAAGAAACTCAGATGGACTTGTTTTTTCAAAACAGTATAACATCTTATTAAAATAACACGCATTTAATAATTTATTTCATAAAAAAAACTTTTATAAAAAACCTTAAAAAGAGAGATAAATAAAGGATAATAATAATAAACAAAAATAATTCTTATTGTACAAGTTCACAATATTATTATGCATCTATATCTATACTACTAGAGATGTAAAGGCCTCTAGTTGTCAGAATAAAAAGACAAATAAGATTTAGAGATATACGAGTAAAAGGTCTCTAAACATCATGATTTTAATAACATAAAATTAAAAACTAAAACTTACTATTCATTTAACTCTGGTGGATTTGGAAAATATTTAGTCCACAATCATAAATTTCCACCACTGGTATAATTATTATTCCCTTTGCCATAAAGATTCATGTTTATTTGAAGATTTCCCATTATCATAATTATTAGCTCTGGAGGGAGTGTTCGGGAGCTAAGAAGTTAATTATCTCTCAGAATTGGGTCGTTTCATTGTTAGAACAGTGTTTGGGTTGTTTAGAAGAAGAGTGTACAGTGGCGTTCAGAATTGCATGGACGATTTATGAATGAATTCATTCATAAACTGTTCATGCAATTTTGAGCCCAACTGTACAAGGTTTTACAAAGCCAATGACAGCCACTTATTTTATTTGGAAAATTACACATTATTTTGCAATGAAAAATGGTGCCGTGTGGTGACGGCAGTAAGAATACATTTGTCACCACCCCAACTCCCCCTGCGGGTGTCGTAAGAGTCGACTAAGGGATTGAAGTGTTACTGACCACTATTTGATAAAAAGATTGATGATGGGCAGCAGCGTCATCATAGTGGACACATTACTGCGATCGCCAATCCGCTTGCCCAGCGTGGCGATTATGGGCATTTACCTCCTAATGCGTTTATACGCATAGGAGAGGCCTACGTCCAGCAGTGGACTAAGGCTGATGATGATAATGATGATGATGAAATAAACATATCTAACCATGTTGCGTGGTGACGGCAGTTAAGAATGCATTTGTCACCATTCCAATTCTTCCCATGAGTGTCCTAAAAGTTACCACAATTTTTTTTTTTTCTACATTTTAATCTACCACTTTGTCGGCTTGATTGATATGTATACATGTTTGGTACATTGCAAATTTCTAGTACTAACGGCCAAGAAGCTATACTGTGGACAGACGGACAGATGGACAGACGAACATGTCGGACATGGCGAAACTATAAGGGTTCCGTTTTTTCCGTTTTGGCTAAAAAATAGACGTCTCGTCGCACGCCCCTTTCTAGCGTCTACTCAGGCTTTACACTATCATTTGGATGACTCAGGCTTACTACCGCGAATTTCGATATTCGCAAATTTCGAGTATTTGTCCCTGTCAGTCCAACAAAGGCGTCATTAGTGTGACAGAGACGGATGCTATGTGTGTATGGAGTGTGGTTCGCGTTGGGTCTGTGTTAGAACTATCTACGTAACTCAACAATCCCGTCCTTTATAACGTCTTAGATAAGAATCGAGACTCACCGAATAAACTTAATGAATAGGGTAAAGGCTAGACAAAGGAACCTTTCGGGTTGGAATGGGTACTCGAATACAATTATTTGTGAACATACTGGAATTGAAAAGGTCGAGACTTCAGTTTGATTAAGACTTGTATAGGTACTGTAAATCAAACGAGCATCTCTTAATTTCTAGATATGCAAGATAGTCCTTATAATGGGCACATACAGTTTAATTAATGAATATTATAATGCACGTAATTAGACCTTATGACGATAAAATTTATAAGGAAGGAATTTGATAATTTTAATATTCATTGTACACATATTCTCTTAACTGTACAAGTGTACATACGTGTATACACGTGGTACAGTCAAGTGCAAAAATAAGTATCGAAAGAATGCGCTCATAAATACTATGTTACGGCGTTCTTATTACACAGAATTAGAGTGCACTGGGACATATTTTTGAAAAATGTTGTGTACTCCTTATTTTGTCTTTGACTGTACATATAGTAACATTAGTACACATAAGTGTATACAGTACATAAGTAGTCAATGTAAACGTGTTTTCCGCGAAAAACTCTTTCTAGCGATTTAGGAGAGTGAGTAAAAAAAATATGTTCAAATTATTAGCATGACTTGACTGGCGAAACTACGTCGTAAGGCTTGTATGGTTAACGCAGCTTAACTCTTTCACTGTCAGCGAAAGTGTTAAAACGGGATATTTACCATGTAAATTGCAATTATTAAGCACCCGACATTTCGGCACTGATCGCTTTTTAAAGACTTTTTCGGAAAAGTTCACTGTAAGTTCCCACTTTAACTTTCACTCTAAACGAATGAGAATTAGGTCTAATTTTCATGTCAATATAACGCGATATCATAATTATGGAAATATTATGAAATCAAATATTATGGAATGAGTGGCAGTGACAATGATTGTTTCTGTAAAAATCCGCAAAAAAAGAAAAAAACTAACTTTTCATACATTTCCGAAAAATCATTTGTTTTTTCCAATATTTTCAACGCTAGGCACCAGGCACACCGAACAAACAGCCAGAAACGATGACCCAGGCAGTCATCATCATCATATCAGCCGAAAGACGTCCACTGCTGAACATAGGCCTCCCCCAAAGATTGCCACAATGACTAGTCCTGCGCCACCCGCATCCAGCGGACTCCTGCAACCTTCACCAGGTCATCGGTCCACCTTGTGAGGGGCCTACCAGACAGAAATGACTAAAATTACGCTTCTGAAACTGACCGACTAGTCTAAATTGTATACCGAAACATTTGCAATATTTATCCTGCAAGTTCAGAACTCATTTTATATTGCACAGTCTTTGTTTCTAGAGAGGCTATTTGGAAGGGGTATGGAGACTGGTGGGTCAGCGAAAGCCGACAGATATGAGTCTAGGCTGGACGGAGGTCTTAGCGCCGGTGGGCCAGGTTATTTGTTTTTGCCGACGAGAGCACTTCGACATAGATTACTTACTTAAGACTAGCTATGCCACTGCGAATAAAACTACATTGTCAGTCCTCAAGGGCTTGCTATGTTCCCACGTTTGCCGTTTATCGCGTGAATGTAGTGCGGGAAGGTGACGACCATTCCTGCACTACATTTTATGTTGATGGCGAACAAACGCACGGCCTTTCCGATGATAAGCAGTAGCAGTAGACTATATAATATAAAATATAATATAATATCATTTTTATTTGTTATCGACAAGCCAATAATACAAGTAGTAAACAATAAAGTGTCTTAAATTCTATGAAATTTTCTTATGCTTATCTCTAGACTATAACTAAAACCAGCAGCGAATTAACTTAGGTACCCGCACTAGGCGAACCCGTATCGCGGGGACCAACAAGTCAGTTATGTACCCATTTATGTATACTATACAGGGTAGAAAGGGACGACGTTCCTTCCCGCTACCGACCGAGTCTACCAACCATTACGATGAACTTTCAGTATGGGACCAACATCGAAAGCGTAGGTACATGGCAAATTGTCTTTTCTATAGTTTTGAACTCTTAACTAATCAGTAATCACTCACTTTATATGAGGGGTTACATTTTTTAGATGATATTTCTATGTTGGTACTATACTGAAAGTTCATCATAATGGTTAGTAGACTCGGTAGGTAGCGGGAAGGAACGTCGTCCCTTTTCATCCTGTATGTGTAAATACATTGTATAGAAACCCCCGATTGGAGAAACAGTAAATTTACAATTTTAGCACCTGTCCACGTGGTGAATAAGGGCCAGATATATTGAAGTTGTGATTATAAGTCGAGGTAGTATTTAAATCTGCATTCTAGTGAAATGACATCTTTGACCACCGGCCCACGGCCGAGTAAACAATGGCGTACGTGAGCTCCCGTTGCGAACAAACCCGGAGTATTATATAGCGTAAAGTCTATTATATTGATTTAAACTTTCACAATTATCACTCATATTTATTTTAAAGACAAACGCGTCTACGTAAAGTCTTCAGCAAATGGGTTTGATAGTGGCATATCTGATAGTGGAATAAAGTCTGTGTCGGCCGGCCCACGGCCGAATAAGCGATTGTGCACGTGAGCTTACTTTTCTATACGTATCTCTATACGTCGTCTCAAGCAGAGTTGGGCAAAAAGTAATCCGATTACTTTTTGCCCAACTCTGGTCTCAAGTCAGTGTGTCTGCTAGCGGCCCATCTGATAAATAAATAAAATAGATATATATCAAAGCCAGGGATCGGAACCGTTCTTCATTAACCATTTGATATTGTTCTTTAACCGTTATAAATTCCGTTCGTATTAGTAACGGTTAAATACGGTAACGGTTTTGTAAATGAACACAATATTTCTGGTTCACAATATTCAAGATGAACGGAAAAATTTCGTTCTTTCACATAACGGTTTTGACAAGAACATTATATGATTTATATGAAAGAACAAAACTTTTCTGGTTACCGTTACTACAGATGAACGAAAAATAAAGTTCCGTGAACCATTATTAAACTGTTCGCGATGACGTAAACATGCCGCCAGTCGCTCTCTCTTTTCCACACGAATATAGTTCGTATTTTTATTTCATTTGATTAGCCATTTAGGTTTGACGTGTGATATTGGCCGCATGATGAAAAAGGTTTAAATTGAATTAAGTGAAAGGATGCAATATGTGCTAGCAATTCTGACGCCTCCTAGCGCCGTCGACGGGAACTTGCCTGGAAATTGGTTACCTGACAACGAGTTGTTGACTGAGATGTCAATGTTTTTTCCGACATAATGTTCATATTTAATTATCATTTAAGTTTTGAGTATTAAGTTAAGCTGATGTCCAATGATATACGTAACTATATTTATAATGGTAAGTTTGTGAACTTTCTGATTAGTAGATATTTCTTTCTATGTTAATTTTAGAGTTTAATGAGGAGGTAAGACGGAGGAGTAAGACGCCCGATGTTGGTCTACTACCGGCACCTGGCTTGTAATATGGGTTCGGCTCCTTGGTAATTAAATATATATACTTACTATAATAACCTGCATCATACTCCTATTACCTACGTAGTTATGGGTGCATCCCACTCGTCTGGTATAGTCAACATAGTGATAGGTACGATACGTGAATTGCTCAAGGAGACAGTTGCAGTTCCTATTATTTCCCTTAATGGAACCCCTATGCTTGGAGTCGCGTTCTATTGGCGTCAGGTGAGCTTAGCACAACTAGCAATATGGTGTTGCTGGCTACATAACATTCCGCTGGACGCAAAATGACTTTGTCCCACAATTATGTATTTTGTTTTGTTATGAAATCATTATATCGTAACTGTGGAATGTCTTCTCAAAAGGGCTTATTTCCACTTTGTCAATAGAGATAATTTATCTTATGGAAACATAGAAAAAATAACCCTTATTGCAAGAGCGGAAATAAGCCCTTTTGAAAATACACTCCTCTACTACTTGTGCCTCGTGTACTTCTTAACCCTTTGCAAGCCGATCACGAACCTAAAGCTGAGTGACGCGACCCAGGTCTAACCTCGGCTTAGCTCGTTTACGTTACTTTCGCAGTTGTGAGCTTAAACTCTATTGACATCATAGTAAAGTTCAAATTTAAACGAACATTTCTTTTGCGAATGAAAGTATATTTTCTGTTTATCTGTCCATCCGTCTGTCTGTATGTCTGTTTGCTTCACTGCCTGTCTGATTGTCTGTCCGTCCGTCTATCCGGTCGTTTGTTTCCGCAAAGAAACATGTTTCGACCAGATACTCGTAGTATTCGAAATGATTGCTTTTACAATTATTCTGGGGTTCTGTAGTAAATTAGAAACTCTTACAGATTCGCCATGTCCATCCACCTGTCTGTCTGTATGGCTGTCTGTATGTTTGTCTGTCTGTCAGTCTGTTTGTCTGTCTGTCTGCATGTCTGTCTGTCCGTCCGTTTGATTCCTCAAAATTATTGCTTTCTCAATTATTCTGGGTGTAAGTACTTTTTAGGATTCTGTAGTAAATTAGGAACCCTTGCATTTTGGCTCCCTCTGTCTGTCTGTCTGTCTGTTTGTAAGTCTGTCTGTCTGACGGTCTGTCCGTCTGTCTGTCTGTTCATCTGCCTATCTTTCTGTCTGTCTGTTTGTCTCTCTGTCTGTGTGTCTGTCTATCTGAACGGACTGACTATCTGTACGTCCGTCTGTCCGTCCGTTTGTTTCCGCAAAGAAACATATTTTGACCGGTTATTACTTGAAATGGTTGCCTTTTTAATTATTCTGGGTGTAAGTACTTTTTAGGGTTCTGTAGTAAATTAGGAACACTTACAGATTCGCCATGTCCGTCTGTCTGTCTGTATGTCTGTCTGTCTGTCTGTTCATCTGTCCATCTGTTGTCCGTCTGTTTGTATGTCGGTATGTCTGTCTGCCCGTTTATTTCTGCAAAGAAACATGCATATTTCGCCCGGATATTACTTGAAATGTCTGTCTGTCTGTATGTATGTATGTCTGTCTGTTCATCTGTTCATCCCTTTGTCTGTCTGTCTGTTTGTCTGACGGTCTGTCCGTCTGTCTGTCTGTTCATCTGTCGATCTTTCCGTCTGTCTGTCTGTCTGACGGTCTGTCCGTCTGTCTGTCTGTTCATCTGTCCATCTTTCTGTCTATCTGTCTGTGTGTCTGTGTGTCTGTCTGTCTGTCTGTCTGTGTGTCTGTATGTCTGTTTGTCTATTCATCTGTCCATCCGTCTCTTTGTCTGTCGGTCTGTATGTCTGTCCGTTCGTCTGTCCAACCGTTTATTTCTACAAATAAACATATTTCGACCGGATATTATTTAAAATGGTTGCCTTTTCAATTATTCTGGCTGTAAGTACTTTTAAGGGTTCTGTAGTAAATTAGGAACCCTTACATTTTCGCCATGTCCGTCTGTCTGTCTGTATGTCTGTCTGTCTGTCTGTCTGTTCATCTGTCCATCCGTTGTCTGTCTGTTTGTCTATCGGTCCGTCTGTCTGTCCGTCCGTCTGTCTGCCCGTTTATATCTGCAAAGAAACATATTTCGACCAGATTACTTGAAATGTCTGTCTGTCTGACGGTCTGTCCGTCTGTCTGTCTGTTCATCTGTCAATCTTTCCGTCTGTCTGTCTGTCTGTCTGACGGTCTGTCCGTCTGTCTGTTTGTTCATCTGTCGATCTTTCTGTCTATCTGTCCGTGTGTCTGTCTGTCTGTCTGTCTGTCTGTCCGGCGGTCTGTCCGTCTGTCTGTCTGTTCATCTGTCGGGCTTTCCATCTGTTTGTCTGTCTGACGGTCTGTCCGTCTGTCTGTCTGTTCATCTGTCAATCTTTCCGTCTGTCTGTCTGACGGTCTGTCTGTTTGTCTGTCTGTTCATCTGTCGATCTTTCCGTCTGTCTGTCTGTTTGTCTGTCTGTTCATCTGTCGGTCTTTCTGTCTATATGTCTGTGTGTGTGTCTGTCTGTCTGTCTGTGTGTCTGTGTGTCTGTCTGTCTGTTCATCTGTCCATCCGTCTGTTTGTTTGTCTGTCGGTCTGTATGTCTGTCCGTCCGTGTGTCCAACCTTTTATTTCTGCAAAGAAACATATTTCGACCGGATATTATTTAAAATGGTTGCCTTTTCAATTATTCTGGCTGTAAGTACTTTTTAGGGTTCTGTAGTAAATTAGGAACCCTTACATTTTCGCCATGTCCGTCTGTCCGTCTGTATGTCTGTCTGTCTGTCTGTTCATCTGTCCATCCGTCTGTTTGTTTGTCTGTCGGTCTGTATGTCTTTCCGTCCGTGTGTCCAACCGTTTATTTCTGCAAAGAAACATATTTCGACCGGATATTATTTAAAATGGTTGCCTTTTCAATTATTCTGGCTGTAAGTACTTTTTAGGGTTCTGTAGTAAATTAGGAACCCTTACATTTTCGCCATGTCCGTGTGTCTGTCTGTCTGTCTGTGTGTCTGTCTGTCTGTCTGTCTGTCTGACGGTCTGTCCGTCTGTCTGTCTGTTCATCTGTCGGGCTTTCCATCTGTCTGTCTGTCTGTTTGTCTGTCTGACGGTCTGTCCGTCTGTCTGTCTGTTCATCTGTCGATCTTTCCGTCTGTCTGTCTGACGGTCTGTCCGTCTGTCTGTCTGTTCATCTGTCGATCTTTCCGTCTGTCTGTCTGTTTGTCTGTCTGTTCATCTGTCGGTCTTTCTGTCTATATGTCTGTGTGTGTGTGTCTGTCTGTCTGTGTGTCTGTATGTCTGTCTGTCTGTTCACCTGTCCATCCGTCTGTTTGTCTGTCGGTCTGTATGTCTGTCCGTCCGTGTGTCCAACCGTTTATTTCTGCAAAGAAACATATTTCGACCGGATATTATTTAAAATGGTTGCCTGTTCAATTTTTCTGGCTGCAAGTACTTTTTAGGGTTCTGTAGTAAATTAGGAACCCTTACATTTTCGCCATGTACGTCTGTCTGTCTGTATGTCTGTCTGTCTGTCTGTCTGTTCATCTGTCCATCCGTTGTCTGTATGTTTGTTTGCCCGTTTATTTCTGCAAAGAAACATATTTCGACCGGATATTACTTGAAATGATTGCCTTTTTAATTATTCTGGGTGTAAGTACTTTTACAGTCTGTCTGTTCGTCCGTCCGTCTGACTGTCTATCTATCTGTTGGTTAATCCGTCTTTCCGTCCATATATCCTTGGATCCGTCTAGACATAGAAATAATTCTTAATAATCACAAAAAAAAACCATGTCCAGTAACAAGAAATAAAAACCTTCAAGAAAAGAGCGTACCTTAAAGGCCGGCAACGCATTTGCGACGCCTCTGGTGTTGCGGGTGTCCATGGGCGACGTTAATCGCTTTCCATCAGGCGATTCGTCTGTTCGTTTGCCACCTATAGCATAAAAAAAAAAAAAAAAAAAAAAAAAAATTACGCGTTATTTCCGCAATTGTGATTAAGAACTCTGTTAGCAACATTTCAGAATTCAAATTTAAACGAGCTTTTTTGTTACTGGCTGTGAAAGCGTTAACACTTTTTCGTTAAAAAAAACTAGTTATGATCGGGCAAAGTTAAAATAAAAAAAAACCGGCCAAGTGCGAGTCGGACTCGCGCGCAAAGGGTTCCGTACCATTATCAATTTATTATTTAAAAAATACAGTTAAATCAACCTACCTCAAAAACTATAGGAGATAATTTTATCAAACCAAAAATCGTTAATAGAGTTTATTAATGTGCATAACATATATTTTTTTCAGAATTTTATATCGCGTAGTTTAAAAAATAGAGGGGGGGGACACATTTTTCAGACTTTGAGACCTGATATCTCGAAAACGATTTGCTTAAATAAAAATGTGATGTATAAACCTACTATACCATTTTCAAAGACCTTTCTATTAATACCCCACACGCTTATGTACAACTAAAAAAAAATTCTATCCCTCAGTTACATGTATGGAGGGCCCCCACCCCAATGGTTTTTTTTACAATTTAGTAACAGATTCCTGTAGCGGTTCATACAACACATATCCTTACCAAATTTCGTTACTGTAGCATTTATAGTTTCCGAGTAAATTGGCTGAGACAGACGGACAGACGGACAGACGGACAGACGGACATGACGAATCTATAAGGGTTCCGTTTTTGCCATTTTGGCTACGCAACCCTAAAAATAAAAAACCCTTATAATTTCGCCATGTCCGTTTGTCTGTCTGTTAGTCCGTCTGTCTATCTGTCAGCATACTCTTCTTAGCATGGTACTAGAGTGTGCCAGCGCTCTATCAGTCTTCATCTATCGTTTCGTGCGATTGTCCGTCTGTCTGTCCGCCCATTGCTTAGATCAGTGACCATTTACAATTTGTTGTAGGTATACATATTAGTTAAGCCGACAAACTCGAATAATAAATATCCAAAAAAAAACTATTGGAGTTCCTCCTCTACACGTGAATACAATGTGGGGTATCCGTGAATAGGTATTTCAAAAAGAGTAAAGGTATTTTCCAAATTCACTATTTCGAAAAATATGAAAAATATCTTACATATTTGGCTTAAGGAATGCTGATAGATAATACTTACTATCCTGAACATAATTGGTCTAGCCAGTTTCGACCAACTACGGAACGCTATACTGAGCATGGATATACATGCACTTGGCCGGTTTTTTTCCTCATGCGCTATTTTTAGGATTTCGTAGTAAACAAAAAACCCTTATAGTTTAGCCATGTCCGTCTGTCTGTCCGCAGCATAGCTCAGTGGCCGTTAGTACTAGAATTTGGTACAGGTATACATATTAATTATGCTAACAAAGTGGTAGAATAAAAACTTTGGTGGGCTGTGGGTTTAAAAATAAAACCATTTCGAACGTAATCGGCCCAGCCGTTTTCGAATAACTACGGAACCCTATACTGAGCATGGCCCGACATGGTCTTGGCCGGTTGTTTGATATTGTATTCTCGCCATTTTCCGCAACTCGACATCTAACGTGCCTATTTTGCGTGATCCCAACGCTGGCCAAATATTTTGCTGCCGCAATATTATATAGGCTTAGGACTTTTCATAGCATATCGTGGTTCTAAAATCCATGGAGCCGCTATGTGTAAAATTTTCGAAGTCAAAGTATACTGTAATATTAAATATAATGATTTATATCTACTGTCACATCGTTATGAATTAATTTTGATCGAACGTAATTATTTTTAAAAATCGAACTTGATTTCATAAAAAGTGCATACGAAATTAGTTATATCAGAAACCATAAAAAAACTAGACAATTAGGTTCAAGACAAACTATAAAAAGTCTTAGATCGGTCTTAGATGATAAATGGCGAAAGTATCATGTTGTTTTTCTCGAAAGTTTCGAATCTTTCGTATAAATTACATGTAACTTCCAAACAAAAAACAAAACTGACGTTGGTCGACTTATACGACTTAAGGTACACCCGGCTAAGATCGGATGACCGAAATAACTACTGAAATAGTAGTATTTTTTCCTCACTTGCTATATTATGCATGACACCATTTCACCCCGCCCCTCTCGCTCTCGCTCAGCCGCATCAGTCCTGAGCTACGAACGTTTAAAAAAAAAGTTAGTTTTTCGAGAATTTTTGGAGATTTCATCTTTAACAGGAAGCTATGCACCTTTTACTCCTTACTTTAGAGTTGAAATGAGATACTAGTCCGATCATAAGCCAAGAAGGTTTTTCGATTGGGTGTCTTGGAAAAAAAATAGTGCAAGTTTGACTTTACGTTTACTCCTAAGCTATTCCTTGAGTGGCATTAAGTAAATTTATATTGAAAGCTTGATTTTTTTTTATCACGTACATTACACATCTGCAGGTAAAAGTTAGTGAGAATAAATTTATGATTTTTTTTGTGACATCCTTTCAACTCACCAAAAAATAGTCCGGTCCTTAATCTTAGTCTTATCTTTAAGTTCTTTTGTGTGTCAAAAATAAACGTCGTTAATGTCGTGTTCTTGAGGTATCGTGGTATTTCTTTATTATGGTACCTACGTTATGTCATAGAAATCAGGGTTCTGATTAGGTATGAAAATAACACGAAAGAACAAAAATACAGTATCATCTTTCGTTACAGAGCTATGATTTAACCTTTCGCATCTTTCAGTGTTTTACGAGTAAAATACTTTTTTTTTCGCATTATTTTATTGAGTTATGATACTCCGAATGTATTGGCTCTCGTACAAACACGTGACTTTTCATTTTGCTCAGACTAAATCTCAATATCAGTTGACAAGAAACAGTTTGAAACAGTTTAAATTATTAATTATGATAAAATACTTATAAATTGGAATCATTAATCTATGCTCTATGTGATGTCAACGTGAAGTGAAGTCTATTTACTTCAAAGGTAACGTCAGTTTTGTTTCTTGTTCGGAAGTTACATGTAATTTATACGAAAGATTCGAACCTTTCGAGAATAACAACATGATACTTTCGCCATTTTCATCACTATTTCCGATTTAAGACTTTTTCTAGTTTGTTTTGAACACTAATAGTCTAATTTTTTTATGGTTTCTGATATAGGTAACTAATTTCGTATGCACTTTTTATGAAATCAAGTTCGTTTTTTAAAATTAATTACGTTCGAATAAAATTAATTCAGTAACGATGTGACAGTAGGTATAAATCATTATATTTAATATTACAATATACTTTGACTTCGCAAATTTTACACATAGCGGCTCCAAGGATTTTAGAACCATGATATGCTATGAAAAGTCCTAAGCCTACGTATCACTTATATAATGGTGTTTCATACTTAATCGCTCAAATCAAACTAATGAGGTGCCGTGTTCCACAGCCTTAGATACCATGGACCCTTTGATATTAAGACACCTGAATGGATGCCTTGGTATACCAGCATAGAAGAAAGTGGAAGATGCCATGCCAGAGGACCTAACCCGCGTATGTGCCAGCCATCCTGGAACCCTTTGATATAGCAAGAATCCTTTTCCCTTTGAGATAGCAGTGATGAGTATTTGTTGCGTTGCAACCTCAGTGCGCAAAAGTACTCGTTATCATCAGATCGGCTGCGGTCATATACTCATATGCTGACTCCAGCGGCAGCGGTGAAACGCTGGAATGTGGAAGACCAAGCTAACCACGAATAAATAAATATTAATATATATAGTCTTTTTCCTTTCTTAGTTTTAGTAGTTAACTCTATCAAAGACTTCGATTCTGGACCGTGTACGTGTTTCACTTAGTCGATTTGACCAAACTTTGATTCGAAATATAACGCTTATTTTCGAATAGTCATGTCAAATCTACATAGTACTTTAGCACTACATATATATCTGAGAGAAAGCGTTATTCTTCGAATAAAAGTTTGGTGAAACGCAGCCTTAGTTTTATTTTCAGTGACGTCTCAATTGTTTTTTCTTAAAAACTTGAATTGGTCCCGATCTGTCTTTGTCACCCATTCTTGATTCGTCATTTTAACTGGGGTCAACTATATCAACTTTGGTAATTTGTTGTATTGTCTATTTAATATTGCTCATTTAAGCCTTCGTCAACATCTTCTTTGGGTGTGTTGCTCTAACTACTATCTTGCTATACTATATGCTAACTATAAAAAATTAGGGGATCATCCATTAATTACGTCACACCAATTTTATGATTTTTTGACCCCTCCCTCCCCCTTTGTTACACTTCGTCACAATTAACTACACCCTCCCCCCTTAGTGTGATGTCACATGTAGATTTTTAGTTTAAGGTAAAAATTACAACATCACTTTTTAAGTAACTTTTTATTAGGATTGCTTAAAATTATTCGTAAAATGAACGTACGAGAAAATTTATTTATTCTTCCTCCGACCAAATATTTTCGATTTTCTATTCTTTTATGTTCATGTATTCATGTATGTGAGGATTGTGACGTCACAAACATAGAACTCCTCCCTCCCCCCCGTCACGATATGTCACATTTTGTGGACCCCCTCCCTCCCCCTTGAGGTATGACGTAATTAATGGATGATCCCTTAGTGACACAATCAGAACGGCATCAATTTAAGAACTTGACATACGACGACTGAGAGTATAGTTCGTGAAATATAAATTGGTAACTTTCTACCTACATTATAGTAAAAATAAACGTTCAATTTATTTTTCTCGAACTATACTGTACGCTTAGCACATGATTGCTATGTCAGTATGTTATCGCTACATGTATAGATTTTCTATCTTTTACCAACAATATGAATAAAAGGGAGATGGATAATCTATCTCGCGGCGACATATTGTCGCACTGAATCATAACACTAACCTTTTCAATGCCACGGCAAAAACAGCAGCTGTCACTCCATCCACGCCACCAAAGTGTCACAAAGGAATTTGTCAAAAACTATAAGCAAGTGCGACTAGGTCTCTATTGATCTGTGACTTGTATATCGGTCTTTGGCGTTGAAACAGTGTAACCAACATAACCGTTATCGCCGTCCACAAGGTTTCAATTAGATTGGACAATGACTGATATATTGGTAGGTACTGATTAACAAGAGAGTTTCAACGCCAAAGACTATTTGTAAGTCACAATCCACAAAATAATATGTAACTATACACGTGCGTAAAGTTCAAATTTAGCTTTTATAGTTTTACATGGCGTTGAAAAGGTTGAAGCAAGTCACCAGTCTCACGACTTACAGTCAGCTATTTGGAATATAGTTGATTTTTGTGGTAAAACATGTTAGTTTATTGGTGTCTGCAAATGACATTGCATTTATTCGTAACTCTTACACGCATCCAGTCCAATTGCCTTATTCATAAAACATCAAGACACATTAGTTAACTGTGTTGGCGATGAAATGATTATATTTAGCTATTTTTGTAACGAACAGGTTGTGTAGCCAATATGCCAATCGCTAACATTCAGTCGCGAACGAAACTCAACTGTCTTCGTCACACCAATAAGAAAGAGTGACAGAGAGAAAACTACGATACACTACCTGCTCAGCGTAGCGTAGCGATTGTCACGTTAGCTAACATAGCTACGGACTCAGATCTATCGACCTCTTTTGAAAAGCAAGTTCAGTTTCTCAAAAGAGGTTGGTGACAGATTGCAAACTCTGTTGCCAAACTTAAAGAAATCTGCATTAACAAGCAACTCGCAGCTACGCGTCTTTTTTCAATTGTATAGATTAAAAAGAGAAGTGTGGCGGCAAGTTGATGTTAAACACAAGATATGCTAGCCTTGCTATAGGAATTAACGTGACTGTAATCATAACATTACCTCCTGATAACAGTAGGTAAGGACATTTTTTCGCCGCCAATGAATTGATATAACTGATAAAATTATATGTTCGTTTAACACTACGAAGCTGATACTTACTTTGTTGAGTTAGTTGTTTACATGCAATTTGTTGCTTGGCGTGTGTTGCTCGCTTTTATTTTTTGACGTGGCGGTGAAAAGGTGAACGAAAAGGTGCCACTTTGTCACTTAAATTGATGGCTTTTCCTTTTGACATAGGATTTAAAACAAATTGGCAGATTGTAGTGTATTGCGTCCTTTTTCCTTAACTACGTTCGGTTATGCGTTTAAATTTGGAACAGATTTTAAAATTCTAGTGGGCCTCTATTCCAGTATCCATAAATATTAAAATAGTAAACGACACGAAACGTCATTTCAATACGTTTTCCTTATACAAGCCATACGACATTCAATCTCGATTAATCGGAGAATAGGCACCACATGTGATTGTCTATTTGTTCAAATCAATTTTGACAGGAAAACCACTATTATTCCGTTCCCAAGAACACTAAACATAGCGTTCGCGGCCAAAAACGTTTGAAAGAACATTAACCGTAACGGAAACTTTATAAGAAGAACATGACATGACAGTTCATCTCTTACAACAGAATTAGGAAAACCGTTATTATTCCGTTCGGTGAGAACAGAATCGGCCATTAAGCGTTCCGTCAAAGAACATTAAGAAGTATCGGTTAATGAGAACAAAAACTTTATGATTATGGTTTGGGGTTGACGGATGGTAACGGTTTGAAAATAATAACGGTTTCCGATCCCTGATCAAAGCAGAATCTAGCAGATTGTCAATGGTGCTCCAACATTGGATGTTATTTCTGTTATACTCTTATTAACTGGTTTAATATGAATAACTTAATGTTGAATGAGAAAAAAACTAAATGTATTAAATTTGTTACAAGTAACGTAAAGCATCAACAGGCTAGTATATTTGTGAAAGGTGAGGAATTGGAAATAGTTGAAAGTACAGTCTTTCTTGGTATAACACTAGACTCTAAGCTTCAGTGGGGTCCTCACATATCTAATCTCTCGAATAAACTGAGTTCTGCAGCTTTTGCAGTGAGCAAGATCCGTCAATTTACTGACGTCGATACAGCTCGGTTAGTATATTTTAGTTATTTTCATAGCATTATGTCGTATGGCATTTTGTTATGGGGCAGTGCTGCCAATTCAGAAACTAACACTATTTTTGTTCTGCAGAAGAGGGCTATTCGAGCGATACATAAAATGAGCCCTAGAGACTCACTTAGAGATAAGTTTAAGGTTATTAATATAATGACATTGTATTCTCAATACATCTATGAGAATATTATGTATGTACATAAAAATATTAGCAATTTTAGGAAAAATAGTGACATACATAATATTAATACTAGAAACAAACATAAGCTCGCAGTACCCGCCACTCGGCTCCATAAAATTAGGAAATCATTCATGGGTAATTGTGTAAGATTTTATAATAAACTTCCAGTAAATGTTACTGAATTTTCAGTCAATAAATTTAAGAATTTTGTAAAGCGTAAACTTATATCTAAAGCTTATTATAGTACACAAGACTACATGAATGATAAAACACCGTGGGAGTAATTTAGGATTTAATTATTAGTTTGTTAAAGTCATGACATTCAATTACGATAATTTACGCTTGGAGACCTTATACATCTCCAAACGTGCATTATATAATGTTATTATTATATACCTATTCGGAGAGAAACCTTTACTTCTCTATAAATTATTACTTATAAATGTTCTGACTTTTTAGAGACTTTACATCTCTTGTTATTATTATTCTATTTCAATTTATTTAAAATCAATTTTATGTTTGTTTTTTTAATGCATGTTAGTTGTAAGATGTACCATGATTGATTGAAAAAATAATTCCCGCCAAGTTTCTTACCGGTTCTTCTTGGGTCAGCGGTGTAGGGTTCGAACCGGAAGTAGTTTCAATACCTAGACGATTCAAAAGAGTTTGTTGCTATTCCAATTTGAATAAAGAATTATTTGACTTTGACTTTGACTATACTTATAACACTATGAAACAAAGTGTGACAAGGACAAATATATAAACCACTACGTAGAATGTCAAAAAGGGAAAGATGATGTTGTGTATTACATTTTGTAAAGCCAATGTGGGAGACTAAAACATGGTTTCCTACGTAAATATTATAACCTTACAGGATTTGAACCCAGAACAATTTCTTGAAATCTCTGTTGGTACGCTGGTCAAACTACAGTCTACGCTACAGAGGCTATGAATATAAATAAAAATAAAATAAATAAAAAAAAAAATAATAGAAGAAAGTGATGATAATATTAAGTAGTAGAATGATTTGTATGGACCCTCACCCTCAGCCCACGGCGGGAGTAAGCGATTGCGTACGTGAGCTACGTGTCTTACACAAACGAATGGGAAACTATACGAATAGGCAATGTTCATATGATTTTTGTATGTTCTAAATCTATTAACCCATTGACGAGAAATGAGGTAACGACTAATAGTAATATGCCAATTATCAGAAGATTAATGTTTGTGGTAATTAATCTCCTATTCGCTTATCGCGTTGGTGAAATAAAAGATGTAATTTCTTTCTCTCCTTTATCTTTTGGCATAGTTGAGCAGAAAGAATAGCCAATAAGAAGAGTAAAACAAGAAGTAATCCAATCAGCGTATCATGGTGTAGTGCTACAGGAGAAAGCTGTTAAAGCCCGTCGAGTATTTCCTTTGCCGCGCTACAAACTTTCCTCCGCTGCACTTTCGCGGACTTGCAGCAAACGACCTGCGGACAGACAGAGACCAGACTGAGATAAAGACAACCTTACAGGGCATAGAGAATCCATAGATCAAGCAAACGTATCTACTTAATAGCGTGTCAAATGAACTCAGTAAAATCTACTGAGTTATCCGTCCGTAATCGCAGCTTGCAGCTTTCAGGCGTTAAATTTTGTAAGTTGAAGTGAACGAAAACATTAATAATGCCTCCATAAATAATATTAATTGCAAAAACACAAAAAATATGAATACTCAAGGGCCTGAGACATATTTAAAATCATAGGCAAGTAACAAGTTCAGTACAAAATCTGACAAGCGCGGCCGTCACATAAATGAATGAACTTGTTTCTTCTACCCAAATCTAATTCTGTGCTCCTATAGAATACCAGTGTTGCTGATATTATTCACGTTATGAATCACCAAAACTTGAAGCGCGAGGAGCGGACGGGAAAGGTGCGCTACGATTGGTCGTTTCAAGGACGGCGGGCAGTCCCGCTTTTGCATAGGCATGGCGGCATGGGACACGTCTGTTACTTAATCGGTGGTCTGTGTTACAGGGTCACGTTTTATGTAGAAATGATTAGTTTAGTCAAAGTAAGGGAATGCAAACCGCTTTTAAAAAGTATGGAAAACCCGGTTAATAACCGGTTATCCACCAAAATCTCATTATCTCAAATTTAAACCGATTTTCATGCCCTAGTCAAAGTGAAAGTCAAATTATCTTTTATTCAAATTGGAATAGCAACAAACTCTGTTCAATGGTCTAAGTTACACATGCAATTAAAATTACTTCCGGTTATAACTCTACACCATTGACCCAAGAACCGGTAAGAAACTTGGCGGGACTTGTTTTTTTAAATAATAGCCTCGTCAGCCTGAGAATGAAACTTGAGGTCCTGCATAGGAATGACAATAATGGCATTTAACTGGTCATTTCCGCTAAATAAGCCTGTCTATACATCGCTTTCATGAAAGAGAGTAGGTTGTAAAATTGTAAATATATTTTTTAACTGTACTCATATCTACATTTAATGTAGAAGTCTATGATTATATTGCAGGAGACTGCATGTATGACAAATTGAATCATCATCATCATCATCAGCCTATGATAGTCCACTGCTGGACGTAGGCCTCTCCTATTAACTATGCGTATAGACGCATTAGGAGGTAAATGCCCATAATCACCACGCTGGGCAAGCGGATTGGCGATCGCAGTAATGTGTCCACTATGATGACGCTGCTGCCCATCAACAATCTTTTATTAAATAATGGTAAGTGACACTTCAATCCCTTAGTCGACTCTTACGACACCCGCAGGAGGAGTTGGGATGGTGACAAATGTATTCTTACTGCCGTCACCACACGGCTAAAACGGCGACAAATTGAATATGCTGTCCCTATTCAGTGGACTAATATTTTGCTCAATGCTACGAACAAAATGAAACATGGAAGACGCACGCCAATAGAAATTGCCTTACAAAAACGATCCTGAATTTTAATTGACAAGTGTCACCCCCTCTTCAATGATATATATAATGAATTTCAATATCAACCTACATAAAAACTAAAACCGCCATTAAAAAATTGTTGTGATTGGTCCGTCAAAGTTTTAATTGGCTATATTCTATAAACATTTGTCAAAGATATTGCGCCGAAATATGCGCGGTGTTAAGAAAAGCGCTATGTCCTGCAAAATTAGTACAATTGTACAAGTGTTTTTGGGGGCATTTTTGAGCCGGCGTTAGACGGCCATGTTAATATTGTATATGATCGCAGGCTCAATGTCACTACGTAACGTATAAATATAACAATAAAAACCAATATTAGGGAAGCAAACCATGACAATAAAGCTGTTTTAATCTTAACTAGCAGTTACCCGCGGCTTCGCCCGCGTTCTAATATCTATTCACTGCATGTTAATGTTTTCCCGCGATTATCTCGCGTTTGCCTTAACCGATTTAAGTGTGGCGGATGGTGCTTTTACCCGCGGTTCGGCCGCGTTCTATAAATTTTTATCACGGTCGTATTAAACTAATATGATGATGGCTATAATGATGGCGAATTATTTTTGCAATTTTGACTTCAAATTCCATATGAAGAACTTTTCATCTTCTCGGTAGGTATCGATTTTTATCAATATTAAATCAAAGTTCTAGAAATTTTAGATGTGATGCTTCTCACTTTTTGTAAAAACCCCCTTGGATCCTAAGATACCGATTTTTATTAAGGTCGGATTCAAACTAAATAAATTCAAGGTGCCGATCATTTTGTGCAAATTTGACCTCAAATTCATTACTTGAAACGCTTTGACATTTCAGATATAGATTATTATCAAAATCCGCTATCATATTATGGTCATCTTTACCATCTGGTAACAGACAAATGTTTTTTATCTTTAAAAGTTTACATACACACTCACATAGGTGATTGTTGTGTTTTGATGATAAAAACTATCATTTGTCGTTTCCCAGGCCTAACAAAGATGACTATAATTAGGCGAGCTGATTAACATTTCAAGTAACTCAATATTGTTACCGTTTCTTGCAAATTTGACTTCTGCTTCATTATGATGAACAGATCAGTCAGAACTTCAGATTACTACCGATTTTTATGACGGACAATATCGAAACGGAAATTGAATAGGCAGCCTTTTTTGCAGTTTGTTAAGAATCTCTGGGATCCCGATACATCGATTTACACCATTGGATCAAAAATGTCGAAATTTATGGTGACGACTGTTTTGACTTTATAAAAAACACCTTGGATACACAGATATATCGATGGCAAAAAGCGAGAACGTAGTAACCGCCACCTGGTCGAAATTTTTTTTTTGTATATTTGGAATCAGCGAATTTTTCTGCGTCGACTGGTCTGGGTCCCATGGCTCTACGACGCTTAGAAAAAACTGGACTACGTTGCAAAACGAATGTATTTTTTTGACGATGCCTACATCTAATTGCTATAAACACCCAAATAGTAGCAATTTTCTAAACGAGTACATTTACGCCAATTTTGTTTTTTCATAAATCAAAGCGTGTGGTGGTAACAGCGTTGCCGAAATTTTGTACTGTGGCGGTTACAGCTTTTATGCATGTAGTGAAAAAAATACGAACCAAGTTTAATCCTAAAATAAATTGTCAATGATTGACGCGTACTATATTTCATTCGAAAATGAATTAGCACCAAGCCACAGTAACGACATTTGAAACACAACGTGATGTGGGTACCGCTTGAAGATACAGCAATAAAAATGTGCGCTCGCGGCGATGTGGCTCGTGAATACGACCTGTGATTTAGTCTACTGGCGATCACCGGAGCGAGTGGGTGTACGTAGTCTGTGTAATCTGTGTGTCCGTGAAGTGAAAATGAATTCCATTGGAATGCAATTTTTAGGTTCCTATTTTAATTTCAAGTGATATTCT
This sequence comes from Thaumatotibia leucotreta, assembly GCA_025490895.1. Lineage (NCBI taxonomy): Eukaryota > Metazoa > Arthropoda > Insecta > Lepidoptera > Tortricidae > Thaumatotibia > Thaumatotibia leucotreta. The sequence goes on along the minus strand of JALPQI010030507.1, from coordinate 331,043 downwards.
GCCTAAGAAAAATGCATCCAAGTTTTTATTTAAGTAAATAATAACAATTTTATTTTGTACGGTACTATAGTAATGATATTATTTAGTTATTTAAGTTAAATATGAATGGTTCAGTGATATTAGTTCAAAGAAATATTTTTATAATTTATGTGATAGTTGTGTTCAAACAATTGTTTAAAAATTATGTTGAAAATTAAATAATAAGTAATACTTTCTTGCTAAGCAACAAAGAGCTTGTACTAGTTAAGATTGATATTAAAAATGCCTTGAACTCCGTCGGTCGCGATGTTTTATTAAGGGAGAAGCAAAAAAACTTACCTGGATTATATTCTTATCTCTGGCAATGTTACAGCAGCCCTTCATATTTAATGTACGCAAAGCACAAAATATTGTCTGCAATAGGTTGTTAACAGGGTGATCCACTCAGGTCCACCTTTTTTTAGCCTTGTTATCCACTACTATTATCTTGACACTTGGCAATAAACTCAACATGTGGTATCTGGAGGACGGTAGCTTCGGGGGCGAGGCAGAGTCTGTTCTGAGTGATTTGACCTCCTTAGCTGCTAAGTTTAGAGAAATAGGTCTTAAGCTGAATATGGGAAAATGTGAGCTGTATTACATACTCTGTAGCTCAGAAATAGGTCTTGAGCTGAATATGAGAAAATGTGAGCTGTATCACATACTCTGTAGCTCAGGCAACGTACCTACCTATGCAGGTTCCAAATTATTAGCAATTTTGAGAATGTCTGTCCTAGTATAAAGATGATGAACGCGGATTCTCTTCATCTACTTGGAGCCCCTGTATTTGAGGAATCAATGCCTTATTTTGTTGATGCCCAAATTCAGCGTTTCTCCTAGCATTCAGATAGTCTGCTCAAGGTATTCTCGCACATGGCTTTTTTCATTCTCCGGTTCTGTCTCCTCGTGCCAAAGTTGACGTATTCGATGCGATGTAGTCCTTTTTGATACACACCACAATGCAAAACATCTTAAATATCAAACTGGATGAGAGGCAGTTAATCCAGGCAACTTTTCCAATGCGGTTTGGTGGCTTTTTTTATCGTCTGTGCACAGTACGCTTACTCTCGTAGGAAGATCTTTAATCCATCACTACTTGATTTCGAAGTAGCGCATTTGGCGGAGGCGATAGATGTTTTAAGGAGTTGGGCGTTTTTTTCCAATACCTGTAAATAGTATTATATATGTTTGTAAATATATTAAAAATAATACTTACATTCAAAACATATTTTATAGTTAGTTGGTTTAATAGGTAGTGAGTTTTATATCGATAAAAGTTATTTAGAAGTTATAAAATCTAAAGAGTTCTAAAGTTTTCACGGGAACCTTGAACCTCATTACCTATAATAATATTATTTAGTTTTAGCAGATAACAATAATTATAGTCTGATTAACCCTAAAAATATTTATGTTTGTTTGAGCATGATACAAGGTTGTGATTTTATATAAGAGATTTTATTAGCCTTTTGAAATGTTATTAGCAACACACGTTTTAAGTTACTTTCATAATGTTTTTATACAGAGTAATTGAGACTAGATAGTGTTTGATATATTAAGACTGTAATTGTTGCATCTGAGCTTTTAATTTGTAAGAAACCTTCATTTAAAATTTGTAAACATTAAAAAAAGTACGTTTACAAAAGTTGATTGATATACGTACTTAAGTCGTTTTGTTTGCATATTTTTTTTTTGGCGGTGGACACTTACCACATTTCAGTTAGTCCTATAAAGAACGTAATGAGATTTACTTCAAAATTATTGCATCTTCAAAATAAATATATGCATCATTACAGGGTTTCTGCTTTATGGAAATTTTACTCGTTTCACTATTTTAGTACATTTACTTCTGGCGTTTACAGCGTTTTCGCGTAACGAAAAAAAGAGTTAAATTGTCGTAACCGCCACTAAGTCGTAAACCAGTCTTTTTTGTTAAATATTAAATATGACAGTTGAAAGAAAACCATAAGTTATGAATTAGATTTCAACATCAAGCATTTTTGTTCATAAATGAAAGAGTTATGATTTTTTTTCTTGAAATCGAAAAGTTTTTTGGCTCTGGTGTAAAGTTTGCATTTTGGCGGTTACTACGTTCTCGCTTTTTGCCATCGATATGTACTTTTGATTACTATCGCATGAAAACTCGGGAAAACTTAAAAGGTTATTAACGTTGGTTAACATGCTATATTTAGATTTTTTTTATCAGAAATAAACACTAAAACGATACCCCTGTCATAACCCGCAAGCCCATGAGACCATAACAGAGAAGATGGTATTTCACGTACACCTCGGTACAGCGACACGATAGTAGACTATAGAAACGATAACTGTGGGGTGTGGATGTATCTCGTTCTCTTGACGAAGACTGTCGTGATGCTCGATGACTCAGCTACCGCGGTTACCTCGGCTCAGGGACTTTATTTAGGGAAATGTTTAAATAAAAACACTTGTTTACAATTACAACATTACAGTAGGTTAAGTGTTAGTTGGTTAGTGAGCGCGTGATTAGCGCTTGATAAAGTGAGCGTGAATGCGTGAATGAATTGAGCCCTCGCGGATCGCGTGTATATATATTAGTTATCCCCACTCCGCGATAATCCGCGAGCGCCCAAAGTCGCGGGCATCTTAAGCCGCGTGCGCTCTGGGTGTTATAGCGTATAGTGTGATAGTATTTATTTAAATGAATTACATGAAATATACAATGGACAAATATTGTACAAAAAGTAAAGGAATGGGATTAATTTAATTGGGGAACAATCAATCTTATATCTAGTTAAAGTCTTAGGCTTAAGAATCACATACTAAGACAGACATTTATTTACATGTTGTGAGCTACATAAGACAGATATTTATTTACATAGTATGAGCTATAAATGACATAAGACAGATGTTTATTTACATATTATAAGCTATATGCGACAATTCTCCCCCACGTGCGTCAGCACCGTCGTTGAACGGAGAGCATATAGGGATCAATCTGGAGACTGGGCGGCGGACTTCACCTGCGCGGGTGCGTACAATGGCTACTCTTACATGGCCATCAGGGCCGGGAAAGAGTTGTGCGATTTCGCCTCTAGGCCATGTACCTCGTGGCATTGAACCGTCTGCTATTATCACTATGTCGCCTGTGTGTAGCTTTTGACTTTTCTGGTGTGCGCTGGATCGTGGGAGTAAACTCGGTCGGTATTCTTTCTGCCAGCGTTTCCAAAAGTGGTCGGCGAGAGATTGCGCAGTCTTCCAAGAAGATAGGGATAAATTGCTGTCTGTAAACACTCCCAGCGGTGACATGGCGCTTGATCGTCCAAGAAGGAAGTGATTCGGAGTCAGGGCCTCGTCTTCGAGATCGGGATTCACTGGTGTGAGTGGTCGCGAATTAATTATGTGTTCGGCTTCTAGCAACAAAGTGTGCAGGACTTCCTCATGGGGCGCTTGTTCTTTGAGGGTTGTTTTCAGAGCTGACTTGACACTGCCGACGAGACGTTCCCAAGCACCGCCGGCGGAAGGGTTGCCTGGCGGAATCTTCTTCCACATTATGGATTTCTTGATTAAGAATGGCCTCATGGATTCGGGTAGAGTCACCTTTGCTTCGGCGATTTCTCATTCTGCTCCGTAGAAATTGGTGGCGTTGTCAGAGTAGAGAACGGTAGGTGTACCACGCCGTGCCATCATTCTTCTTAATGATAATATCATAGAGGATGCCGAAAGAGAGGCGGCAAGCTCTAAATGGACGGCTCTGGTGGTAAGACACGTGTACAGGACGCCCCATCTTTTCTCTCTACGGCGACCTATTGTAATGTGCATAGGTCCGAAGAGGTCTACCGCTGCTGCGGTAAACGGCGGTTGATTCGCTTGGAGCCTTTCTGGTGGTAAGTCGCCTACAGGAACCTTGAGAGTAGTTCCCTTATAGGTCCGACACCATTGGCATTTATTCGTTAAGTAACGAATACTACCGCGCAGTCCGATAATATAATAATTCTGCTTTAATTCGTTGATCACAGTCGCGTGGTTGCCATGATTGTACAGAACGTGATAATGATGAATCAGGAGCTTCGTGAAGCCTTCTTTGGCGTGCAAGACGGGTACGTGGACTTGCTTGTCAATTCTAGCATCGAGTATAAGAACTCCATTCTTGTCTAGTTTAACTGCAATTTTGTGTAATGCCGACCTTCTTGGTAGTGCGCGCCCAGCCTCCAGCAACTTGATTTCCTTAGCGTAGGATTCTTGTTGACTTCGTCGTATTAACAAGATTTCGGCCAAGTTCAAATGCCCCTTGTTCATTTCTGTTTCTATTTTCTTGCATAGCGGTTTGGCTTTAAAAGCCTCGGCGGCAATCAGAACTCTAGCCGTCGCTTGGACTAACTTTGAAAATTTAGAGAACCTATTTACGACTGGTAAATAATCGAACTTATCTTTTTTACTCGCGACGCCCGTACATATAGTTTTAAACGCGCGTTCCTCTCCGGTAACGTCCGTACCGGCGAGTGTTTTTTCGACCGGCCACTTAGCTGCTTCTTGACGTATAAACTCGGGCCCGATGAACCATCGGTGATTTGTTCCGAATTGCGCGGGAACGCCTCGAGTCGCGTCGTCGGCTACGTTTAACGCACTCGGCACCCATCGCCAGTCGGCGGGAGTGGTTGTGCTTTCAATTTCCGCTATTCTATGGGCTACGAACGTTTTATACCTACGCGGGTCTGACCTGATCCATGTTAACGCGGTTTTCGAATCGGCCCAAAAATACCTATTCTTTATAACGTAATCCGATTCCTTGACTATTGTTTCGGCTAACCTGGTCGCGAGTACGCAGCTTTGTAGTTCCATTCGTGGCACGCTAATTACTCTCAGCGGTGCGACTCGTGCTTTCGCTGCTACGAGCGCTGAAGTACGTAGTCCCTCTGGACTGGTACTTACTATATACCGGGTGTGGCCTGTAACAGGAGCAATAAATCAAATGGAAGACTCCTCTGACTGCCTCTAGTTATTCGCAAAAGGTCCCAGTGTTTTAAAGTTATCCATTAAGGAGAAACAGTATGTTAAAGTTATCCATTAAGGAGAAACAGTATGTTAAAGTTACGACCTATGAGTGATGTATCTAGGTATCACAACATTGTACCTTATTAATGATTAAACATATTGGTAGTTCAGTGGACATAAAACTAAATGAGCTAAAAAGTTTTTTTGAACTCATGGTTTTTTAACTGGTTTAGCAAAAAAAATTTTTTTTTTTTGTGTTACACCTATTTAACTTTTTTGGTATAAGTCGACTGCAGTAAAACTACATAAAAAAAAGAAAAAAAATGTTTTTTTTTTGCAAAAAAAATTTTTTTTTTTAAGTTTTAACTATTAAATTATGACTATTTATTGGGTTATTAGTGTACCGTTTCATTTTTTGCTCCTATTACAGGCCACACCCTGTATATAGCTGCCGCGTATATTTTTTCGCTCGCGTCGCAAAAAACATGTATATCGGCTTCTCTATTGAACGCCTGTACGTGACGCGGTATTTCTAAATATTTTAGTTGCTGTACGTTATCGACGAATGACCGCCATGCGGGTGCGAGTGAGATAGGAATAGTCGTATCCCAATCTATACCGGTTCTCCACACCTCTTGCATGAGTGCTTTACCTAGCACTGAAATTGGGCTTACGTAGCCTATCGGATCGAATATGGACATTGCACTGCTAGTAACTTGACGTTTTGTAGGTAACTTTTCTCCATTTAGGACGTCTTCGGGCGTATTGCGAAAGTTGACATGGAATCCGAGTGTATCTCGTTTATGGTTCCATTTTAAGCCTAACGTTCTTTCGCTTTCGCTCCCCCCGATAATTGACGTTTCTTCCTTGGAGCTTACTACGTCAGAAATTACCGCAGGGTTGTTTGACGCGAACCCGCGAAGTTCGAACGACGCAAGCATGTTTAACTCGTATATTTCGTTTATAACGCGCCTAACTTCGTGGTCATCCATGTTGAATGCTACTAACATGTCGTCCATGTATGTGTTTTTTATGGTTTTTTCCGCGGCTATCGGGTACGTGTCTTTGTGTGCGTTTGCGTTTTCGTTTTTGACGTATAGCGCCGTTGTAGGTGACGCCGCTGAACCGAATATTAATCGTTTCATTCTATATTCTTGAGGTGGGGCTGAACGGTCCTCCCCCCTCCAAACAAAACGTAACGCATCCCGATCCTGTTCCATTATTTCGATTTGCAAGAACATTTCTTTTACGTCGGCTATTACCGCGGTTTTGCCTTCTCGGAAGCGCACCATAACGCCAAAGAGTGATTCTAGTAGATCGGGCCCGGCCACCAGCGCGCTATTTAATGATCGCCCGTATGCCGTAGCCGCCGCGTCCCATACTAGCCTCATTTTTCCTCGCTGCGGATGAAACGTCGGAAAATGCGCTAAGTACCATGTTCGGGTTCCTTCGGGTGGGGGTGGCGAATCCATTTTCTCCGCGTAATCTTTCTCGAGCAGATTATTCATGTGCTTCGTATACTCGGTTTTCAGAGCTGTATCGCGATCGAGTTTTCTTTCTAGACTGTAAAGTCGTCGTAACGCGTGAGCTCTGTTATCCGGGAGAGTTTCATCATCGGTACGCCATAATAGTCCCGCCCTATATCTATTTTCACCCGGTATTTTTCGACATGTTGATTTTAATAAATCTAACGCGCGCTGGTCGGGATCGGTACGCGGTAGTTTTTTTTCTATGCCTAGTGCCTCTATGTCGAAATGCTTTTTCATAAGCTCGACGGCGAGATCGTCCGCGGTCTTAGGCCGTGCGTGGCCTATGAAATTTATTGCCGCGTCGCCTTTACGATGTGGCCCATGGAGTACCCATCCTAACTTCGTCAGACTCGCGACGGGTAGGTGAGGTTTACCGCTTAGAGTTTGCCGTGTTACGATTAGATGCCAATTATCCTGTCCTATTAGGATGGTTGGAACCGCGGTGTCGTAGCATAGTTCGTCAATGACATTTGTTAGATGTTCACATTGTTCGACTAATTTTCTGGACACTTCTTGCGATCCTACACCTATTCTTCTAATAGTCAGTGCTTCTATCGTTTCTAAATGACGACTGCAGTGACCTCTAATTCCGAAACGAATTGTATACGAATCTGTGTTGCTAACGGTACCGCCTATGCCTTGAATATCGAGCGTTTCCCCCCTCTGTTGGGGGCTATCTTGACGGCCGTTTCGTGCAGGATCAGTGACATCGCTGCACCTTCGTCTAATAGCGCATGCGTATGCGCCACGCCTGACGGACCTGATACTTCTACCGGAATAATTTTAAGATACGCCTGTGCTAATCGTATCGTATTTACGCCTCCCGGTGAGGCCTTGTTACTTTGAGCGCTAGCCGTGGTTAAACTTAAACCGTGCAATAATTTGTGGTGGCCAGCCTCGCACTGGTTTACTCCACAAGCTACGTATTTACATTTGTACGGTCTACGATGCGCGAACCCTAGACACCTAACGCATAGCCGTGCATTTTTTACGAACTCCCATCTATCGGCGTTATAAACTTCGCGCATGCGCTGACGTAATGGTTGTTGGCATTCTTGCATATGGGACACGAATCGCGCGGTACGCTGACACTGGGCGAGCTTTGTTTCGGTCTAGCCCCGCTGTTATACTCTGGTTTCTTTTTTATTTCCCGCGGTTTTACTTGGGCTACCGTGGGATACCTCGAGCCTTTGCGCGGTGTCGCGTTATGTACTTCCGATTCAGAGTCGCTACTATTATCGCGATAAGACGGTGGCGCGTAATTTTGTCTAGATTCTCGTTTTGAGTTTTGTTCGAAAGCTACCGTATTCACGTGATTTCGCGATCTACTTTGTTTACCATGACTTACGCGTTTCGCGGCTTTGCTTATATCGTTCAAAAACTCGGAAATTGCGACTAAATCCGGTGTTTCGCTATTTGCTTGTTTATACTTTGCCCATTCGTAGCGCACAATTAAATTTAGTTTATTAACTATTTTATTTACAAGTTCCGGCGCGCACAAATATTTTTCTTGTCTTAATGATTTTATCGTGGCCACGGCGTTGGCCACGTGCGCGGCGAATGTCGTTATATTACTATTATCTTCTGCCAGGCGGGGCATACGTTTGACATTATGCAGCTCGGTGAGGATTATTTCCTCAGGATCTCCGAACTGTCTTTCTAAAGCTTCTATTATTTCGTACGGGTCTTGCACCGTGTACATAATTGATTTGACGGCCGTTCGCGCTTCGCCTTTAAGGGCTCGCCTAATCCTACTGACGTTATTCACCGAGCTAAACATGGGCGCGGTGTCTTCGAATTCGGCGCGAAACGCGATCCATTCCGTAACGTTGCCGTCAAACGTGGGCAATTCGGGCGGTTTATGTATCACGGGAGTGTATTGCGTATACGGTACATTTATCGCTTGTGGTCGAGTTTGGCGGTATTTCTCGGCAACGGGTGCCGGCGGCGCGGCCTCGCGGGGCGACGGGAATTTGATATTCGCGACGGCTGGTTTTAACTGAACTTGTTGTTCCACCCAACCTCTGACTCGTTGCTCGGTTTTACTAATGTCGGATATGACACTGCCGCTCTCAGATCGGGCCTCGGCCTCGGCAATCTGGAGCCTTAACTTGGCAGTGTCACTCTGCTTTTGAGCAACGGCGAGGGCGGCTTTATGAACTTCGAGTTCTGCTAAGAGTACAGCAAGTTTATTATCGCGGTCACTTTTCGCGGGTTTATTATTTTCCGGCGCGCGCTTGTTATTTTGCACTATATCGTCGTCGTTGCCTACTACGGTGCCCGACCTACTTCTAACAACTACCGTTTCGTTGATATCGCGATTCGACACTTCATCTTCCGACCGAACTTTTTTCCGACTATTGTTCTGATTGCCACTGGTGCCTCCGCTCTTTTGTTGAGTTTCATAGGAGACAGTGGTGGTGTCGCCCGTTTGCGGCGTGGTCGTGGTGTCCCTTGACCCGGTGGTCGTGGGAGTGGGGACGCCTTGCCCCTGTTTCCGCGGTCGCAGAGTTCTTCCCGATTCGGACATCTTCTTTCTTCACTTTGACGCACGCGGGGGTAATTATGACTTTACCTACCTAACACCTATACGACGACGCTACCGATTGCAACGCCGACGTCCCTAAGCGTGGATCCCTCGATGCACTGAATCTCGCGCTCAGGCTAAGTGCAATGCCTTGAGCGTCCGAAAGCAGTGTGATGACGTCAACCATGTGACGCAATGCAACTAAAGTTGCCAGGACACGTACGTGGAGGAGACCTACAACACGTACGGTCCGACCAGCAAGCTGGTAAGGATGACGTCAACCGTGTGACGTAATGCAACTAAAGTTGCCAGGACACGTACGTGGAGGAAACCTACAACACGTACGGTCCGACCAGCAAGCTGGTAAGGTCCCTACCCTGAGCCGAGTTGCCTTCAAGCTCAGCGCGTACTTTTTTCTGTTTTGACAACCGGGCTTGCTCTGCACCTTCAGTCTTCGCTGCTATCCGGCTTCTGAAGGACCAAGTTGTGGGGTGTGGATGTATCTCGTTCTCTTGACGAAGACTGTCGTGATGCTCGATGACTCAGCTACCGCGGTTACCTCGGCTCAGGGACTTTATTTAGGGAAATGTTTAAATAAAAACACTTGTTTACAATTACAACATTACAGTAGGTTAAGTGTTAGTTGGTTAGTGAGCGCGTGATTAGCGCTTGATAAAGTGAGCGTGAATGCGTGAATGAATTGAGCCCTCGCGGATCGCGTGTATATATATTAGTTATCCCCACTCCGCGATAATCCGCGAGCGCCCAAAGTCGCGGGCATCTTAAGCCGCGTGCGCTCTGGGTGTTATAGCGTATAGTGTGATAGTATTTATTTAAATGAATTACATGAAATATACAATGGACAAATATTGTACAAAAAGTAAAGGAATGGGATTAATTTATTGGATTTATAGAGATTGGGGAACAATCAATCTTATATCTAGTTAAAGTCTTAGGCTTAAGAATCACATACTAAGACAGACATTTATTTACATGTTATGAGCTACATAAGACAGATATTTATTTACATAGTATGAGCTATAAATGACATAAGACAGATGTTTATTTACATATTATAAGCTATATGCGACAATAACCATGTTGTTTTTTTACTGTTTAACCTTTTTACCACTTTCAAGAGTTCAATTCTCAAAAACCCTAAAACATGTCTTTAGTCATTTATGTTTGGGAATACTCCTGTGAAGTTTCGGATAAAACAGTTTAAATAGTCAAGTTTCCCCTACAAACTTTAGACTCATTGCACCCTCTAATGAGTGGATTTTGACTTAACCTTTTTTAGAGCGCCCCTACACCCTCAAAGAAACCTACGCGCTATATTTGGAATCTCTAGAACCAGAAATGAACATAAATAATAAAATTATATTGATATTTTTCGAATTTTACCCCATCACACCATAACCGTGTACATAGTATTTCACGTCTGCCGCGTTAAATTTTAAAATCGTTTTTGTGATCTACGTCCCGATAAACCATAGAAACGATACCCAACTTGATTTTTTCACTTCCTCACCCTTTTTACTTTTTTCAGGGGTTAAATTTTCAAAAAACCTGCAAACATGTCTTTATTACTTTGAAGAATACTCCTAGGAAGTTTCGGACAAAATAGTCCAACTAATCTTGTTTCGCCATACTAACTTTGGACCCCCATTGCACCCTCTAGGGAGTGGATTTCGACTTAACCTTTTTAGAGCACCCCTACATCCTCAAAGAAACCTACGCGCTAAATTTGGAATCTCTAGAACCAGAAATGAACATAAATATAAATAAATAATAAAATTATATTGATATTTTTCGAATTTTACCCCATCACACCATAACCGTGTACATAGTATTTCACGTCCGCCGCGTTAAATTTTAAAATCGTGATTGTTTTCGTGATCTACGACTCGATAAACTATAAAAACGATACCATCTTGATTTTTTCACTTTGTCACCCTTTTTACCTTTTTCAGGGGTTGAATTTTTAAAAAACCTTAAGCATACCTTTACTCAATTACTTTAAAGAATACTCTTGCGAAATTTTGGATAAAATAGTTCAACCAATCTTATTTCGCCATACAAACTTTGGACCCCCATTTCAACCCCTTAGAAGGTGAATTTTGAAAAATCCTTTCTTAGTGCTCGTCTACACCATAAAAGGAACCTACGTGCTAAATTTGGAGTCTATAGGACCAGGGGTTTAGGCTGTGCGTGCATCTTTATCAGGGAGCTTCTTCATTTAAATATATAGATTTAAGCTCCATTTAAATTATGTACAGTTGTACACTGCTTATACTATAGTACAAGGATCGGTCCTAGCAGGTATTATTGTAAGTAAAATGAAACAGAGTTCTAGGCTAAAGTACGAACATCTACTTTTGCTGTTTACCATTCCTTATTATAAACTTGTCTCTGTCGGCATCTTTGTGCGGCGTAAAGATGCTTTCTTATGACGGTTCTCTGATGTTCGAAGTGTACTTGAATTAAAAGTCTTGAATCGCTCGAGAGAAATGTTGCGAAAAATTATAGGGAGATATTTACTTTAAATAAATAGAAATACCCTGGGACATCTTACACAAATCGATCTAGTCCCACGGTAAGCACAATTAAGGCGTGTGATGTGGACCAAGCGACGATAAATTTATGTACAGCGTGTTTTTCTTCATATGCTATAACTTTAACGGAAGCTTATTTAGGTCAAATATAACTAATTTCTCTAAGAAACTAGTGTTTTAACTCTTACTGTTATTGAGTTATTAAAAAAATAAGTTTAATCACTGAACATGTGTATTGCAACCTTTATTACATTCTAATGTTACTTATCTTGACATGTGCCGTCTAGTAGAGGTCCAAATGGAAAAAATTGTGCGCTGTGAGTTACAGTTTTGTAATTTTTACCAGAGCTAGAGGGTGTAAAAATAAATATTTTTAGATGTGGAGGGAAAACCAATTTCCCCCCTGAACGAGGGGAGAGGGGGGTGAATGTGCAAACGGAAGGGTTATGTTTAAAATGTTTTCGTCTAATATTTAGGCCTACTATTCATTGTTTGGCATCATTTTCATATAAAACAGACACGGGGAATTCATTTTTGATAATAAACATAAGGATTTTCGTACATAAAAAAAAAAATATTGGTATAAAGGTAAAATAATCACCGTTTTTATTTTGATTGTTGCGTTATATAAGTATTACCAAATAAATATATGAAAATAAAAAAAATACTACAAGATAGCAAATTTATTGTAGTTTTTAAAAATATATACTTTTTGGAACTTTCCATGCAAAAATAAGTTGTAAAAAAATTGCACCTGTCGCATACCTCGAATAAAAAAGGGACGTTGCTTTGACTTATTGTTGACAGTACGTTTCTACTGCGGGAATTTAGCGATTTATCGTAAACAAAATACTCCATAATGTCTGTTAGGGCAAATTGCATCAACCTGGGTTAACGAAGCACCCCGGGTTAAACGTTTATTTCACACGGAATTTGATAATTGATAAATTTCTTTTGAAGTAAGTGACTGACCCGGCACTATACAGAGGATATCCGAGACATCAGCGTATGTGATATTAGAATGGCTCTAGAACAGCTCAAAAATAACAGGGCGTCTGGGGAAGACGGAATTATAGCTGAGCATCTGAAGCCAGGTGGTAAACCAATCCTTATGGCCCTTCAGAAGTTGTTCAACTCCGGAAGGGAGAACGCCTTAAGCATGGAACAGAAGAGTGGTGGTACTGTTCTTGAAAAAAGGTGACAACGCCTTATTGAAGAACTACCGATCCATCTACCTTCCGAGCCATAGTATTTATAAGATGTTTTCAAGAGTCATTACGAATCGTCTTGCACGCAGGCTTGATGACTTTTAGCCTCCCGAACAAGCCGGTTTCCGAATTGGCGTTTCATAAATGTTATACAGAAGACCGAGGAATAGGTATAACATGCCCCTCTGTTTAGCGTTTAGCGTTTGTGGACTACGATAAGGGGGGTTTCCATGACGTACTAATGTGGTTTAATTTAAGTCGAGAGAAAGGGACAAGGTTATACGAGTCGTGTATCACTGCCCCTTTTCGAGAACCTAAACTGAATCACATTAGTACGTCATGGTAACTCCCAAGGCCTTCGATTTGATTGAAACTGGGCGTACTGCAGTCTCTTTAACGATACCAAGTAGACTACCGCTATTTCGAAATGTTGAGGTGTTTGTACGAAAGCGCCACTATGTCAATCCGACTCCAAGACCAGAGCTTGAAGCATTATTATACTGCAGCGGGGAGTCAGGCAAGGAGGTGTCATCTCCCCTAATCTGTTTACCGCTACACTGGAAGATGTCTTTAAGACTGGACTGGAAAAGGTGAGTATCAACATAAACAGCGAGTACCTCACTCACCTTCGATTCGCTGATGATACGGTGGTCTTGGCTGAGACCTTGGAAGATTTCAGTACGATGCTCGCGGTGACCTCAGTAGCGCCTTCGAGCGAGTTCGTCTTAGGATGAACATGGATAAGACGAAAACTCCCGTTACAATCGGAGACTAAACTCGAAGGTGTAGACGACTATAATATACCTAGGAGAAGCTACCCAGTTAGGTAGGTCCAAATTTGAGTAAGAGCTCAATCATCGAATCCGACTAGGTTGGGCAGCGTTTGGGAAGCTACGACACATCTTTTCGTCCAATATTTTGCAGTTTTTGAAGACAAAAGTATTTGATCAGTGTGGCAACACACACTGATCGCGCAGGACCGGTCATTGTGGCAATCTTTGGGGGAGGCCTATGTTCAGCAGTAAATATAATAATGATGATTTATGAAGTAAACGTTTAACAATTGATTGTCAAATTCCATTTGATATAGACTTTTAACGTGGGTGAACTGGGTTAGTTGTTTAGTCCCGGTTAGTGAAAATTACCTTTATCGTCTTTGGTAATGAGATCATTACCTGATGACACTTGTAAAAATGATTACCCATTCCGATTCATATGATCAGATACTATATATCATACATGTGATCAGATAGACCAGATATATAATTTACACGCGGTATACAATAATCGATAAAATCTAAAAATAGAATCTGATCAAATAAAATTCTTAATAATCTTAGGTTATTTAAACAAAGAAGATCAGAAAATATTCAAGTTAATTTCATATCAATAAATATTTACAATTGTAATATGAACAATAATATGCAAGTACAAAAATATGTTTAATCTATGAGCAGTTGCCGGCACAAAAGTCTCTTTTTTGAGATTACGCGGAGGTTTTTGTTGGAGGTACGCGTCAGGTAATTTTTTTTATCAGTGAATTTTATTATGAAAGACTACAAAATTTGTATATTTTTAAAAACTGCAATAAATATGCTAACTTACACAATTTTTTTTAATTGGATAAGTTTGTTTTTTAATACTTATATGACGCTTAAATTAAAATAAAATCGGTAACTTTTTTACTTTTACTCCAAAAAATCTACATTTTTATATGAAATTGCTCATGTTTATGACAAAAAATGGATTTTCCAGGTCTGTTTTACACAAAAATGATACCAAACAATGCATAGTAGGCCTTATTAATTAGTAAAAAAATATTAAACGTAACCCTTCCGCATGCACATTCACACCCCTCCCCCCGCGCTCAGGGGGGGAATTGGTTTTCCCTCCACATCTAAAAACAACTATTTTGAGACCCTCTAGCTCTGGTTAAAATTACAAAACTGTAACTCGCAGCGCACAATTTTTCTCAACTTTGTATGGACCGTGACCCTTACTAGTCAGTTACCTGAGATTAACTTTTATTTTATTCTTAAGGTTCTCTCACACTTATCATTTCATTTATTATGTATGAAAACAAACATGTAGTCGTGGCTGTCTTACGTATTTACGTAAGACAGCCACGACTACACAAATATTTGTAATAACCAAAAAAAATGACCTCTCCGAGTTTCGAAGCCTAGAGGCTACAGAGGCTGACAAAATGTCACTACACCTTGATCTCTATTTGAAATCAAGGACCTAAAAAGATTTGCCTGGTGAACTAGGTCGCCTGTTTTGAAAGTTATCTAAGTTAGTTCAAATGTTAATAGGCTTTATACAGCGACCGTAATATGTTTATTTGTGCTCTATATAGTCCCTTTGCCATTGCTATGATTATCATTACGAGTAGCTTTAAAAAAATAATTAGTAAAACGGTCCCAAAATACATAAATTATGGTGAGCTAAAAGTATGGCTGTTATTTTTTACTAACGCGAGACTCAAACATTAAATTATTCAACGAATATTACTACACAAGCACACGTCGGGCTTTAGTCGAGGGTACTCCTAACGAGGATCCTCTTTATGGATCAAAAAAAAGCAATGACTTTTACGTGAGTAACCCGGTGTGCTAAATATTTTAATATGGCTGTTTATAAAGTGTGTAATAAACCACACTGCCGACAGTTTTCCACGATGGCGCTCCGTATTTTATAATTCCACTAACATTTTATTAAAGATAGCGGAGAGTTACGACTCTCATTATATTTACGAGGCGAGTTCTTGTATAGTTATCGCAGCATTCTTTCCACCGCGGTTTGAACTTTCTTGACTGGGATTACCACCGACTAGATCTCGCACTAAGAAGCAAGAGATAAATCACGTAAGATACCTTGGTGCTTAGCCAAGTTGCCGATTGTTAACGCTCAATCGTCAATCGTGAACGAAAGGTAACTAACTGTCTGTCGCATTAATAAGAAAGAGTGACAGCGAGGGAAAACTATGATAATTATAATGTACTGAGCGTTAGCGATTGGCAACTTGGCTAAGCACCCTTCTACTCTTGAACAGTAAATACATTGAGTTATATTTTCCATGGTGTGAAAAGGAATGCCCTTTCAATGACAATCGGCGCGTTAGTAGAAAAAGGTAATATTTAAAAAGTTCTTCAATGCAACTCATTAAACAAGCGAAAGAAGTCACATTAAGGAAGCAAAATCGCTCCTTAGGCTCGAAGATTTTAAATTGTAACTGCACTGCAGATGAGTCATACGACAGCCTTTAACACGCAAGATCGTTCACTTGCGGCCAATTAATTCGGGGCTGCAATTTTTCATTTAAAATACTTCTAAGGGGCTGATTTCATAGTTTTCAAATACGTACTGGATAGGTAACATACTTTTTAGTACAGATGGTGCCTTTTTTAGGCTCTAGTGCGAGAAGTGAGTCATTTTACGTCTAAAACTTCGGAGGCCCACTAGCACTAAAAACGTCGTACGAGACACATGCAAAAACGAAATTCCTAACTCGTGTCGATTTAAAACACTACCTCGGTCGGTCTTGATTTAATACATCGCCACTCGTTTCAAATTTCATGTTTTTCGCACTTGTGTCGTAATGTACTATTTTAATTCTGATTTTCGTATCTCGGCTCTTAAAAACTGGCAATTGCAATAAGAATTATTCCACCTGATGGAGTAAGTTATTACACCGGCCATCTTACCCGCAAACCGAAAGACAGCAGTGCAAACTCTGCTCTAGGTATTTAGCGGCAGGTTAACGGGTAAGACGGATCTATCCTATCCTATCTAGTGGAGGTCATCTTCTTGAGAGAATGTCTTAAGTTTGAACCTCAACGTTTGGGAAGCGCGTAACTATGCAAATTGCATAAATCTCAGCACAAACAGCGGATACTTATTACTTAGCGGCGCAAGGGTTAAGTTTAATTAAGTTTATGAGCGCGCTTAATTTATAATGACACATTTGATTTGCATAAGCAAGCAGGTCATACGGGTAGGCATACAGAATTAGGTTCTAAGTTATGTCCTAGGAGTTAAGTTTAAACTTGCGCTATTGTTCCTTGTTTTGTAGTATTTTGTCTTAGTAATAATATTATTTTGTTGTCTGTTTAGACTTTATCATAAATTAAACGGCTACCAAAAAGAAATGTGCCGCATTTGATCTTTATACTACTACTTACATAAAATTATGCGATTCTTTTAAGAAATTACGAACACAACAATATTCTTATTCATTTACGCTAAATGAATAAGAATATTATGTTAATACAGAAATCGCCCACGTCAAACAATTTGGTAAACATTACCTATATTTATTTGAACCTATTTATTTCAATGACTATTAAAAAGTATGTTTGCGTACTAATAGTATGAAATTAGATCAAGACGAAGAAAGATAGAGTAATATTATCAATAATATTATCTCTGTGTTACAACTCCATGCCTTGTTAATGCCGTAATCCGTAATTGTCTTACAACTCTCGAATGATCGTTAATCGTAACCTTGGGGCGTATTTGAAACGATAATCATCAATCGTTGCTTCTATATTGATCAGCAATAAACAATAATATAATAATTATAAGAGGTCACAACCTTGAGCACTGAAGAAAACGAAGCAAGGAAGAGAATATGAATCACATGATTTTTGATGATATATATGGTCGTGTCCTACGAAGAGGGTTACGGTCGCCATATTGACTACGCCATAGGTAGGTGCTATACCACATGTACCCGCCACTCTCGTGAGTCGCGAGGCGTGAACGCGGGCTCAGTGCTTGATAATGTAGACCTAGGCTCTTCGAAACATGTAGCGCGTAGTGACTAATACACGTGAGTTTAACCGTTTAAATATATTTATAGTTATTATGTCTCACCAAAGTATAAATTCAATCCACCACCTAGATAGGCACATGATATGACATTAAAAACATATTTCATCCTTGTTTCTATTGGTGCAAACTATTGACTCCTGGCAGCACTTTTTGTGCATTTACGAATTATACCGATACCGATCTCCCTAAATATTAGGTCATTACCTATAAAATTCTCAAGCAAGTTCTCTTTCAAGCGCATGTTGCGCAAGCATCTCTTGGACAAGGTTCAGGCATCGTACTCCTGATGTTTCACAGTAGGTAATATGTATTATATTTATGTATATTTGTGTAAGTTTATTAAATTGCATATAATATTTGTGTATGTTTATTGCTGTTTAGTGATTTTAGTGTTTTTTTTTTGTTTTCTTACTTTACGACCCTGCACTAGGGCTACCGGTATCCGTGTTATCCGCAGACACGGGTACACGAATCCTTAACACCGGCGGTACTAAGAACCCGAACGACACGAAACGCCAAGAAACGTTTCCACTTAGAAACGTTTCCAAGTTAGAAACGTTTCCAAGCTTGAGTCTTGTGGATCCATTGCAATTGAATATTCGAAAAGCCTATGTTTTTTTAGTAAAAAGTCAGAAACAAAACAATACCTACCGAAAAATTCGAAGTTTTTTACGAATTACGCAGCTAGAAATTTTCTTTGTTAGTGGTTAAATGCGGTTCAATACTTTGTTCAAATATAAAACCGATGTTTATGAACCTATGTTTTAGATTGCCAATGCCAATACACATTGAGGGCGGATCAGACACGGGTATCCGTGTCTTAATTACACGGTTCCTAATTACACGTTCCAAACGGGTAAGAAACCCGTTTCCCGGTAGCAAAGAAACGGGTACACGGAAACGGGTACACGAAACCCGGACACGACCGAGAGCCCTACCCTGCACCAACTTTATCTTTCTGTTTGTCCCAATGGTTGACTGGTAGAGAATGCCTTATGGCATTAAGTCCGCCTTTTGTACTCCTGTTTAGTGCAATAAAGTTTAAATAAATAAATAAATAAAAATTGGTATATTAGAATTTTGTGAAAAGTCCATTTTCCATACAATGAATATTGTGTAAACCAAAATTTTCCAGTACCATTTAGACACTTCTAAGGCATGTTTTGTATATCTTTATTTTATAAAACAAGGTACTATTACATTTATACCTATTCGAAACATATGAACCGACAGCATGGGGCAAGAGTTGTATTCAAAGCTTATTTTAGCTTAAGGAAAAAAAACAACAATTAATATGAAAAAACCATTGTCGCACAGTGTTCTGTTGAAAATAAAACATAATATATCTAAGTTACTCTTTGGATAATAAAATTAGGGATCAACTGAAAGTCTATGACCAAAAACGCCAATTTCATAATGACCCAATACCTATGCTATCAACTGTGTCTAACTATAATAGCAAGGACGTCACCCGGCAATTCAGAGGCATTGCAAATGCATCTACACGGAGTGAATGGGCTAATCACAACTACCCCGATGCATTGTGGAGCTGACACGCGTTAGATACCTGCATCTAGATTCCGATTCAGCCCAATGCAATGCTACATATATGAATAAATTAGTGTAAATATCTGTTAAATTAAGGTCACGATGGCTCTGTTAAAAGTCGACTGCAAAAAAAATATACAGGGCTAAACAAAACTGCTGGTGGTAGGACCTCGTGCAGGGTTCGCCCGGATAGCTACCACCGTCTTACCCGTTAACCTGCCGCTAAATAGTCAGCACGTGTTCCGATTTGGGGGTAAGATAGCCGGTGCCTACTGGGATAAATAGATTGTACTGTATTAAACCTTTACAGTACAAGTCATTGCAATTGACCCTAATGACAAAAAATAAAACAATAATTACACTAAAACAGTGGTGTAAGAACAGAAGGTGAAAAGCTTGCTTAAAGTTCACTCTTGGACCAAAAAAGTAATCTCCGGACCCGATCGCTTACACATTTAATGATGAGCGTCATCTCCATTACCCAGTGTGACTGGATATTCAAAACCGAATTTGGTTTCGCAAGCCATAAATATATGGATTCGAAAATGCTTATTAATAAGCTTACTTGAATAAAGAATAGTTTGACTTTGACTTTGACTATGCTCATCAGATGAAGGTGTACCTACGGGTCGTTGTCATCGGTCACAACAAGAACTTTATACATTATGTTACCATGACCCGACTTCTTACGAAAATGGGTTATAAATAATACGCCTTACCTGCAATCATTTTCAAGTATTAACATTTGGCAAATAATTAAATTGACCGTAGAATTAATTTTATTGCCTCCGAACGATCAATGTAACGCATGCTGTATTGCTTAGTTGTCAAACGTTGTGAGTGACTGCGATGTCTCATTGTCAAGTGCAAATTAACGATTCATTTTGAAGTACATTGCTTCTCAATTAAATTTTCTAAGAAAGTTAATTACTTTTAAAATTAGCATTTTGGATTCGTTAATGTTCACGGTTTGGCTAAAAATCTGCATCACCCTGTATCATGTTAACACACTGTATATTTCGGGTATTCGGGTACGCGGTTTCGGGTTTCGCATTTCGGGTATGATCCGTGGACGTCTGGTCGTAGGCAGGAAACATCAGGACAATAATTAAAGTAAGTTTACGCGATTATGTCCCTTTTGTCGTTAAAATATGAGTGATAATTGTATGTAAGTATCCAAATAGTTAGTAACATGGAGTAGTAATAAGAAATCATTATGCCCTGGCCACGACATCGGTCTAAGGCGACTGGCTAAGGCGATCAGTGGCGAGCGAATTAATCAAAATCAAGACTGCTAAAGAAGCATGCCACGACAATTCGCTGTGGGCTAAATCGCGCGCGAATTTACTTGCGCGACCGGCTAAGGCGACCAGCGGCGCGGCGGGCGGCGAGATTAAAACGCACTGGCGGTTTGAGCCATGCCACGACTTCGAGCGGCGCGAACGGTCTTAGCGGCGGCACGTATCGGGCGGAATTTTAAAGATCAAAATATTTTGTTTTATTCGCTCCGCGATGTTGGACACAGAGGCGTTTATAAGTAAGATTTTAAATACGCCTGCCTTGTGGATGGCACAGCATTCGCAACACAAGTTGCGGCATGTAATAAAACGGTTATGGGAAGAAAAAAAAGAACATTTTCCGAATCAGAGCGGTAAGTTTAATATTATTGTATATTAAATAGGATTGCTTACAAAATAATTTATAAATAATAATTTCGAGACACTGAAGGGCCACTTTTGATAATGATATTTTGCATCCTTTGATTACGTCCCATTCGCTCACCGCTTAGGCGCTTAGACCGTTGTCGTGGCATGCTCACCGCTTAGACCGTTTTCGCCGCCCCGCTCGCCGTGGTCGCGGTCGCCTTAGACCAATGTCGTGGCCAGGGCATTAGAGTGCTCAAGTCATCCTGACAACTCTACTTACTCGTATAGTTATGACGGAAAATATGTAAGACATTTATCTACGTTCAAAGTTATAGGTACTGTAGGTATACAGTAGTACCTAATAGTTAGTGGTCACCACACTAAGTAGAAAACATTTGTCACCACCTCAACTCTTTGCACGGGTGTCGTAATAGTCGACAACATTTAAGTGTCACTGACCAAGCTATGATAGAAGATTGATAATGGGCAGCAGCGCTCTGCCCAACTCTGCAGCGTTCCTTGCCCAGCGTGGCAATTATGGACATGTACAGTCAAGGGCATTAATATATATACACTTCTCCATACTGATCCCTTACAAATGTGTCTATATATTAATGCACTCGACTGTACCTCCTAACGCGTCTATACGCATAGTTAATAGGAGAGGTTTATCCATTATGTCCAACAGTGGTTTGTGATAGCTTGCTGATGTGCTAACTTGGAACGTATTGTATAGTCGATGACAAAGTCATCTAGTTCACTATATTCACACAGCTCAGTACCTATCAGGTAAAATTGAAGTAACCTTAGGGTAACCCTTCTTTTTAAGAAAGCGTCAGTAAAATCGAGACTGTAATATAAGCTTCATTAAACCGGTAGCAGCCTCGTTAGACCTCCACCCGAGACAGAGACGCGTTTCGATGTGATTGTCGTCTGGGCTGGGACAGACATATCATTAGAAAGGAGTTAGTTGTATAAGGGCGCTAATGCAACAGTCGACTTCCGATCGGCATTAGCCAGTCGAAATAAATATCTTGGGACATCTTACACAAGTCGACTTAGTCCCACGATAAGCCCAATTAAGGCTTGCGATGTGGATACCAACCGACTATACGAGTATGTATAATAGATACAGATATTTAAATAGGTACTTGGACAACCACAACCTAGGAGCAAACATTTGTGATAAATAAATAAAAAAAATGCCCTCACCGTTATTCGAACCCAGAACCTCCAGCTTCATAGGCAAGGTCTCTACCAACTACACTATAGAGACTGACAATAGTACATTGTGCATCAAGGGAGGTAAGTACGGAATTACTAACGAGAGTGTTAGAAGTAAGCTTTAGTGTAAGTAGGCTGCATACAATGACCGACCGTGATACATACAATGTTTTTCATCACACTTGCCGAAAAAAAAAGTTTTAAGATGAAAGATTATTAAATGACGTATTGACATTTCTATTACTCCCTAGGGAATTTCACTTTTCTATTACTCCCGCTACGCGCGCAAGCAATGACGCGCTTAGACAGCAAGTGTGATGAAAAATACAATAGTGACTTACGAGCAAACAGTGACAGTTTGAAATTTTTATGGTGAGTTTTGGTTGTCAGCCGTCGATATCAGTAATCCGTATAATGGGTGAACCATTTCTTTTTGGCTTGGAGAGCGCGACTTTACGTCAGTCCAAAAGTCCGTCAGTCCGCCGATCGGCTGTCGACAGATGAGTTGGTGCCCTAATAACGAAGGTAATTCGAAGCGATAAAAGCTTCGTTACACAGCTGTCTCGTTAGACGCTGCGGTCCCGATTAGTGTCTCAGACAGGCTACGAATGTTCTTTTTTTTCGAGATTTATAGGCAACATAGAGTGAATATAATATTTATTGAATTGATTACCTATTGATTTCATGTTCGAGATTTTCTGGTAATTGAAAAGTGCTTGATTTTCACATGATATTAAGCAAATCCGTTTCGCGGTTAAAAAATATAATCATCATTGCCTACTAACTATCTTTCTACTCTTTAAAGCTATTTATTTTAATTTTTAGGGTTGCGTAGCCAAAATGGCAAAACGGAACCCTTATATTCGTCATGTCTGCTGTCCGTCTGTCCTTCTGTCACAGCCAATTTACTCAGAAACTATAAATGCTACAATAATGAAATTTAGCAAGAATATGTGTTGTGTAAACCGCTACAGAATTATGATACTAAATTGTTAAAAAAAATAATTAGGTGGGCATCATAAATGTAACTGAGGGATAGAGTTTTTTTTAGATGTATATAACGTCCATTAAATACAAGAGCGACACAACTCCAAACCGTGAAAAATGATTTTATTGCAAAAACGACATTATGAGCACTAATATTTTACGCGACACTAAGACACCTGTCGATTTGACGTTAGAAAGTATCAAAATTATGCAGGTGCCCTTTTTGCACTATCACTCTTTCGAGACTAACTTCAGTGCTAAACTGCCATTTTGTCAGTTGCGACTCGATCGTCGACCAAAACGCACGACATTTTTATGAAAAAGTGCCATGAAACGAAGAAATAAGTGATAACGTTAAAAAATATGTAAGCAAAAGTGCCATATTTGTAGATGTGGCCGTTTTGAATAAAATAAATACGTAAATATTATGTTTCTTTATATAAAAAGGAGTCGCAAAACGGAATGTGGCAGCTTTAATTTTAAAATATCCTCTTAAATTTGATTTTTCATTCATCAAAACTGCCGTATTAGGATTTGCAACCTTTTTGAATTAAAAATATATTCGAATGCATCAATCACAGGAGCCATATTTATATATGATGCTGTTTTGAATAAAGTAAATATGTATGGTTTAGGTTTCTTTATAAACAAAGGAGCCGCAATACGGAATGTGGCAGTTAGGATTCTAAAATGTACACTTCATAGTACGTTTCAAAAAACATTGTTGCATTTACAACCGTTTTTAATTCAGTATAATATTAAAATCCATAAATGTACCAGACTGAATAATTGAGTATCTTTTGCATGAAATCTTAAAAAATACATTTCATCTTATAAAAACAGTAATTGTAAACGGTGGTACTACTTTGTATTGTGTTCGTTTTACTTAAAAGTATTATTAGAGACTGTGTGGAAGATGACTGTGAATTTTGTGTACCTATAATTGCGACTACGAAGAAACAATAATGGCATAAACTTCGGCTTATTAAGTATTTGTCATACTTTCCTATTATATTATTTGTATACAATACAAGTTAAACAAACATAGATCTAACCCCGCATGTTTTAACGAATCTAAAAACTTATATTAGTAGTATTTATTTTTTCACTTTTGGGAATGCCAACATAGGGATCATGACTGTATTTAAAATAAATTATTAGACATTATGCACGGCATCATACTCGAATAAATTATTACTAAAATATAGACTGCAGTCATTATTGTACAGAACTTTTATTTAATATAAGTGTAGTATACAAACGTGAAGTCACTTTTGTGTATTTCAATCTTTCAAAAATCGAAAAAAGATGTTGATTTGACTTGACAGTCATCATGCCTATTGCTTCACTACATAGGTAGTACCCAAGTACTAGCGCTAAACTGTAATGTCGTCTAGAAAAAAAAAGTTACATTATTACTAATCATAAGTAGATTTTTAGGAAAGACATATTATCTCTGCAATTAAATATTGAAAGATATACTTTTGTATCGGCAAAAATTAAGTTCTTGCATCAATTCTAATGAAAAAACTAGTCAACCGTCAAAACATATCAATTTGGATCATTTAGTATGGGATCATAGTAACCACCCCACAAATACAATACACATAGAAAAAACAAATAACCAAAGATGTATTTATCCGATTTTTATTAGTTACGTGCTTTAGGTGGGCTATTTCCGGTTTATAGTAAAAATAAGTGGTATCAAAGTAAATTCCATTCTCAACAATATAACTTTGATCGCGTTGTATTTATTATATACTTATTTACGTAAGGTACCACTTTTTTATATAGCAGGTTGATTCTTGAAGAAAACCGATAATTATATCCAAGTTTTAAACTAATACGTCCGTTAAATTCATCAAAATATGTAACCAAAGTTAAAATTAATCAAAGTAACTAAAAAGGTTTACTTTACCTATAAACATGGTCTGACAATATGTAAGTAAAGAAACAGTAAGAAAAAGGTTTTGTCTGGTTCAGTTTTGTTAAAAAACAGTATTTCTATATTTAAGACATGATTTTATGCATGATTTAAATGAAATAACTACTTATTTTTTTGTATTTGTGGTCTTTGATGGAAAAAAAATATCAGAGTTAATGTTATTTTTTTATGCAAAACGGACGTATACGCTTATAAAAGCTTGCACAGCACATATTACTTTCTATTAACCAAACACATCAAAAGAGAGTTAAAATACCTACAAATTGATATATAACACTTATAATATTAACGCTGTAAAAAAATTTTGTGAACAAAAAACGAATACAAAATCTTTAAACAGCTCCCCTGGAAAAAGTAAATTTTTGACTTGTGTCGCTTTTGTATTTAATGGACGAATTAAGCGTGTGGGGTATCAATAGAAAGGTTTATTTATAAGTCTGAAAAATGTGCCCCCCCCCTCTATTTTTTAAACGACGCGGTATAAAATTCTAAAAAGAAATGATGTTATGCATGTTAATAAACTCTATCAATAATTTTTGGTTTGATTAAATTATCTCTTATAGTTTTTGAGATACGTTGATTTAACTGTATTTTTTTAACGATAAATTGATAATGGTACGAAGCCCTTCGCGCGCCTATCCGAGTCGCATTTGGCCGGTTTTTGTTTTGGGTTATATAGCGCATTGGATTTGTAACTATGTTAAATCATTTAAAGATACAAATAAATAATGCGATTGCTTATGCAAAAGTACTTGTTGCTTGGCATTTTTGAATAAAGAATCGTTTGAATTTTACTTTCATGTTAATTAATAATTATTTGATTAATTCATAATAAGCAAACAATCCTGTGAGCTCATTCATTTCAACAGCATAATAAAATATTTCACAGAATTTTGTATACACATATACCGTCCAATCAACTCTTTCAAGGTTTTATAATGATACAAGTTAATTCAACGATACATTGAAGAATTACTATGTTCTGGATTTATTGACATGTGCCTCTTTTTACTTTACTGACTTGTGCCTACTGCCTTTGAGAACTAATCCCGGGCGGTGTAAATGTTTTATTTTTTGCCAATGATACTACATACAGGGTGTAATTGTAAAGTTTGGCCAGGCCATAATTCCGTAAATATAACAGATATCAGAAAACTTCCAACTGATATCGAAAGTACGTTACCCAACGATTAAAATTGACTGTTGAGAAGCGTTTTGAAACCATCATATACAGGATATTTGCACCTCAATAATGTGCTATTCTTATTTACATCAATTTGAGCACCTGGTCCGAGTAGTGACTTCTGCTCGCTGTATATGACACGGTGATTAATGTAGTCTCAGCGGAAGTTAGTTGGCCTGAGGGGGGGGGATGATTAATACGAGGCCAGGTGAAGGGTGGGACAGGCGCCGACTATCAATTATGGAGTTATAGTTGTATTAGGAACAAAACCTGTGCTTTGATTAAGGTTTACGTCATGTTGACTTTAGTTTTTTTTGCCATTTGTCATTGGAGTTCGTTTAGTAATTTGAACAAAAACTGCATATGGACTAAGAAAGCGACTGGAATCTGACCGTTTAAGGGAAACTAAACCTTATTGAGATTTGTTATTCCGAAAGACTCATTGGTTTGATAATACAAGTGAAACTTTATGAATAAGTGCATTTCCGTTGCCAGTAATATTTTGGAACGAAGAATGGATGCCCTAGGTGATCTTTCGGAAATTAGTTCAAGTTGCAGACCTAGTATGTAGTAGTAGGTAGCACTTACTACTATTTTACGTATAATTTCAAACAAATATCGACCTTTCTGAAACCCTCCCTGTATATTAGATGTGATAGTGCGAGTCAGAATTTAAGCTTACGAATTTTGTAATAATGTCTTACACCTGAAAAAATGCCCAACGACACAAACCTTTGAAGGGTCCCGTTATAAAAGTTGGCCCATATTCTGAAATTTAATTTGAACTTTTATTCATAAAGAGAAAGTTCATAAACTTTGTAAGGGCTACTGGGTCTCAGTAGGTAAAAAGTGTTCTATTTTTAGAAGCAAAATCAGTTAAAAATCTTTAATTGTTGTAATAATTTAATAAAAACACAAAGACAGCAGTAGCAGTGTCACTGTCACCGTAGCACCTATAGATACATTTCTTTAGGGCACTAAAATCAACAATAATATACACTATTAAATATTTAAGTTACGAAATAATACATTGATTTAAAAGAACTACAAGAATAACCTTTAAAATAAATAAACTTAACACGTTCATTGCGGCAGTCCATTTCGTGTACTTTATATTGGAGCTGTATCAGGTACATTAGACCTGTTTCTGAACTTTTCGTTGTAGCGTCATAGGGTCGTATGGATCTGTTCGAGGTGCATGTCTTTAAGTTTAATTTACTGGCTAGTAGTAATGATTCCTTTCTTTTTTTTTGTTCTAATACACTTTCGATGAACACATCAACATTTAACTTCAGCCGTTTCTAGATCTAAGAATTAGAAGATTATTAAATCTGCAAAATAATTTGTCAGATCCATTCGACCCTATATCCGCACTGAAAATACAAACAATATTTTGCAAATTTATATTGCTGCGCTCTGCGGTGGGATGGACACATTTTCTAATATTTGTATTTTTTTGCCTTTTGGATTACTTAGCGGGCGTCGATAAAGGCGAATCAGATGCATTTTGAGAAATGGTTAGTGTGTCCGGTGGTCGGACTTGTATATATGTTATTATTTGTATTCACTTTACTACGCAGTCGATAAACTGGTGTCAAAGGCGCAGGTCTAACTGGTGGTCTGGTATCAACATCTGCATCATTTTTTCGACGTTTGACGGTATTTTCAACGTCCCCAATGGACATTAAAAGCATTCGTCTGGACCGCTTCATGATAAGACCCAAACACAGCTAACCCACCGAACAACTGTTCAATAATGTTTATTGCACTCGAGATTGCACGTTTTTTTTCGCGTAGTACCTACAAAATGTCGACTAAGGGCGGCACTAGACACACTAATCATAATCCTGGTGCGTTTAGCGGGTCATCGGGTATCAGGTCGAAAGGACCTGATATCCGCACTAGGTGCAAAAATTTTCTTTTCTGTCGGTATCAGATACAATCGACCTGATACACTTTTATTGTACCGATGAAATATATTCGAAGAGACAATTCCAAAAATATATTTATCTCATTTCTACTCCTTTGCAAATAGAAGATACATGTCCCGCACCAGCGGTAGGAACAGTATATTTAGTGCCGCCCCGCGGGATAGTTTATCATCGGATCTTTTAGACCTGATACCGCAATGAACGTGTTAAATAAGAATTACAACAATAATAATTAACTTATAAATAAAAATTACAAATAAAACTAACTACCTATACGAAGTTACGAAATGTTTAATTGAAACCACATTTTCCATACTTTAAGCCCAGGATTTTATGCAAAAAACACGAGTTTTTAGCCGACATTATGCAAAATCGAGCAATCGTAACCGCCTAATTACCGCGTGATATCGGGATGGCTGCGGTATCAGATTCGCATACGCAATGAGCTCTGATGAAGCCGTACTGACACCCTAATGTTACTGTTACTGCGCCGAGCTATCATTGTTCGACTTTTAATAGCATGAATAGCCATTTGTATAATTAGTATTTATTTTATTATACAGGGTGGTTAGGTTAGGAGTATAATATCGACAGACTTTTGAAACTATAATGTCATACGAACTTTTTTAGATGCGGCTTAGTTTCAGAGATCATATCATATCATATCATATCGTTTATTGCTTTCAACAGAGATGACATGTTTATATTGCTTCTCACTGACATTTCTTAGGAAATTAATTACTTCTAAAATTTGAATATTTGATCCAATGAATGCTCACAATTTGGCCAAAATATACGCATCTTAGTTACACCTTGGTTTCAATATGAGCCGCATGATGGTATCACGCTGTATAAAATATAAAAATAAAAGTCGTAAAAACCTTTTATTTCATTCTTGACATACATCCATGCTATCCTGACGATTATTACCTATTCAAAATACCGAGTTACGATTGCAATCAGACTTGCATGCGCAACGAGGGCCGATGAAGCCAAATCGAAACCCTAATGTTACTGTTACTGCTCCATTCGGTCTAGTAGTGATTTCTTGTAATATGCATTTTCGTATATCCCTATAGGGTCTATATAATATGTCAGAATTGCAGCTTTGCAACACTACTTGCGCTTTGTATGAAAAACTTAGAGATAACGGCCTCCTGCCTTTTGAATTTCGCGTTTTTATTTTCAATTACAAAGTTTACTGACCTGATTTTACACTTAAATTAAAGAATATTAGGTGCGCTATAAGGTCATTATTGCATGTTTTTCGTAGCATAATTAGGTGAGGCGATATTAAGCTGAAAACGTTAGCAAAACACACATTTTTATCTAGTTTACAAAAAAGAGTACTTTTTCAAGTATCGAATCTCTGAAACTATTCGAATGTGTCTCTCGTCAGCAAATATTGGAGATGAAACGTTAAATTTATTTTTATTTATAAAATGTATATTTCCGTATCGAATATTGGGCATTTAAATATTCAGATGAATAAAACAGCAGTTTTGCAAATAAATGTTGTACATGTTTTATGTGTGTCAGTGGTCGTCATCACCGGTCGTGTTGGCCAAAATATTGCCAACATAAATTCAATCAAATAAAATGCTGGACAGTTTTTAAAGTTCTGTAAAAAAAGAGCAACTGTCGTATTATATTAAATTTAGTTGATAATAAATGGTATATTTCCGCAACCTAATGGGTACCTAATAAGTTAGTAACTGGATACACAAACTGTCAAATTCATACAGGGTATAACAAAACTACTAATGTTCCGTTTTAGGCGCATTTAAATTAGGCAATTTATATTCAAAGGAGGAAGTAGGAGAAACAATTTACATAAAAAACTCTTTTTTTATGAATAGGGTACTATTCTGTGCGAATGTTCACAAACTATTATATGAGACCAGTCGCTTTGATTATTATCAATAGTCAAAAATATTGTTATTCTAAGTTTTCTAACCCTCCCCTGACTGCCTCTAACTAATCAGTATACGAAACTGAATGGGCCTTGAAACGTATCTATTTTTGTTACAACCTGTATTTGAGTTGCCGTCGCGAATTTAACGCCGCGTCGCGGATTTATAGTATTATATGCAACCGTTGTTTAAAAGAGGTCAAAAAAGATGAGCGGTGTTTGTAACAATTTGAGGTGAAGCCGAAAATTGTTATTAAAGACGCCACGAACATTTTTTGACTCAGTTAAACAATGTTGCATACAAAAAAAATCTACACTTATTTTAAAATAAAATTGTACATCTGAGAAATATTCTTAGTTAAACACAATTTTATTAATAATCAAGGTCGCTTAAAAAAGCACCTCAATGGTTTACTATTCATCAGGAATAACATTTAAAATTAAGTTGGCAACCATGTATTTCATTACATCTTGTATACACGAGGAGTCTTAAAATCCAAAAACGACTTGACATCTATAAGGTAGGGGTTTAAATGTGTACCTATTCATGACCCTGTAAATGACAAATAAAAGTACGGGAGTAGAAAAACGCATTTAAAGTAGGTCCGCATTAAACCATGACTCTATTTTCATCATGGGGCTACAATTAATACAATAACTCTTTATTAGGTACATCTCAAAAACAAATAATAAAAGAGCATTTCTCAAAAGGGTTTTACAGTGCGTGTTTAGATATTTTAGAACGCCGAGACCTCTGTGTTTGATAGCAACTATACTCCGATTCAAGCACATCTTGTAAAAACAAATGCAATAAAGACAAGCCTAACTCCAATAAAATGCAATAGTAAAGTAATAAGTCTCAGTTGGCAATACCGAACAAGTGCCCACGAGTTCGTACTTAGTTAGATAAATATTGTTCTTGAACGAATACGTGGCTCGTCTCAGGGGGACGACTTTGTGCAACACTTCGATTGGTCATCGCTCTGGTGTTTTATCGTTCTAAAGGCAAGTGGAAAGCACTAGGTATAGTCATAATAAATACACGTCCAGAATCAAAAAAAAATATTATATATATTATATTACAGTTTCAAAATATTGTCAGGACCTTCAAATTTCTCACCCTGTATACTGAGTTACGAATAGCATTGAGTTATTTACCCACTAATCTTTGTCAGATTCAAGAGCACTCTAAACACATCGAAATAACATTTCCCTCTGCTCTTAAGTGTAGGTATACGACTTGAACTGTACTAGTTTGTATTTGCATCTTCCGTTACATGAAGCTGACGTTAGAATTGATTGAGAACCTTTACTCGCTCGGTGAAAGCAGCTAGTCAACTTCAAATAGCAGATGTCACTTGAAAACCTGTACTATGATTTGCAGGAGCGTTTCAACCGCTATAACCCTTTACGACCGAGACAAAAAAAATCTAAAATATTAAGATAAATGCATGTAGATCGTTTTAAATTATCTTCGAATACTTGTAAAAAATAATAAAAAAAATCAAATTGCCTTTTATCATTAAAAAAATCGCATGCACGAAAGTGACGTTCAGGATCTGTATGTAAATGCAAGATCTTGCAAATTAGTATGGACATGCCGAAAAACATTAATAAAACACAGTATTTAATGAAAAAACTTTCTATCATAAGCGATCTTACATTTTTAGGGCTCCGTACCACAAGAAGAAAAAAAACGGAGCCCTCATAGGATCACTGGCGTGTCTATCTGTCCGTCTGTTACAACCGATGTACTCCGACACTACTACTGGGCAGATTGAGTTGAACTTTCGCACACCTATGTAAGTTCGTGATCCAACGATGGATGTGGAACGTAAAAAAGAGTTATAAATATGAGGGCTACTTTTAGGGGGTAAATTAGAAAATAAAAATCAAAATTTTCACTTCATGATTTCGAGAAGATAAAATGTATTATCAATGCTAATAATAATATGATGAATGGATTAAAGCGACGATTTTTAGGAATCAACGTGTAATAAACAGTACTATTAGCAATATATACTTTTACTGACTGAGAAAAATGACGAATCTAGAAATCACATTACATTATACAAATACACACAAGAAAAAAAAAGATATTTACTACACATTGAGTTTTCTGCAGTAATTCAACAATAGATTTAAAGATGTGAACGGATTTAACGGGTTTTAATAGCCAAACAAGAAAATATTTGTAGTTTAATGCTTAAAAAGCATATGCTAGAAAGCACTACGTCGTGCACAAGCAGAATTAGCAGTAATCTCACACCTAGCTTTAGTGATGATGTGAAGCTTCCGAAGATAGACATAGCAAAGTTTACCGGAAACTATCAAGATTGGACGTCCTTCTTCAGTGTGTTTTCATCATTATTCCACAAATAAGCAGAGTTCAAAAGAGCAACATTCATAATAGAAAAGCTAAAGCAATTCGAGAAATATTAGGTATGGACAACTATGGAGTGCCTAACCAAGATGAAAGTACAAGGTATTATTAACCCTAGTTCCTTGGATACGCTGATTGAAATACGATGAAATATGTACCTAACGAATTAGACGAAATATGTAACCAATTCTTCAAAACATATGACCATCTTTCTTGGTTTAATTTTGTGCACAGGCCGATTATGCATAATCGTGCAAATATTTATTATGAACGATTTACGAGCTACGTCCGAACCTACAATCTTGTGCACTTATTATTTATGGGCATATTGTTGACACAAAAGCACTTAATTTAATTCTAATTAGTGCTAAATAAAAACGTTTAACTCTTTAAGAGTAAATATCAATCAATAAATAGAAGGTTTGTCCACCACAAATATACGAAATTGTGAACTTACGTGTGCTACTACTCCCACCAACATACATCGCCATCTTCAACGCTGTCTTGCGACTGACTGATGCGGCCGCCCTAAGGTATTTGCTACTTTTACGTGTCGGCTAGTGTCTGCAGATTTGATCGGTACAGGTTTGAGCTCGAAAATACAATTTAATTGGTGACAGGATTTATGCAAAGTCATTTGCAGGATTATATCAAACCGGTCGGAAAGGGCTAACTTAGGTGACTTCTGCCAAGATATCCAAAAATGCATGCGATACTCATTATAATAATGTTTTCACCGAAGTGAAAGTAAGTTTGTCTAGAAATTTTGTATATTCTTCTACTTCTTTTGTTCTACTTTTGATATTTTTTCATATAAAATTTTCAAGGATGAAATCTACTGCTTTAGATACTTCTTAGTTAATAATAATAATAATGTAGCACCAGACACACCACCACTACTAACGCCGGCTAGCGGCAAGTAGCAGAAATAGATTAAGTACCGAAGTCCTCGCTAGATGGCGCTGACAACCTTTTAAATGGCGCTAACGTTTGTTCGACTTGGACTCCATAAGTAGCCTCGTTGATTTTTGTATTGTATCTACCATCTACCATCAGTGGAAGATATTATTCAGTGTTGACGGTTCCCGGCTCACTGGATACTATCTAGCTCTTACTAGGCGATCTGGACGGTTCCCCGACCTGTCTCCCAGTAATCGGCCCGCTGTAGTGTTATTAAGTCATCAACTAAATAAACAAGGTGCGCATACGTTCGAAGTCGTCTCATTGCATCCCGCTCCTGCCTGTGGTTCCTACAATAATAAAAAAAAAAAAAAAAAAAAAAAAAAAAAAAAAAAAAAAAAAAAAAAAATTGACGCCGTCAAAGTCAAACGTGTTTTTTGTAAATCTCCGATTATATTTTGATAAAAATGTATTTTGCCGGCATTTACAACACTATTTTTACACCTTCGTCACGGAAAAAGTGCCCTTTCGATAATCTATATACAATCATGGCTACAGTTGACGAAAATAATATAATACGCCATTGATTAGTGCCGACACGTAATTATCAAAATACCACAGGATGTACACGCGCAGTAAAGCACGCAAGATTCAAGCGTCCCCACAGATCGCACGCCCAACATCATCGTCCGCCTCGTCAACATCAGTCAGCTCTCAAGTCTCATCGGGTGCTGATTACGCCACCGCGCCCGACTTCAGCGGATCGAGCAGCGACGAGCGCGAACCACCGCCGCCGCCGCCACGACCACCTGCGCGGCGAGGACGGCCACCGCTGCCGGCACGCTTGGGGCCCGCGGGACATGCTGCCCCGCCCACGGCTCCCGCTGCCGGTGGTGTAGTGCGACGCATGCAATGGTCTCGAACTATGAACGAGAACGTCATGCGCGCCTACTATGGGGCTACAGAGGGAGGAATTAACCTATCCGCGTATCGTGTCCGGATGCTTCCTCTGTTTCAGGCCCTTGAACCAACCCTAAATGTGACTGCGCAGCGATTATCAGATCAAGTGCGAGTCATCCAACGATCAAAGCGGCTGGATGACTCGACACTTGATCGGCTTCGCCTGGAGGCTCTCCCTGTTCGTGCGGCCTCCGCTTCGGTGCAGGACCCGCCCGCCATGTCGCCGGATCCGGTGCCGGCACCCGACCGGGCACCGAGGGCACTGCGGGTTGATCCCAGTGCCGACGGGGATGACGTTACGAACCTGAGTGTGAGTACTTCAGACAATGAGCAATTGAGGAGGACTCTGGAAGAGGCGATTATGCAACATCGCTTCACACCCGACTCTAGGCCACGATTACCACGTTTGCCCATGAATAGGCGTTGATGGGAGCCCTAAACGCTTTACTGGAGCCGTATATACGATCCAGTAAAGATTTGGAAGATACGCACTCGATCATGTACTGCGGGGCCATCGCGGCGTTCCGTGTTGCTCGAGTCAAGTTTCCGGACGCTGACCGTGCACCTAGGACCGCCGGAGGTGACCCCGCATGGCAGGTGCGGATCGAGCGTCGTATCGACTCGTTTAGGACTCTCATTGCAAAGCTGATCTGCTTCAGGGGGGGTAACAACCGCCCCCGAGTAATGCGCTTTGTGAACCAGGCGTTCGCGGGAACGGGTATTGCACCCCGCGACTACATGGCCAACCTCACAGAGCGCATCGACTTTCTGAAGCAGAAGGTTTATGCATGGGCAAACCGTATTCGCCGCTACAGAGAGCGTGTGAATCGATTCCAGCAGAATCGCCTTTTCCAGAGTGACCAAAGGAAGGTTTACCGAAAGTGGGAGGAAACCGACTACCGTGTGTCCGACGCGCGGTTGCCGGATGCTACTGCTATGAGTGATTTCTGGCGTAGTATCTGGTCAGCGCCCGTCGGACACACCGAGGGTGAATGGATGACCGTTGTCGAACGTGAATGCGAGACCATCGAACCTATGGGGGCAGTTACCATCAGCCCCGATGACGTAAGTTGTGCTATTCGCACGACTCAGAACTGGAAAAGTCCTGGGCCGGATGGATTGCACAACTTCTGGCTAAAATGGTTTCGATGCTCGCACTCACGATTGGCAACGCAATTCCAACAAGCCCTCGAGCTCGGTTCCCTGCCACCTTCCTTAACAACTGGAGTAACCTTCCTGCTCTACAAGTCCGGTAGTACCACGGAAGCGAAGAACTACCGACCCATCACGTGCTTGCCCACACTGTACAAGCTCCTTACATCCATTTTGAGAGTAAAAATTAACACGCACATTGTTGCGAACAATGTTTTGGCTCCTGCTCAAAATGGATGTAGGGTTGGGTCCCGTGGTACTAAAGAGCTCCTCCTCATTGACATGACCATTTGCCAGCAAGTCCGGCGTAACAAAGGGGCCCTCTCCGCTGCTTGGATTGACTACAAGAAGGCCTATGATTCGGTGCCTCATTCATGGTTGGGAAGGGTCTTGGAGCTGTATAAAGTTAATGCAACTTTAAGATCCTTTCTCGGCGCGTGTATGAGGCAGTGGACCACAGTCTTACGTCAACCAGGAGGTGGTGATGGCCCCTCTGGTCCGCAGGACTTTATAAGGATCGAGCGAGGAATATTCCAGGGTGACAGTCTGAGTCCCTTATGGTTCTGCCTAGCTCTGAATCCCCTCAGCACCCTGCTGAAGGATTCAGGACTAGGTTGCCAGCTTCGGAGAGAGGGTGAAGTCATTTCTTACCTTCTGTACATGGATGATCTTAAATTATTTGCGCCAAATAGCCAAAACTTGTTGGAACTACTGCGAACCACAGAAGTTTTCAGTAGTGCCATCAAAATGGAGTTTGGTGTCGATAAGGGTGCGGTTATGCATGTGCAGCGGGGAAAAGTAGTAAATTCAACAAATTTACAGCTTTCTGAGACAATATCGTTCAAATCTATCTCGGAAGCAGAAACCTATAAATACCTTGGTATGTCACAGTCTTTGGGTATTGAAGATATGGGAATTAGACAGGCGGTGAAGGAGCGCTTTTTCAGCCGGCTCACAAAAGTACTTAACAGTCTTTTGTCAGGAGGCAACAAAGTGCGCGCCTTCAACGCCTGGGTAATGCCCATACTCATATACTCCTTTGGCGTACTAAGGTGGACTCAGACCGAGCTGGACGCCCTGGATCGAAGGGTCCGTACACTGCTCACCACACATCGAATGCTACACCCGCGCTCATCAATTATGAGATTGTACATCCCGCGGAAATGTGGGGGCCGCGGCTTCTTAAATGCCAAAAACCTCCACAACCGTGAGGTGTACAATCTTAGAAACTATTTTCTTGACAATGAGTGCGGGATGCATCGAGATGTGGTGGCAGTAGATCGGAACCATAGTCACTCAGGCATATTATTTCCGGCTGTTCTCAGATTGTTAACACCGAGTACTTGCACAGACACAACCTCGTAGCCAGGATTATACACCAGCAGCTTGCTCTTCAATACGGCCTTGTGGGCTTCGAAGTGCCGTACTATAAATACACACCTGCGGCAGTTCTCGAAAATGGTCGTGCCACGCTCTATTGGGATCGATCTATCATCACGGACAGGACTATTGTAGCCAATAAACCTGATATCGTGCTGATAGATCGATCCCAACGCCGGGCAATGCTCATCGACATCACCATCCCCCATGACGAGAACCTCGTGAAGGCCGAGAAGGACAAAGCCAGTAAGTACCTTGACTTGGCTCACGAGGTAACCGACATGTGGGAGGTTGATTCGGCGATCATTGTACCGATAGTTGTTTCTGCGAACGGTCTCATAGCGAAGAGTCTCGATCAACACCTCAAGAGACTCTCGCTAAGTGGTTGGGTTAAGGGTCAGATGCAGAAGGCGGTAATCCTGGACACGGCGCGCATAGTCCGGCGGTTCCTCTCCCTGCAGCCCTAACCACCGGCAGCTTAGGCCCGCCCCGTTGCCGGCGGCACCCTAGGTTAGGTTTTTTATAAAGTATTTATGTGTTTTGTATTGTTTTTGTATGTTGTATTATATTTTAATTTTATAAATATTGTTATAAAAAGCCTAGCCTAAGAGACATGAGAAATAAAGTGTATAATAATAATAAAGTTTATTTGCCAAACATTATGTACATTTTAAGGTGTTTACATGATATTAGTCTCAATAATGATTGATACCTTATAAAAGTAGGCATGCAAATGTTTACACTAAACTAACTACACTAAGGGGCACGTCATGTTTAAAACTTATGATTAAAATATTCATTAACTGTGTAAAAGTTTTTCTGTGCTAACCACTGTAGCAATTGCACTTTAAAGTTTTTGGTAGGCAGCTCTATTAAAGTTATAGGCAGGTGATTATATATTTTGGCAGCCATTCCATCAACATTATGTTTATAAAATTTTAAAGCTGCTTCTGGAGCGCATATTTTGTTTTTATACATACTCCTGGCATTAGGGTTAAGATCTGAATATTTTGTGAATAAATTTTCATGTCTCTTCACAAATAAACATATTTCAGAAATGTATACACAGGCTAACGGGAGAATTTTCAATTTTTGAAACAGAGGTTTACATGATTCTCTGTTACCTGCATTACATAAAGCTCGAACAGTTTTTTTTTTGTGCTTTGAACGCTTTGTCGACATCAACAGAGTTGCCCCACATTATGATACCATAGCGTAAAACAGAACCAACATAACCGTGATAAGCATTAAGTGCGGTTTGCAGGGAAGCAACTTTTCTTATTCAATTCAAAGCGAACACAAATTTGTTTAACTTCTTACACACTAAATCTATATGTCCTTTCCAATTACAATATTCGTCTAACGAAATACCGAGAAAAGGAGTTGAATTTATTATATCTATCCTATTATTGTTGTAACCTATATTTAATACCATTCTTTTGCTCTGGTATGTTTTAAATTGTACGGCTTTTGTTTTATTAATGTTTAATTTAAAATTATTCATTTCTAACCAATAAATTATATCTGCTAGTGTGTTGTTTATGTCATTCTCCAAGTTTCTTTCATCGCGACCTGTAAAAAGTATAGTTGTATCATCTGCAAATAATACACATTTATGCCTTGTTATGTCTGGCAGATCGTTTATATAGAGAAGAAAAAGTAGCGGTCCTAACACACTGCCCTGAGGAACACCACAATTATTAAATTTTGGCTTAGAAACAACAGACACTTTTTCTTCATTAACAAGTTTCGTTATTTCTGTTGATTGTCTGCGTTTAATCTATGTAAACCATAACAATCTAAATTATTAGCTAACCAGGGTAGTTGAGTTTAATTACTCCAATTTGATATCAAAATTTACCATGCTCAAGATAATATTATAAATATTATACTATACAGTGTGTTACCAAGACTCAGCTTTTACGAAAAAGGGTAATAACACGCCTTACTAGCAATCGTTTTCAACGATTAACATTTGACAAATATTTAAATTGACCGTAAATACAATCAAGTTTATTTCCTCCGAACGATCAATGTAACGCGTGTACTCCTTAGGTATCAAACGTTGCGAGTGGTTGCCTTCTGTCATTGTCAAGTGCAAATTAACGTTTTATTTTGAAGTACATCGCTTCTCAATTAACTTTTCTTAGAAAGTTATTACTTTTTACATCAGAACCTTGAATCAAATAATGCTCGCGGTTTGGTTAAAAATCGGCATCGCATTCCTCGGTTTCAGTAAAACCCTGTGTTATGGTAACACACTGTATATTAATTATGGATTAGTACAGTTCATAATAATAACATATACAACGCCTACAGAAACCATCGTTCAAATGCATAGTACGGGTACAGTTCGCGTCAGTTTAAACAGATAGGTAACATGTCTGTTTGCAAATGTACCCGAAATACGTGACGAGAAAATGCACTTTGATGCATCGAGCGCATCGCAAGTTCATCGAGCAGTGTGCCGGGAATAACTAGCGTATTAATATTACTGGTGCAGTGTAAAGTGCAATGTGCAATATGTTGCACAAAGGATATCTTGTGTATACTATATCACTTGCTCATATTTCGTTTACCTAGGCGACCTACTTTTAATGAAGGTTTTTGGTATTTTTTCGTCAACGGGGCAGTTAGATGGCAGCACTGTGGTGTCAGGTCCAAAGAACTGCCAAAATAAATGCGCGAATTTTATTTTATATATATTGGTTGACTGGTAGAGAATGTCATCAAAATAAATATGTCTTTTGGTTCATGTATTCTTAAAACCGTAACTTTTGGAATATTATTTTTTAAAATATAAAATATTTTAAAAATAAAAATTAAACTGCCTTCAAAAATACGCTGGAACTAAAAAGTGCAAAATAATTTTGGTTCCTACCACTTAGGATTTCCTACCCAAACCTTTAAGCCTTTTACCCTATTCATTGAAATAAAATATGATTCCTAGGTACCTCACTGATCTCAGTGAAGTCGGTGCCAAGACAAATACGTCCACAGGCTACACCACACTCATATTTTAGGGTTAGTTATTATTTTAGGGTTAAGAAATACCCTTCAAAATATTATAAATTAAATCAAAATATTATTAATATTATGAAGTGTACACGTAATATTATTTAGTTGTTGTTGTTCTGTGTCTTGGCACCGACTTCACTGAGATCAGTGAGGTACCTAGGAATCATATTCTATTTCAATGAATAGGGTAAAAGGTTTAAAGGTTTGGGTAGGAAATCCTAAGTGGTAGGAACCAAAATTATTTTGCACTTTTTAGTTCCAGCGTATTTTTAAAGGCGGTTTAATTTTTATTTTTTAAATATTTTATTTTTTGCTTTTTAGTATAGTATAAATATAAAATAGGTTCAGTAACAGTACATTGTGCACCTAGGGAGGTAAGTACGGTATTACCAACGAGAGTGTTAGAAGCCCGACCCCGTAGGCGGTAGGCGGGGGCTTTTAATAACTTGAGTTAGTATTCCGCTTAGTGAGAATTATCCTCCAACTCCTAATCGTTAAGGAGTTGTACCTTCCATCATCAGCTCACCAACATGAGCCTATGACCACCTAAAGGCAAATTCTCGAATAGCTTTAAAAAACATGAAATATGTTGTATTTAAAGAATTATTGCCCAACTCCTAATCGCTAAGGAGTTGTACCTTCCATCATCAGGTCACCAACATGAGCCTATGACCACCTAAAGGCAAATACTTGAATAGCTTCCAAAATACATGTAATATGTTATATTTAAAGAATTATCCTCTAACTCCTAATCGTTAAGGAGTTGTACCTTCCATCATCAGCTCACCAACATGAGCCTATGACCACCTAAAGGCAAATACTGGAATAGCTTCCAAAAAACATGAAACGTGTTATATTTAAAGAATTATTGCCCAACTCCTAATCTCTAAGGAGTTGTACCTTCCATCATCAGCTCACCGACTTAAGACGTTCATTACTAGACGCAAATACTTGATTGGCTTTCGAAAATAAATGAAAAATGTCATGTGTAGTTGTGTACCTACAACATTTGAAGAGTTCCCTCGATTTCTCCAGGATCCCATCATCAGATCTGAACCCAACGACAATGGGACCAACTACAAGGTATACCCTTTCAAACAAAAAAAGAATTTTCCAAATCGGTCCACGCGTCTTCGAGCAATCGGGGAACATACATAAAAAAAAAAGACTTCGTCGAATTGTAAACCTCCTCCTTTTTGAAGTCGGTTAAAAAAAAAACACTTCCAGGTCAATTTCCATGAAAGGAACTAAGTTCTAGTAATTTTCTTTAGTACCAGTGACTTTGCGCCCGTTTTAGAGCTCAATCTTCAGTTCGGCGCCCATTTTCTAGTCTTAATCCATTACATTGTTATTTTCAATATTTGTCAACTGATAATTTTTAAAAACAATTGGTAGTTTCAATACATGTTATTACTCATTATGTTAAAAGCAAGAGTGTGGTAAAACACTGTATATTGTGTACTCGTAATTTATTTATTTATTTGACTATAAAAGCAATACAGCATTACAGCTAGTCAGCCAATGCGCTGTAGAGCTAAACTAAGATTAAAAAACGAAAAAACAGAACACACAATAAAAACTAGAAATAGGTTTCGCAAAATTGCAGCAATTTTGAGAAATTATCAGCGAACAGGAAGCGGTGGAAGCGGTGGTGGCTCAGTGGTTTAGACGTTTGACTTTCAATCCGGACGTCGTGGGTTCAAATCCCGGCTCGTACCAATGAGTTTTTCCGAAACTTATGTACGGAATATCAGATGATATTTACCATTAGCTTTCGGTGAAGAAAAACATCGTGAGGAAACCTGCATACATTTGCGAAGAAATTCAAAGGTGTATGTGAAGTTCCCAACCCGCTTAGGGCTAGCGTGGGGACTATATATATAGCCCAATCCCTCTCATATATGAGAGGAGGCCTGTGCCCAGCAGTGGGACATTATAAAGGCTTAAATATTTTAAATATTATCAGCGATCAGGTCGCAGTCAGGTGCGAAGAGTAGAAAAGTGTTAATAAACGCGCGTGCGCGGAATATAGGCGAGAACTGGTGGGACACTGTATGAGCAACGTCCTCGGCAAGGAGGCGATGGTTGCGACTGCGCAGGTACTTATCGGGAACGAAGAGGCGGCAAGTTCTTGCAATAATGCCCCGGCCACGACATTGGTCTAAGGCGACCAGCGGCGAGCGATTTTGAACGCCGCGGCCACGACATCGGTCTAAGGCGACCGGCTTAGCGGAAAACGTATGGTGCTCCCTCTCGTACCCGTATCGGCATCCCGCTCTAACTCATGGATTCGCTCGCCGCTGGTCGCCTTAGACCAATGTCGTGGCCGGGCCGTTAGCCCGATGTCGTGGCCGCGGCGTAAGGTCTGAGCAATCTGACTCGCCTTAATGTTTCCACGATACCTAATATGAAATCAATCCACAACTTGCGAATTTATGTGGATTCCTAGAGAAATGTATTTACGCGTAATTTCATTATTGCCAACAGTATTAGTTTTTCATTTTAAATAAGGTAAATTAATAATGATTTACAGATGTACTGCAAAAATTTTTTCCTTCGTGGTTTTCACGGAAACGCGAAACATCAGAATTAACCTGGCTGTCTCAATTACCTTCAGTGCATTAAATATTGAAGTTTTAGAATTATAACTAACGTGAGACTAAAACATAATTGAAAATATTATCAAACCGGGTTACTCACGTATGTAAGTCGATGATTGCTCGACATCTTTCGACCCATTAAGAGGGTCCTCATCCGGAGCACCCTCGGCCAAAACCCGTACGCTATATTCGATAATATTTGAATATTGAAGTTGAATGTGACAGCAACATGAATTAGATAGTTTCCGTGAAAAGCCCGCAAAAAGAATTTGCACTAAATCTATAAATTAGTTAAACAATTTTGAACACATTTTCATGTATTATTGTGAATTATAACGCAGTCCGACCATTTTGTATTTATTTAATTACCTAGATAAGTGAACGAAAACACAAATCAATTTATTTATTAACTAAATATTTTGATTTGTACAGTCGACGTCAAAGATATTATTACGGTTTAAGTGCCAAAAATATATTTACACGACTTTACTTGACATTAAGGTCGTGTAAATATATTTTTGGAACCTAAACTGTAATGATATCTTTTACGTCGACTGTACTTTTTATTTTTCCCCAGTAGTCACTCTACTTAATACTATATAATATAAATCTAATAGCATCTAATATTTATAATTTACCTAGATAAGCCTTATTTTACCTTGCAAACTGTACTATTTTCCAATCCGATAACAATAGAAGGGAATACAATTCCTTCGTTCATTAAAACTACGAACCTGCGCTCCGCCGCCAACTAATCCAACGCAACGTCCATCGATGGCTCCGATGCCAATTCCGAAATAATCAGCCAGAATAATATTGCAGATTTGTAGGGTGACTACTCAGGGCAAAAATTACGGATACCTAAATCCGATATATTTCTCTATAACTATATTTATTTTAAAATACTTCAGGCCTTACAGATTACAAAAAATATTCAACTCAATTTATGTCATAAGTAAAGGAAATTTTAGAAAATTGCATCATACTTACCTATGATATTTTAATCTGAATCCTAGAAAGTAAAACCTAAGCTTAGATGTGGTCTGCATTTATGGATAACGTAATATTTATGGGTAAAACCAAGATTTTTCGTTAAAAATTTGGTCTATATTGATGTATGTTTGAATCGAAATTTTTCCATGAAATTTCACTAAAATACATATAAATTGTATGTTATTAGGCTATA
The DNA here is from genome assembly GCA_025490895.1 of Thaumatotibia leucotreta. NCBI lineage: Eukaryota > Metazoa > Arthropoda > Insecta > Lepidoptera > Tortricidae > Thaumatotibia > Thaumatotibia leucotreta. Next base: position 287,444 of record JALPQI010030507.1, on the reverse strand, counting down.
ATATAATAGTCCCGTTATTGAAAGTAAAACAAGAAAGTGTTTGCCACTTACGGCGATTCACAACGAAAAAGTATTATTTTAGTCAAAAAGCGTTTTTAAGGTACTGTAGTGAGTGGCGAACGATAAGCGTCCAGCGGGGTGTGGAGCGGCGCGTCGAGTGTGTACGTTCGCAAACATTCATAAATACCACCAGCCTATCTCAGTCCAATGCTAGGCGTAGGCCTCTCCTATTAACTATGCGAATAGACGCATTAGAAGGTAAATGCCCATAATCACCACGCTGGGCAAGCAGATTGGCGACAGTAATTACTATGTTGATGCTGCTGCCCATCATCAACATTATATCTATGAATCAATGTCAGTGATACTTCAATCCCTTAAGAAAGGGAGAAAACAACTCCAGCTCTTTTACAACACCAGCGGGAAAAGTTGTAATGTGTTGTTGTAAGTTGAAATCAATGTTTTCTTACTGCCGTCATCACAAGGCCAACCGCAGGCTACGCGTATACGTTTACATACATACATACATCAGTGGACTATTATATGCCTATGATAGTCCACTGCTGGACGTAGGCCTCTCCTATTAACTCGTGTGCATTTGTTTAACATGGACGTCCCGCCGCACGCCCCGATTGATTGCACCCTGCCATAAAATCCCTTATAACAATATAAAAACTTGAAAAATTAGGATGCTTAATAAACTATCAGATGGTGACCCTACTCCGGCGTGCTCGAATGAAGAGCGCGCATCAGAAAGATTCCGGATACGTTTTCAATTAACTGCAGACGGTTTAATATCGCGACGTGGCGATATCGAAGATGCACAAAAATAACGGGCATTTACCAACATTTTGAAAGGCACCAGTTAGTAATAAAGACTTCTGTTAGACTCTATTTATTTTGTAGCAAACATGGGCCTGTAAAACAATTATGCATTGAATAATGAATATCGATTCAGGATCTCAATTTAGTTTAATTGTTGCCAGAATAATGAAAGTACTTATGAAGTAAAGTATGCTGATGAAGTTGTATGTTGTATGCTATGTACTATATTTATAGTTATTATCGATACCGTATCAAATAGTACCATTATATATTTTTAAATAGATACTTAACATAGTCTACTCTCATTGTTATATAATTATTATTGTTGTCATTTGATGTGTATTTGTATTTGACTTTTCACTTTTTTGTCTGTATTGATGACGACCGTGCTGCCTGAAATAAAACTTTTCTTTTGACGTGACAACGTCTTATAAATTGATTTGCCGGGTGACACTTCAAGAAACTGCGTTACGCTCCGCTCACGTTATGCGCTCACAATGAGAGCGAGTGAGAGGCACGCGTCCCTTCCACTCGGGCATGGTTAGCCCGCCTAAGAGCGAGAGAGACAGACATAAAAAGTGAAAGGCACGCGTCCCTTGTCGTTGTCACGTAAAACTTTCGCCCGTATACCGACTTTACAGGCAACCAATTTTTTTATTCTTGCTCTTTATTTTGTTCTAACAAGTTCACATTCCTTTAAGTGACGCATAAGAACAGTAAAATAGTACATTACGACACAAGTGCGAAAAAACATGAAATTTGAAACGAGTGGCGATGTTTTAAGACACGACTGATAGGGAGTGTTTTAAATCGACACGAGTTTCTAATTTCGTTTTTGCACGCGTCTCGTGCGACGTTTTTTAGTGCAGATGGCTCTCCGAAGTTTTAGACCTGACCTAAAATGACACACTTCTCGCACTAGAGCCTAAAAAAGGCACCATCATTTGTACTAAAAAATACTCTCTACTTTGGACCAATGGACAGTCTTTCAATATGCTCTGTCTCTGATTTTCATCAGCTTGTTTGCAAATCTGGAGCGCGCTGAATTGAAACATTTTCCCATTGTTGGGAATCGTGATAATTACTTAATGAAACATGCAAGTCTTGGCGCTTTTGTAATTCCGAGTGAATACGTTAATTAAACTGTACTGGGACGTCATTTTAATTAAGAATTTCAGTAAACAGAGTTGCTTTATGTTCGAAGAAGCCGTCTGAGAAATACGTTCCTTTGCTGCTGAAGACATGTTGAAGGGGTTGCAGAAACATAATTTACTAAAAGCAGGGTTTCTTGGTTGTGTGGTGGACTAGCTAAAGGAGGCTTATTGAAGTTTAATTTCAGTCGCTTTCGTAAAAAATACTTGCGTGTGTGTTAAATTACGGGTCTGGCCCTAGTTCTGCCTTAAGGCTCTATACTTATTGCAATTGTTTTCCTCTCAATCTTAAGTGTAATTTAAAATCCGAGGTGGATGTGAAAGGTCGATCATAGATCGTTTTATATATTATCAATGGAAATGGTGTTCTATATGGCAGAATGACGAGAAGTTATCATGCAAGCCCGTTTAAAAAAAAACGATATTATATGACTTAAGTTCGGTTTAACTAACATTAGTATAACACCAGAACTACAATGCTGTAACTTTATAATCAACTGACATACTAAGGGTCTGATCCACTATTCCCAAATAAAATAGGCTCAAAATCAAATAAATGTTCCAAGTCGTATCCTTTTATACTTACATGCCTGGCGAAAAGGATAGTGATCATTTTTACCCAGGAATTGTAAAACAGCCGTAAATAGTACATTTTTCTTTTAATACTTGAAATACATTGCTTTCATATGAAATACTTGAAATACGTGACGACACTACAGACAAACATATGAAAAAAGCAGAGCGTCAAGACAACTTAGCTTTGACTGTCTCACTGTGTCCCATGTGGCTCAATGTTGCCGACGACTCCCAAGAGGTTCGCGAGATGAATAAGATGAACACGGTTTTGCAACTTATTTCAGTTTCATAACGCGAAAAAGTGTACATTATTCAATTATTAAAGTTTTTGACTGTCCAGTCTTTGGGTAGTTTATGTGACAGAGGAGTGTAGGAATGATAGTTAGACATCCTCAGCCTCATAACATGTATTGGTACCTACTGAAGGTGCTATTATCCTGGATTACCGAGGTTTTTGGGATATTGATGAACAAATTGGGATTAAGATGTTAGTCATTTTTCAATTGCATACCATTGCAAATTATATCGTGGATGGAAACATATTTAAATACTTATCAAATGGGTTACTCACGTAATTTAAGTCTATATACATATAATTGCTCCACATGTTACGATCCATTTAGAGATCTAATTGCTCAACATGTTTAGATCTCTAAATGGATCGAAACATTTCGAGCAATTATAGACTTAAATTACGTGAGTAACCCGTTTGATAAATATTTACATATGTTTTATTACATTTTTTTGGTGTGAGTGAAGCGAAGACCATAACAACAGACGAGAGTAAAAATTTACATATAGGCACTGGTCTCACCGCGAGCTACTAAGCTATGAACTATCGGCTATATACACGAACAAAATACTCCCGTGTAAATAAAAGAGGCACGGCGATACTGGTCCAGCAGCTATCCGCTATCAACGCCGGGCGAGTATCGCCGTGTCTCTTTTGTTTACACGGGAATATTTTTTTCGTGTTTATAGCCGATAGTTCGTGTTTATAGCTTAGTAGCTCGCGATGAGACCAGTGCCGAACACTCTGCTTTTCACTTCAATTGCGAGGACAATAATTATATTTTTTACGGGACTTTACACAACGAAATTGTCACTAAGCGAAATAACATAAATATAACCAATTCCCGCCCACTAACTTTGTTTTTTTTTTATTTTAACATGTATTCGGAATTTCAGACGCGGGCTTTTCTGCCAAGTTAAACATGCATTTTTTAACGGTGTATTTTTTAACGATAATCGATTCCTATTTTATGTGATTTACTAAACTTTCATAACAGAAACTCCGAGATTCTAATAAATTGTAGCCAAAATAAAATAATATGACGAATGTCATCTACGTACATTATACTGTTCACTGCTCAGGATAATTTTTTAATATATATTATTTAAACTGTTTGGCTGTTAGATTTATTAGATTTATTTTATTAGAATTTTATTAGAATTATTATCCGTGCGGTGACGGAGTAAGAATACAAAAATCACCGCCCCTCTCTTCCCGTGGGTGTCGTAGGAGTCGACTAAGGGAAATACTGAGTATCCAGCTTCTCAGCCTGTGGTAGGGTATTACTACTTACTAGTACCCGCCTGGTTGGCTACCACCGTACATTCGGTGTAAACGCCCGTGAAATGACTTTCCTTCGTGTTTGCCGTGTTTCGGGGTCAGCCGGTGTATTTACCAGCATCTAACGGGCCAGCAAGGCGGTGGCAACTAACAGGTTACTGATTGTCTCCTGTTCGTTGCCACCGCGATTTGGGCTCTACTTTTCACTTACGATCAGGTGGAGTGGAGCCACTTTGTTGTGCCAACGTTATTTTTATTGGGTCGGCAACGCGCATGTGACACCCTGAGGTTGCAGGCGCCCATAGGCTACGGTGACTGCTTTCCATCAGGCGGGCCGTATGCTTGTTTGCCACCGACGTGGTATAAAAAAAAAATTATACCTTATTCTTAAAAAAAAAAAATTATGCTCAAGAACATGAAATACGATTTTATGTCGTCTACGTATGACACAAAAGTGCAATTTTTGAGCATGAGAAATGTAAATGTTATTTATTTAGCAAAGACAAATAATAAAAAGGTATGTAATGACGTGCAGTGTATTATAATTACCGCTAATCGCTGCGTTTGATCTGGGTCATTCGTAGGCAGGCACAAACTACTTCATGTTATTTTTGTACCTGAAACAATATTATTTTAGATTAACTTATATAATCTACGGATCTTTAATAAAGTCACCGTCAAAAGTAGTTGTGAACAATGTAGACAAGCATTTTATTCAATGTAAACAAGACTCGGAAAATAGGGAAAGAAAAACAATCAATGCTTTTATCTTTAATTTGCATGTGGATAGCAAGTTAAAGAAAAAAGTGCCTTCAGGTACAAAGAGACTAGGTATCATATTTTTAATAGCGAATAATTCTACATTCTTAGATTTTATATGACAAGACCAAAGTGAAACTTCAAAGCATCAAACGGCATTGTCTCAATGTCATCGTTTACAATTAATTGAAACAATAATTTAATGTAAGGCAAGCGACCAAGAGGTAGAAGTCCTTCACGGTAGATGGATCAGATGCGCGACACCGCCAATACAAACATCCACGAAGCAATGCTCACAGCCTCAGACCGTCGAAAGTGGAAAGAGATCGTCCGGAAAATTATTCATAGAGGTCACGACCCTCAGCAATGAGGAATACGACACGAGGAGGACAGTTAATTTGTACAAGTTACAAAGCCAAAACCATAAGCATGTTTTGAAGACGAGATTTGCGAAGCGATTCGATGCGATGAAGTCGCGAAAGTATGCTATGCGATGCGATGCAATGCGATGGCCCTGTCCAACGTGCAGGCGAAAAGTCATATCGATCGGACATCTTCAATAAACAAAACGACACATTATTCGCACGTCGCGTCTCGATCACGCGAAAATATCAAAACAAACCAACCGTTTTCGCGCGCGTCGTGTCACGTCGCTTCGCTTCGCATTCGCAAGGGAATCGCTCGCCAAGGACGCCGCGTTAGGAATGATATTTGCTATTGATATTGAGCGTCATGCAGATACAATTTTGTAAGTACAATTACATAATAATGCGTAGCTAGAAATTAAACCCGAATCTCGGCATCCCTGCGATACATATTTTACTCTCGTATTATCTTGATTTTTCGTTTGTTTAAATTTCAACTCTACGGCAGAAGCTAAAGATATCCTCTTGCCTTGATATTCTACAGACGGATACGAGTTTCGGAGTCACGTTTGATTTATATGGGGCAAAATTTTGATCGTGATCAGAAACATATTTCATTTTGAACTAACTAACAATTAACTGCTCTAAGAGCTACTAAAACAAATAATGTTTTAAAGCATTTCATTGAATTTTGAGAAACTTTTAAAATTGATTTTTGTGTATTCAAATAGTACATTACTATATAAGTGCAAAAACAATTAAGTATGTTTTAAAGCGACCCCAGTTACGAATTTCCTTTTTGCACGTGTACCGTACGACGTTTTTCAGTACAGATTACTCTCCGAAGTTTTGATCTGACAAAAAAGTTGCTAAATAAAGCCCCACCTCCACTGAACATTATTATTTCGATATTCACATCTATAAACTATACTGTCGTCTTGAATTGTATTGTATTTGGTTTGCATTATAAGTATTATAACAGCAATTTTGTTATTTCTCTCAGAATCAAATTAGTTTTATGAGATGACTGTTTTAACAATAGTAAAATGTGTCAAAAGTTACGTGAAAAAAACGAACGTCTGATGTAACTCAATCTGAATGTATTCCATTTTATAAGTAGAGTTTTTAATAAAACTATGAAAACGGATAAACTCGCGTATATTAACTAATTTTAACTTCATTCCGTCTATCCGTTTTCATAGTTTTATTTCATGTGTAATCCTCGCAGTAACCGAAGAAATTATTAGAGTTTTTAATTTACAAAAATATATCATTGGTCACGATTTAAATTCCACCCTGTGTAACGAGGAGTTAATGGGGCTTTCTGAATATACATTATTTATGCGGATTCTGGCCGCGGACCGCTTTTTAATGCGAGATAAATCGTGTTTTGCATTTTAGGGAGTCTTTTATTTACGGCACAGAAATAGGATTAGCCGGACGTCTGCTTTAGAATGAGCCTCGTTTTTTATCCCTACTTCTTTTACAAATATTAGCAATTAAGGCTCGCGGAGAAATACCTCGTTTATGCATAAAAATCGTGAATAGGTATATGTATGTATGAATAAAACTAAGGCTTTTCCAATGTTAAGTAGTGGAAATATTTTATCTACAATTTTTTTCAAAAGGGCGACAAAAAATTAAGCAACATTAAACAAACAATAAAGCAATTCGCAACAGGCTTCGTTTCCTCAAGCTAGATCAAAATACTTATGTAATTACAAACTAGCGCTCCGAATCGTATCCGGCCGGAACGTTCCCATCACACCAGCGGCGTTTCCGCGCTGTATAGCTAACGACATACGCTGCATCAGATACGACAACACGGACCGCGGGTCACACCTATACAGGGTGGAACGCAATGACGATTCTTACCGCTACTGACCGAGTCTACCAACCATTACGATGAACTTTCAGTATGGGACCAACATCGAAAACGTACAAAGAATTTTTGCTTGCCATACTATTTAACTCAAACTAATCACTCATTTTGTGTGGGGGGTTAAAATAATTTAAAGACATAGCAATGTTGGTATTGGTACTATACTGAAAATTCGGTAATGGTTGGTAGACTCAGTCGGTAGCGGGAAGAATCATCGTTCCATTCGACCTTGTATAATGTATATTTCAGTATGTTGTAAAACTAAAGCATTTTTCAGCCTCCGTAGCCTAGTTGGTAGTGACCCTGCCTACGAAGCTGGAGGTTCCGGGTTCGAATCCCGGCGAGGGCATTATTTGTGTATTTATTTATCACAAATATTTGTTCCTTGGTCATGGCTGTCTATGTATTTAAGTATCTGTATGTATCTATGTATTATATATATCGTCGCCTGGTACCCACATCACAAGCCTTAATTGAGCTTACCGTGGGACTAGGTCGATTTGTGTTAGATGTTCCAGATATTTATTTTATTTTATTATTGAAACAAAAAAAAGTATGTCCCTAATGTCACTAAAATAAGTATGTAAATTGAGAGATTGATACCAAATGTATGAATCGAAATGTAACGAAACTGACAAAAAAAATCTCAAATTTGTTACAGAATGTTTCATACCTTTAGTATGGGAGTAACTAAACTGAGAAATCTCAATTTACATACTTATTTTCGTGACATTAAAAAGTACACTTTTTCTGCAAAATGACCCGTCTTTGTTATTTACTCGCACATAAAAACCTTCAATGAAGGCAATCATGGCGTGTTGATGTCCCGGCCCGGGATTTGTATCAACTTGTCAACAACGCAGGGATGGAAAAAATATGAAAACATTTTAATTCCAACTGACAAAGGATGAAAAGGCGATTACAGTACATTGGTGTACTGTGAGAATAAAATAATACTGTTCTATAGCTTTTGGCGATCTATATTTATAATTATTATAATGGAATTCTTTTTCAATAATTCAAAGTCAAATGACTATTTGAAAATATTAGATTATTGCCCGTGACGGCAATAAGAATACATTTGTCACCACCCCTCCTGCGGGTGTCGTAAGAGTTGACTAAGGGGTCGAAGTGTCACTGACCATCATTTGATAAAAGATTGATGATGGGCAGCAGCGTCATCATAGTGGACACATTTCTGCGATCGCCAATCCGCTTTCCCAGCGTGGCGATTATGGGCATTTACCTCCTAATGCTTCTATACGCATAGTTAATAGGAGAGGCCTACGTCCGGCAGTGGACTATCATAGGCATATGATGAGATTATAATAAACTAAACCTAAACTTACCATTGCTAAACCTACCAAATAAAATTCTCTAATTTTCAACGACAAACTGTTTTTAATCGCGTAAATTTACGTTTAACATCATCCTGACGTTGCGGACATGACGTAAACGTAAATTTACGTGATTTGACGTTAAAATATGAAAACACTCTAAATTGAAATTCAATAAAAATAAAACCGTAATAGTAAATTCCGATCTGAGTCGTGTCTTGCTTGCTTATTATTTACTTCACGATGTGTTGAAAATGTGTAACTGCTTCTTTTGTGTTCCAACCATTGTTGAGAAAAGGAAAAGTAAATTAAAATGTAGGTCCTCTAACCAGTCATTAATCAACCCCAAATGAATGAATTAAAATACAAAAGAAATATACTGAGTTTTTCTGAGAAAATAAACCTAGTCATGACCAGAGCTAAGCAATCCAATAAATAGTCTAATTGATGTCTTCTAACACCCTGAAAGAGCAGTTTTCGAAAATGTGGTACACAATATTGACAATGCAAATTATGAGCAGGCTCCTATTTCACTATGATGAGATGACAGGTGCGACAATCTTAAAATATCACTTTTACTGACGTTACAAGCCGCCGCAGACTACGACTACCTCTTACTAATAGATATTGGGATATGGATAGCTTAGTTGGTAGTGACTCTGCCTACGAAGCTGGAGGTTCCGGGTTCACAAATATTTGTTCCTTTGTCGTGGCTGTGTATTTATTTAATTATCTATATGTGTCTATCTATTATATATATCGTCGCCTGGTACCCACATCACAAGTCTTAATTGAGCTTACAGTGGGACTAGGTCGATTAGTGTAAAATATCCCATGATATTTATTTAAGTTTTTTTAAGTATTTCAGTTTGGGTTCGTATCTTATCTTAATAAGTACTAAGTAGATGAGATGGCTAAAGAAAGTTTGGTGACAAAATCGCCTCACAAATGGAATTTTCGACGGGTACTTATTACTTTATAATACTGAAAAATAGACGCCTGCAATAAACTGCAGACTGCAGGTTGCACTTATTCAAAGATATTCTGAAGCAAGTTTCCACACGTTAGTTTCCACCGAGTGCAAAACGTACGGATTTAAACCAATACGAACGATACATAAAATATACCTAACTAGTTTTGCACTTGAAAGTTGAGGCCGTTACTACTTGAAATGAAATTTGTGTTTCTTAGACATTTCGTATAGATAACAGTATCTAGGCCACAGGGCCTAGATACTGGCCACAGGGCCTTGGCAGCAATTGCGAAACGAAATAAATAAAATCGGTTTTTGAGCTTTTTTGGACATGCATCTATGCAAGGGATAATTTACTGAGCAAGTGTAAAATTCTTACCTTCCATCCAGTACCCGTTTTTCGAACATGTTTTGGAGTAATAATGGATCGATCGTACATAATTAATTAAGTATATATCAAAATAAAAATCACGGTCGCGTCAATTGCGTTTTGAAAATTAGTCATACAAACTATGTGATATACCCTGTACAACAACCTTCGGCAGTAGTAAATAGGGCCACAAATAGGCATGATGACTGGTAAGTCAAATCAGCATCTTTTTTCGAATTGTCAAAACGATCACCACTGTGGATTTTTATATGAAATACTCAAAAGTGACGTCACATTTGAGTACTGCCGAATGACCTACTCTTTTAAGTTCTTTTCAATTTATTAAATAGAAGTTCTGTACAAAAATTACTGCAGTCTACATCTTAGTAATAATTTCTTCGTGTATTATGTCGGGCATAATGTTAAATAATTTATTTTAACTACAGTTATCATCCCTATTGTAGACGCGTGTTGTTGATCGCTCATACATGAAGGGTCCACGGAAAGAACATGTTTAGTCAATTCAAATTACAGAAGAAAAAACCACCTTACTTGTAACAGAATAAGGTGTGAATTTGCCCTGACTTTTTAAAGCACTGGACATGTTTTTTCCGTGGACCCTTCACATGTAGATGTAGAAAATATATAGACTTTTTATGTTGATATATAAACACAACAATTGTACCATTAAACTTTTTTTAGGAAAGGTCTTTAACTATGTAAAATTACATGAAAAGTACTTTTTGAAGTCATCATCATCATCATCAGCCTATGTTAGTCCACTGCTGGACGTAGGCCTCTCCTATTAACTATGCGTATAGACGCATTAGGAGGTAAATGCCCATAATCGCCACGCTGGGCAAGCGGATTGGCGACCGCAGTAATGTGTCCACTATGATGACGCTGCTTTGCTGCCCATCATCAATCTTGTAGAATGGTCAGTGACACTTTAATCCCTTAGTCGACTCTTACGACACCCGCAGGAGGAGTTGGGGTGGTGACAAATGTATTCTTACTGCCGTCACCACACGGAAAAACTTTTTTTTTTTCACTTTTTGAAGTACAAATGTTTAATTTTCCGCGACAAAAATATTGATAATATAAGTTCGAAAACTAGATCCCTGCTCCTGCCGATTAAAACAGACACATATCCGTAATGCCCAGTAAAAACGAATATTGGATCCCGACGTATCGGCGCCGATCGGACCTTAATTGAATTAATCTCACTATAATTGAATTTTAAACCATCCCAATCCGAATCAGATGAAATAAAAATAATTGTCGAAGTGGTACAGTGAATATGCAAATGTAGATTATCATTTTATTTTTTATATGCACACAGCAAAAGCAGATGTTTTTGGTTATAAATTAGTCATCACTTACTCTTATCGTATACTACCTAGTATAATGTTTTATGTTAAAATATTATCGAACCGGGTTACTCACGTAATTTAAGTCGATGATTGCTCGACATAAATTTCGACCCATTAAGGGGGCCTCGTCCGGAACACCCTTTATACATATAGAGAGGAAGATTTTAGTATCACTACTGTACCGTCGTATCAGTAAGTATACCTGTTAGTTACTTAGTACCTTTAACACAAACTTTGATTGAACTAACTTAAGGCGATTTGTGTCCCATGATGTTGAAAGGTAATATTTATTTCGATTGACAATCAAACCACCAAAATTATGCCCTAATTTCAATTAATATGCGTCCAGAAGTAAACGAGTCGGCTATTTCCGTAAGCATTCGGTTTTTCACGCCAACGCCTAAAGTGCCGTTAGTTGTAATTAACTTTAAACCAAGGTAAGTGACCCAAATTGGCGTGACTCGTAGCGCTACGAGTTGCTACGAGCTGCTACGAGCGACGTGCTACGAGAGCTGTGGGCTACGACGCATATTTATGAGGCTATTTTCGCATGATTAAATTCGAATGCAGCGATTAAGATATGAATATTGAATACTGGTATAGAAGTGCCATTTCACACATATTTCTTGCGAGTCACATTTCCAAACATTACGATTAAAATGCTAAAATTTGTGTTGAAGACAAAATATTAACATACAATTTTTAAGATTAGAAAAAATAAGACAAGGTGTTTTTCATTAAATCTTAGTAAAGAAAATACAATTACCTATTTACATTCTATTGTTTTACATAATTAATGAGAACTGTTTTTAATCTATTTTTCTCTGATTTTAAGTACAAATACGTTATTTACAATAATAATAATAATGTATATGTTGTACGAATATAAAATCTATTACGTATTTTGTCAAAATACCAAATATCATACAGCAAAAGCATACATACATTGTGTCCATTAGGATGAAAATAAATGCAGAAAATCCCATTTAGAAAGGGACGCATTTACCTATTTCTAAATAGTTTGATTATACCTTAACTTAAAATTACATGAAATGATTTTATCTCTAAATGTAACCCATGGGCCGCAACATTCAAACATGAATAAAATTATTCTAATTCTTCGGCTTTATTGGAAGGGCGGAGCAATTTGCTCCATTACTGAAGTTAATTTAAAAAAATAACTTTTGGGTCCGCAACTTTATTGAACTCGCATAAAAATTAAAAAGATCGCAGATGTTCCGACGGTTCGTAATGAAATTTAATTTAATTTTTATGCGAGCATGGTATGAATGGCATTTTAATTTCAACGGTTATAGCTAACGTATTATTTTATTTTTCAATTGATAATCAATCGAACACCAGTAAACAAAGCCTAGCTAATATTTTGGTGACAAAATACCTACACAAAGACATGACTTTGTGTTGGTATTTATCACAAAGTATTTGTTACCTTATACATAAATCGTTGCGTAATGCCAATAACACAAACCTTAATAAATTAACGATGTTCTTGATGTATTTAACTGAGTCAATAGATCTAAACAAGTACTATACCGTAAAGACGTACATCACTTCAACAAAGCTTGCCAGCAAAACAAGTAAGTGGCTATATAAATTTTTACACGTTCAAAAACAGTCTACAAAAATATGAAAGTATTACGTCGGAATAAATTGTTTATGTTTCGATTTGCATTTGAGTGAACAACTGCCATTTTACAATGTTATGCTAGAAATGAATCAAAATGGAAACACCCAGCTAACTTTCTGGAACTGGGAGTTCAAGACTCGCCGAAGACAGTAGATTTTTCCATTTATCATTTCATTCTAGCATCGGTAGTTTTGTTTATTGCTGCATATTTTACTTCGCTATTAAACTTGGCTGTGATTTTGACTAACCGCCGTGTGTTAATCCAACATAGTTGGCAGTTAAAGCAGCCAAATCAGAAAACAAGATGAAAAGTAAGTCTATTCTGGCACAACCCAGACACGGTTCTAATATCTGGGTCATCTTTTATTATTTTGAGGTCAATAGTCGAGTGAGATGTCAAAAATGCAGTGTTAAGTTAATATTATATGTATACCTACCAGCCTACGAGTACGAAGCTGAAAAATGTATCGATTGTCGACCTTCTGCTGTAGAAGTATTAAGTATTTAAATTTCCAAAGTCATATTTTTTGAAGTACCACTACAGACAAGCATACCGCCGAATGACAGTAAGAATTACTTGTAAATGTTTTGGATCAAGCTATAAATTAATATTGTGTCTGAATAAGGAATAAAGTCGCTATCATAAACTTATGGATGCCAGCAACTCTAAAAAAATCAAACACGCGTTGTTGATAAATTTTTCCGAATATCACTTGCCAACCAACATTCTGCACATGATTCACTTGGCATACCAACGTTTATCTTACCAAATTGACTATTTGTCAACGTTCATTTGGCCGAATTCTCATTTACCGAATAGGTAAGGTTAGGTTGGAATCAATCAATCATTATACATTAAGTTTAATTTTAGTTATAAGCGGTCTAATTCCATAAAACATCTGAGATACAGGCTCGGCCTAGTTTAGATGTCAGTGAATCACTGTAATAGATTAGTATTAGTAATTATATTAAACCTGTATTCCACTGTATTTCTGGTGAATAAACGTATTTATTATAATATATCGATACCTTTGGGTTCAATTGTCGTAAAGGACAAAATGCAGGTTTTCAGGAGAAGCAAAAAACTATTTTTTTTTTTAGAAAACTGTCAATTACTTTTTTGTTTTTTGACCTATATTTGTGACGTGTAGATGAAAACAATGTAGATTGTTGGTATCTTGGACCTGGTGTAGCAATCGTAGTGATGAGCTAAACGGCTTAGAAGTTAGATGTTGTAAAGGACACGTCAAAATGCTATGTATGTCCTTTACATCCACGATTTTTTTGAGCAATTAGAGTTGATAGGGTCGTAAATGACGGTCTTTGATAATTTTCTTACAAATTAGGGGCGTAAATGTAGGCAAAATGGTACAAATAGCGACAGTTTTCCGCTTATTTTGCTCAAAACGCATTTAAAATATTTATTAAAACGTAGGAAATATGGCGAATGAAAGCCGGATTAGAGTTGTAGTAAATTTTCTCCAAACAAAGAACTGGACAACTTATAAGTATGGAAACACTGTTTGCTTCAAAACTATATAACATGTTTGCAACAATTTTAAACTTATTATTTCAGTGCTGCGCTCTCTCAATAGTAATTTAAACGTATAAGCTATTACTTCTAGCAGAGGAACACTTTCGCAGTTATGTGTCATCATCAGCCTATATCATTCCGTTGCTGAACAACGGCCTTTCCTTGACCTATTCATATGAACGCATTAGGAGGCAAATGCCTATAATCGCCACGCTGGGCAAATGGGTTGGCGATCGCAGTACTGTGTCCACTATCATGATGCTTCTGCCCATCATCAATCTTCGATAAATAAATGGTCAGTGACACTTAGAACCCTTAGCCAACACTTATCGCGAAATAGTTAGGGTGGTGACAAATGTATTCTTACTACCGTCATCACACGGCAACGTGGCACGGTTTCGTAGAATATGTAAACAACAAACACTAGGTAATGGTAATAGTAAAGTTTAACAAGCAACTGTCCAAGTAGTTCATGCTTATGTGAAGTGACACAGGTAGTAATTGTAAAACTTTACAATAAAGAAAACCTAAGAATACCTACGGGTTAAGTTCCCCGGTACTGAAGGCACAGATTGTACCTATTTCTAGAATTTAACTCCCAGACACGACTACAATGTCTTCAGATATTATTTTATTCAAATTTATTTCTACTGAAGATTCAGAATTACCGTCACATATATTATATGTATAAACTAGGTACTTGGACAGTGGGTTATTTACAGTTACTGATTACCTTTATTATTACAGTTTACTGATTACCTTTAGTGTATTTTATTTACATACGTACTACAAAAGCGGTCCCCTCTTAGATTAAAAGTTGTGTGGATGTGAATTATGTTGATTTGACATGAATGACTATTATTATATTTCCCATACATTGTTTGTATGTGTACAAACAAATTTATGGTAATAAACAACAACAAAAATTACTTCGGTCCTTTACCACCCGGATCATTCAATAGTAATTGTATAAGAAATATAAGAATTTATTTTTCGTGCCGGTCGTAAAGGACGACGAAGAAAAAACTTGTTCTTTAAGCCCTAGTTGGCCATAGAACTAAAGGAAATAATCGTAAAAAGTAAGGGCGTAAAGGACAACACACAACGTATTAGGTCACTTACGACACTACTTTTATTTGTACATATCCTTTACGACACAGAAAATTATTTATAATAATTGACTTGATATTTACGCCCCATTCGCTAAGCTATTTTTGCAAGTCCATAGTAGAAAATCTTGGTCGTAAAGGCAACTTTTTAAGAGATATCGAAACCTTAACTATACAGATCGATAGCGCTTGAAATTCTGAACAAAACTGTATATATAACTCATTTTCGCCAAAATGTCCTTTACGACAATTGAACCCAAAGTTATCGATATGATAAAATAAAAAAAAGCTTGGAAACTTTACAGCGTCAAGTGATCTTTAACAAAATGAAATGTTGGTTGGAAACAGATAGTAGTCTTTAAATTTTGAGAATGACCGTGTCATTGTTGCAAGCGCCATCGTCTATTACTATCATTGCAGAAATATGTAATGTAACACATCTGGCTGACGTTCCTTGCGTCCTGCGCCGGCAATTCGGATGAAATTCCTCCGAGTCTACGGAAATCTAATAGAGCGCCACAACAAGATATTCAGACACATTCTGCATTCGCATTCACAAAGTTTGGTTACGAATTTACCCCAGTATTTATAAATTGATCTCGACATGTTCTCACACTAATCAAACGATTCAAATAATTTGCCAGCTAGCCCAGTTGGTTGACGCAGTAGAATGCTCATACTACTGATTGTCTCCTGTTCGTTGCCGCCGCGATTTGGGCTCTACTTTTCACTTACGATCAGGTGGAGTGGAGCCACTTTGTTGTGCCAACATAAAAAAAAAAAATAGCGATCCTGCATCACCCCGTCAAAAGCGGAGATGGCACTCGTTGGGTTTTTAGACGGTAGTGGAGGTCAATGCTCCGTAGTACGTCATACCTGTCTCATGACAGGATGCGTAAAAGCATTTTCCCAACATAAAAAAAGCTAGTGTAGTTCTGTTGGTAAAGACTTTGCCTATGAAGGAGGTTCCGGGATCGAATTTCGACAAGGGCGTTTATTTGCACGTTCTATCTATCATTTAGTACCTACCCACAACACAAGCCCTATTAAGCTTACTGTGGGATTAGGTGGATTTCATCATTCATCATCAGCATATGATAGTCCACTGCTGGACATAGGCCTCTCCTATTAACTATGCGTATAAACGCATTAGGATGTAAATACCCCTAATCGTCACGCTGGGCAAGCGGATTGGCGATCGCAGTAATGTGTCCACTATGATGACGCTGCTGCCAATCATCAATATTTTATCAAATAATGGTCAGTGACACTTCAATCCCTTAGTCGACTCTTACGACACCCGCAGGAGGAGTTGGGGTGGTGACAAATGTATTCTTATTGCCGTCACCACACGGCAGATAGTGGATTAGGTGGATTTGATTGATTCTTAATTTGACTTGTATTTTTACGTACAGGTTCACTAATGTTCTAAATATGATTCGGACCCGGGTTCTCAGCTTTCGCAGCTAAAGCCTGTGCCAGTGTACCCCTCAGCTACCCAATCTCAGTAAAGAGACTCTGAGTCGCGATGTAAAACAGTAAGCTTGGTGAACTACCGAGCGCCAGCGTTTCAGTTATGAGCGTCAACTAAATGCACGATATGCGGTGGAAAATCTCACGGACATTGTGAAACCAACGCCGCAATGTCATTCTTACTCTTATTCAAAAACATCTGCTAACTTAGCAAGCAATGTTTGTCCCTCTCTGTCTTATCAATGTGTAAGGCCAAAAAAGACGAACAATATTTAATGGTTTGCTAAGTTAGGAGAAGTTTATGAATAAGGGGTAAATTAATGATAAAGTTGAACTGGTGATACCTAACTAACGCATTGAGCAATGAACTAAAACAAAAGATAAGCACTCCTGTATACATAAAAGAGACACGGCGGTATTTATAGTTCACTGCTGAACGAGTAACACTTTCGGATTAGAAAAAAATATTGTAGAAATATATTAGACTCATATTTAATTAAACATACTTTTGTAGAAAATAACATAGATCATCATCATCAGCCTATGTTAGTCCACTGCTGGACGTAGGTTTCTCCTATTAACTATGCGTATAGACGCATTTAGGAAGTAAATGCCCATAATCGCCACGCAGACCAAGCGTATCATCAATCTTTTATCAAATAATGATCAGTGTCACTTCAACTCCTTAGTCAACTCTTACGACACCCGCTGGAGGAGTTGGGGTGGTGACAAATGAATTCTTACTGCTGTCACCACACGGCCAAACATAAATAGAAATAAAAACATGAATAGAAACTAAAATAATGTAAGGCAGGCCCCTGCAACATAATAGGTACCGAAGGCGCTGGCAATTAGAGGTAAAAAAACTTTTTTCCAAAGGGCTAAATAATAATAATCTTCCGACCTACCTTTGGATATAAAAATGGCTACATTTTACTGTAACAATGTTTTCCTCGATCTCACAAGAGCAGTGTTTACGTGCAATTGAATTTAATGGCTCATACAAAACAACAATGAAAACTGGATTTCGCGGTACCGCCTCAGGGTCTACCGTGGACATCGACTGTCGAAGATTTCGAGCATTTGTCTTTGTTATTCTAACGAATGCGTGATACGAGTAACAGAGATGCTCGAAACGTATGGTTTCCGAAGTTCTCAGTCAGCATTCAGATACGTGTATTTCTGTCCCTTATCGCTTAAACATAAGTATTATGAGCGGGTAAAGTGTGACGTTTACATGTGAAAGGGGGGTAAAGGGAGGGAGGGTACATCTTCGGAAAAGTGTTATAAATTCACGTTGTTGTGCGTAAGTGGTTTTTGTTGCGTTAGTATTTTATACGGTGCGTGAGACAAATAAAATGCCTTGTTACTTTTTAGGCGGTAGACAATATACCTAGTAAAAACAGCGATATATTTTACTTCTAATGTAAAATGCTTAGATGGAGAATAAATAAAGTTGATGTATGTTTGAGCCCTTAAGTAGCTGACTTGACTACCATTATGTCTATTATCTGGAGTATTAAAAATACTTTCTACAAAACTGTATTTTTTTTTTACGAAGGTAGGTGAGGGAGGACGATAATGTTTATTCAAGATAAGCATATTCTATATGATTTAGCATTTTGTCATCTTTTATGGGACAAACCAAATCATTATTTTTTTATATTTTCATCAGCGTATCATTCAATGGGTATTCTTTCTTTAGTTTGATAGCGGCCCTACCGCGAACCACGAACAAAGTGTTGCTTCTCTCTCGCACTCGCGAATTCGTACATCAGTGAGACAGGGAGGCAACACTTCGTTCGTGGTTCGCGGTAGGGCCGCTGTCAAACTAGAGAAGGAATACCCATTGAATGAAATTTCGAAATTTAAGGGTTTCATGTTCGAAATTTAAGAGTTTCCAGGAAGTCCAACATTTTGATACTTATTTGTAAAGTACGTCCCTTCGTCGAGTTTTCTATTCACATAAAAAAATAGATATTTAGGTAAGTAATGTTAATTATCTGTACATGGCTATTAGTACGGCCAAATCGTACATAATTTTACCCTAAACTCGCAAATCAAGTAGTATCGCTGCATTTTTGGTATGTTATTTAGACACCACAGGACAGTATAAAACCACATTTTGCAAGCAAAAAAAAGTTGTGCTAGCTGGGTAGTACGTGAAAAACTGCGAAATTTATGGCCATTTTTTAGTTTCTGATTTTTATTTGAAAAACCTTACGTTTTTTGATGTCATATGTTATTAAACGTTTAAAGACTAATAAATTTCCAACAAGTTGAGCTAACATTCATTACCGTAGGTCTTATAGTTTCAGAGATTCGAGACTTTAAAAAGTACTCCTTTTTGTAAACTAGATACAATTTTGAGTTTTGCTAACATTTTCGGCTTAATATCGCCTCACCTAATTATGTTACGAAAAACATGCCATAATGACCTTATAGTGCACTTAATATTCTTTAATTTAAGGGTAAAATTAGGTCAGTGAACTTTGCAGTTGAAAGTATAAACGCGAAATTCATAAGGCAGGAGGCCCGCTATCTAAGTTTTTCATACAATTCGCAAGTCGAGTTGCAAAGCTGCAATTTTGTTATATTATAAAGGCCTTATAGATATATACGAAAATGCATATTAAAAGTAAAACAAAATAATAGTTTGGGCATAGGACGTAAAAAACGGAAAAAAATCGGACTTTTTTTAGTTTTTGACGTTTAACTAAAAATCTATTATCTTTTTGATACTAATTGCTATAAAACTAAGAAAGAACATTAAATTTGAAAGGATTTGAGCTACGTTGCATCACCGTAAGCTATATATATTTTGAGATACGACATTTCATAAAGTGCCCTTTTATCAAAAATTAAACAAATTTTAGGTTACGTTAAAGCTATTCACTAAATATTGGCAAATCGTTCGCGCTAAGAAAAAAAAAGTAATTGTACATAACAAGTACATTTAATTTGGAACAAATTGAGCCGATAACAATTACTGTAAGTCTTATAGTTGGGGGTATACGAGGCTTCAAAACATGCATTTATTTTCTTAACTTAATGAAGGGCACATTTTGAAATGTCGTATCTCTAAATGTATATAATTTAGGGTAATGCAAGGTAGCTCAAATCCTTTCAAATTTAATATTCTTTTTAAGTTTTGTAGCAAGTAGTATCAAAAAGATAATAGTTTCTTAATTAAACGTCAAAAAGTAAAAGAAGTCCAATAATTTTTCAGTTTTTTTCGTCTTATGCCGATATTGTTTTTTTGTATTTCTTGTAATATACATTTTTGTACGTCCTTATAGGGCCTATATAATATACTAAAATTGCAGCTTTGCAACAAGACTTGCGATTTGTATGAAAAACTTAGATAGCGGGCCTACTGCCTTTTGAATTACGCGTTTTTATTTTCAATTACAAAGTTTGCTGACATGATTTTACCCTTTAACGAAAGAATATTAAGTGCGCTATAAGGTCATTATTGCATGTTTTTCGTAGCATAATTAGGTGAGGCGATATTAAGCCGAAATCGTTAGGAAAACTCAAAATAGCGTTAGTTTACAAAAAAAGAGTACTTTTAAGAAGTCGCAAATCTCTAAAACTATAAGACCTACGGTAATACATGTTAGCTCAACTTGTTGGAAATTTATTAATCTTTAAACGCTTCCTAACATATAATGTCAAAAAACGTAAGGTTTTTTTAATAAAAATGAGAAACTGAAAAATGACCGTAAATTTCGCAGTTTTTCACGTACTACGTAACTAGCACAACTTTTTTTTGCTTGCAAAATGTGGTTTTATAGTGCCCTATGGTGTCTAAACAACATACCAAAAATGCAGCTTTACTACATGTTTTGCGAGTTTAATATACGATTTGACCGTACTATATGTCAACTCACAAATCTAAATAAGAAATATCGAAATGCCTAATCTTAAAGATATTCACGACTAAGGGTCCACCTTTAACTGAATGTAACTTTTGAGTGTTCAGTTTTACAAATTAGATGTTTAAATTACAATTATTTGAGAACTTGTACTAAAGACTGACACATTTAAAAGCATGAAATTCCAACGTGGACCCTCAATGGGAACGCACATTACCCACAAAGCAAAGCTACAAAATTAATCATGTTTTAATTACTATCTGACTTCGAACTTATAATGAGTCCCTCCCAAGTCTCATCACGCGGTAATTAATAAGGTAATTACCGGCGCGTCACGGAAGTGTCAGATTCAATTCCGAACGAAAGCTTTTTAATTTGCGACGTTAATGAAAGTAATAAAACTCGCGACTCGAGTCAAACGGCTCGAGCCGAAATTAAATCGCGGTAACAACTGTTACAAGTGCGGAAGTGAGGTATTCTAATGAGCTTCATCAAGAGTTTTGGATGTTCAAGAATTTCATTAATTTCTAGACTTTTTTTTACATCCTCAGATTTTGCAGCTGATGCCTAAACTCTAGTTGTTTCGACCGGTGTCCGCTCAGCCATTAGATCCCAGCGAATACCGGTCGAAACAACCACAGGTTTGATGTATAACATCCACTATTTATAGTTTGTCCCCTGACTAGCGCGTAAAGCGCTTTGTTTATTCTTAAATATGAGCAGGTAAAAACGCATTTTTATCACTATTGAGTAAAGTGAGTGATGAACTATAGAATCCTTTTGCTTGCTCGTGTTTCAATTTTATACTCGCGGATAGAATACAACTTTGCACCCTGTATTACAATAGATATTTGTTTCACTAGAGAGCAAAGTGATTGTTTAACTCTCGTAAAAATATTGAAACCCGAGCAAGTAAAGATTCCAGAATAAGAACCACGAGCGCAGCGAGTGGTTTATAAAATGGAATCTTGAGCGATGCGAGGGTTTTAAGGCACGAGAGTTGAACAAGCTTTGCTGCCGAGTGAAACACAACATTTTTCACCACACTAAAGCGAGGAAACATGCGAAATAAAACCCAAACATAACAAATTAGAAGGTATTTATTTGCAAGTCCTCAACTTCCAAAAAATAAACAAATCAGCTTTAGTCTATCCAGAAGATTAAAAAAAAAATACTTTAACCTCTAGAGATTAAAACACACTTTTGCGCTCTGAAATTGAAGGACAAACAGCGTGTTTACGAGCAATGTGGTGAAAATAACTATTGTTGTGCTGAAGTGTGTACTTCAAACTATGTAATGAGTCAATTTGATTTTTCTCTTTAGAAAAACTTGAAATATCTACGTAAAATAAAAACACCGTCATCAAACATCAGCAGGTTTAGCACATGATTGGTGCGACAGTATGTCGCCGCGAGATAGATCTCCCGTCCTTCACTAGCTATACTAACAAAAGAGGGACGGATATACTACCTCGCGGCGAGATACTGTCGCGCCAATCATGTGCATACTGGTTATCTTTCAAACGTCACTTGAAACTATCCAAGCAAAATCTCTAAACGAAATCTAAATTGCGGCCTCCCGGCTACTTAAAAGCTAAGTCCCATCTAAGACACTCAACTGACCGCTAATAACCCTTATCACGACCACATAAGGTTCAGAACTCGTCAGTTAAACTACTGTGTAGCCGAAAACTGTCAAAATGATGGAGTGCGCCCGATCTCGAGCCACAGCTAATGTAATAACGATTCATTCAGATTTTAAAGCTGCAATTTCCCGAGTGGAATAGCCAATAAATTGGCAAGCTGTGACAAAAGGGAGATTAACCCGAAGGTCTATTCTAAATTTAAAATGTGATGTGATCGTGATACTAATCTAGTAATTGGAGTTCGAGGCCAACGAAACTACGACAGATGCGTTATTGTCAAATCCGTCAAAGTCTCTTATGTCATTGTCAAATAAAGTTTTCAGGTTTCCACAACCTTTTTGTTATTTAATTTATTTATTTAAAATAATTCCTAATAAAAACATTATATACCTGTGTAATGTTTGTACGCCTTTTTGTTTAATATGGCTGTCACAACTAGGATTTTCTTAAAAACACGTAAATACCTAAAAAAAAATATTTTCTCTTAACTAACATTGATATGACAAAATTTTCTTGTAAAGAACTTAAAATGATAAAAGCCAACGTTTCAAACCCTATTTTAAAAAGAGTATTAATGAGAGGTCTATTTTTGAGTCCTGGGTAAAAATCGAGTACACTCCCATAAAAGCCGAGAGTCCTTTATAATTTATAACACCATCAGTGTTGAGTCCTGAACTTACTGTCGCTTATTTTAAGGTTTAAAATGAGTATGTCACATTTTTGTTGGAACAAAGTTGGTTATACATAATTATACTCTAAGAGGTATATTTTAAGCATTTCTTTTACAAATTATTTGGGCGTCATAAACATACCTGGGATAACTCGGGGCATTTATACGAAAGTGATGTAGCAAAATATTTGATCGACTAAAAATATATTGATGTTACTGTGAATGACAACATCAAAATGTTATTCGGCATAAATAAATATTAGGTACTTACACTTCAATTCAAATAAAAAATAAATTTAAACGTTTCAAAATATACAATTAATATTAAAATATCAATATTTAAATTGTCATTTTGATTAAAATGACATCTGCATACTGTTACTATCTGAAGAGGCCCGATGTCAGATATGACATCGAACCTCTGTACTGTAATCGAAAATGTTCAATAAGTACATCTTTTATTATAATTATATCAACATCTTTTTAATCGATATCAAATCCCTATAACTTGCCCCCAGTTATCCCAGGTATGGTCATAAAGGCCTCTCGGCTTTTATGGGAGTGTACTCGATTTTTACCCAGGACTCAGGAGGATAAGTGATGAAGAAGACAAATAAAAAATAAAATACAAGAAATGCTTTCATTTTACATTTCCAAATTTATTTCCCATAATTTTAACCCGTAATTAGGCACCCCTGCCTTATTACGGGTTAAAACTGCTTAGTAATAGTATAGTATAGTACTTATACTGCTTAGTAATTTAACCATACCTACCTTTTAATTTATGTGTATTTAAATTGCTGTACCAAATGTTATTAACACCTGAGGTGATACCAGCGCAATACCAACTTTGTTACTAATAATTGCGGATAATTAAGTTTTTATTAAAATATCTTATATTTACGTGAAAATAAGTAAATAATATTGTTTAGCTATAAATTAAAGAATTAAAATTACTAATAAATAACATATCTCAACGTCTGTTTTTAGAAAATAAGGATTTACTATTGTAAGAACATTTCATTGGTGTGGCAATATTTTCGTAGATTCTTTGGCCTCGAACTCCAGTTACTAGATTATAATCTCTATCAATGTACGCACTGTATATTACTGTTTCAGATGCTCAGCTCTTCAAAATGTGAAACAATATTACCTTGATATCATTAATTAACATATAAATTTACCAAATAAATGCAAATTAACTTGATTATTCCAGTTATTTCAATTTCGAATATTAAAATAAATTGGGGCAACTTCTGTATTTAATGTACTTCGCGGGTTTCCGAAGTATGGCCATTGGAAAATTTAAATATTGGTTGAATGTGGATATTGATGCTATCTTCAAAAGGCTGCAGAATAATATTAGTGGTTGATGAAAGGGTCAGTTGCAAAAATTTTGTACATAATAAAAGGCATTTATGAAAACAAAATATAATGTGATACTTATAAGGTACACTCGGCTAAGATCGGATCTAATGTAAGAGGATGACCGCAATAACTACTAAAATACTAGTATTTTTTCCTCACTGGCTATAGTTAGTATGCATGTCGCCATTTCACCCCGCCCCTCTCGCAACACAACATTCATGTTAGTGGTTAGTTGGCGAAGGATTAAAGGATATTGAACATTATTAATCGCGATATACATGAATAATTGTCAATTTACTTTGTGATACTCGGACATAGTAGTCGCGATCGCGGCGTTAATAACGTCAATTACATTAAATAGGGATTTCCTTTCGGTAAAATTCATTGATAAGTGTATGTATAGGTACTCATTTCGAAAGGATGTTTTATATTACTTAGCTGATAATTACAGCAGATAAATAGAAAACAACTAAAATAATTATGCTGATTACTACCCAGCAATGATATGTATGTATGTTTTAAGACTTATAAAATTCTAATAAAAATCAACTTTAACAACTAACTACATTTTCATATTTAATAAATTTCCATCCAAAGTAAGCTTAATTCTCGACTGCCTTACAAGTAAGCCTAATATAGATAAATGTATCTCGAAGTCATACTCATAACGTTACTTTTGTAATAAGAAAGAAAAACTTATCGATAAAATAATATCTAGTGGAAGTCCCTAGCAAAATTTTGATCGTGCCACCGTAACTTCTATGTCTGGTCGCTTACCTTATTTAGGTTCCGTGACTAAAATGTCATAAAGGTAATCTCACACATTTTATAAAGCGTTCAATAGCAATGTAGTCGGGCGATTCTCCGATGAGCGTTTCAACCGCTCGGATTCGTCATAGTCGTCTCGCGAATAGTAGGTACCGTGACGGAAGGACGAGTCGCAACATCATTGAGCCGAGTCAAATAAAAATATGTTATAGGAGTATTTCGATCATTGTTATATGATTGAAATACTCCTATAATCATAACTAATATATCATATTATAGTATCCATGTAGGTCAATACATGTTGTACATAATTTCTTAGTTGAAGTGTCACTGACCATTCTATTTAAATTGAATATTGATGATGGGCAGCAACGTCATCATAGTGGACACAATACTGCGATCGCCAACTCCTTTGGCGTGGCGATTACGACCATTACCTCCTGATACGTCCACATACATAGGTGAAAGGAGAGGCATGCGTCTAGCAGTGGACTAATACGGCCGATGATGATGATTTCTTTAATTTACAATATAGTACATTTCGATGCAAGTGCAAAAAAAAAATTTTTACAAAGAAGTTTTTACACGTGTATCGAACGACTTTTTTCATAACAAGTGCCTTAAAAAGAGAAATTTACGCACGCGAAACGTGCGCAAAGTTTACTTTTCCGCAATAGTTAGGAAATAGTACATTTGTAGCTTAACCTGTGTGTATTTGTGTAAGGGACGATTTTTTTCATAACAAGTGCGTCAAAAAGAGAAATTACCGCGCGCGAAGCGTGCGCAAAGTTCGTTTTTCCGCACTAGTTAGGAAAATTATGTTTTAATGTTAAAATAACGTATTTACGTAGTATACCTTACTAAGTGTAAGTACTGTACTCAAAATAGCAGACTACTACGTGGTACAGACTCATAAGTCATAAGTTTGATAGTGAAATAATAACGACAGCTCATAGCCACAGGTGCTTAAACCATGTCAGTGGCTAATAATGATAGTCAGTAACTCTTCTGTAGTATTCTGTGACACATATAATTATGAAAGCCGCAGGTAAAACACCACAACAATTACAGCGGTAAGCACTTCATCACCGCGACAAAGTGACCCCACATTACCTTTGTTTTGTGCACAAAGGACGCGTCGTAACTCAGCGGACGTAACTCGGCGGACGTAACCCGGCGAACGTAACTCGGTGGACAATTGCCGCGATTTGCCGTACAAAGGTGTGTGTGCTTGGAATGGAGAACGTCCATTTTGGACAATACTTGTGAATTGTTGAGAATGTTGAGATAAAAATATGGTTCTGTTCATAACAGCGAGCACTCAAGTACCGACGAGTGGATAAGTGTATAAAAAGTATTTAGTAGGTAACGTAAAATATATGAACGACCGATCCCCGTATCAGTGAATCGCATTTTAACAGACTTTAAAATAAGAGGAGGTTCTCATTTCGATTGTTTTTTTTTAAGTATCTTACTCGATATATATCTGTCGGAGATATAAGTTACTAAATCTAGAAAACGATAAGCAATGTTTTGCTTGGAGTCAGTGCCGGATTTACCAGTAGGCCAAGTAGGCCATGGCCTAGAGCGGCAGATTTTAGGGGCGGCAGATTTGGCGGCAAAAAAAAATATTTTTATGACTCAAAATTGATTTGATTAATTTTATAAACGGCAGATCAGAAGCGAACTATCTTAACCCTTCGTCTGTGTTTGATAAGGATCCGTACAACAGATATTGAATTCAAAACAATTGATAATTTGAATTAAAAATCCATTGTACTGATCCTTAGCAACCACAGACGAAGGGTTAAACTTCTGCCGTGGCGGCAAAATTATACAGGGAGGAAGGGAACGACCGAGTCTACCAGCCACGAGGGGCCGCACATAGTGAACTACTAAGAGGGATAGACATAGTCACTTACTACTAAGAAGATACTTGTGTGTGTGGCACTTAGACTTAGCATCTAACACACACACACACAAAAAATAGTGGCACAGTGATAAGGACGGACGATTATCGTTCCTTTTCACTTCCACTAGTAAAAAGTTTCATAAGACCATCCCTTTCGTTCTTGCTATTATTATTACGTTGTCAAATCCATATCCATATTCTAAGTCCATGACCAGCCATTACTATGAACTGTCAGTAACATAGTACCAACATCGAAATATCTATAAAAAATATATCCCCTCATACAAAGTGAGTGATTAGTAGAGTTCAATAGCATGGAAAAGTCAATTTTAACCAACATACTCGTACTTTTTGACTGATACAGTGGTAGATTAGAGTTTATACGAAGAGACTGGGGTTGTGCTTTGTGTGAAAATTAATAACAATATGCGACTCTACCTTTACCACACAAACTCTAGAAAGCGGTCCTTGAATTTGAACAATGAAGAAGTTCTAACAAAAATTAAAAATCAGTCTGTGCATAATTAAACCATTTAATAAATTTTAACTGGGTTTTTATAGTTAATTAAAATTAATTTTTACTGCGCTCACTCGCAAACAACAAAGCAATCAATATATTGATTTAAACTTTCACGATTAACACTCGATATTTTAATGACAAACGGGTCTTAGTCGTGTAAACTTAATTTTAATTTTATCCTGACGTTCCAGGCATGACATCACACCCGTGGTCGCAGGCAGACTGGCGAGAAAATGTATCAACACCTTCGAGCTGCGCTGGTTTTTCGAACTACCCTGCACTTGGTCTTGATTATTCACCTAGGCTCGGGTTGTCACTAAGCCTACAAACAACACTCACAACATCCAATGGCTTTGAAATGGATGTTTCACCGCGCTTACATTTGTAAATCACGGGATTCCACGACGAGATTCCTTGCCCCTCATTTTGATAAAAAATCCGATGTTTCTTAATTTCAATAGCTTCACGTACGTTTTGGCTATGATGTATACGTTCGGTTAAGAGGACGTTCGGGTTATGGAGCTTGATCAGTGGCTTTGTCCGGATTCCAACAAATGCTCGGCCACAGCAGAATTATTAGTTTTACCCTTTCCGCCATGGTGCGTTTGGTTGCTCCAATATAGGAACTACCACAGCTAATAATCCAAACTAAGTGCGGGTAGTTCGAAAAACCTGCACCGCTCGAAGGTGTTGATACATTTTCTCGCCAGTCTGCCTGCGACCACGGGTGTAACGTCATGCCCGAAACGTCAGGATAAAAATAAACGTAACTTTACGCGATTAAGACCCGAATCAACATTACAATAAAACCACAAGTCAATATCATTTGGCTTTACGTTATCTCATAATTAACAATTATAGAAAACAAGCTTTAGTTCCATATTGTAGTCATGTTTGGTAGCTCATGGCTGGCTTCCAAATGAGAAATATATTCCTGATTCGAAGCTGGCAATGAAACGGGAATTCTGAAGTCGTAGGAAGTAGCTGGCGTTTAATTAATCTTTGTTCGAATCAGGAATCTTCTCATTGAAAGCCAGCTACCAAACCAGGCTACAAGATGGGACTACAGAATTGCCATTTTGTAGTCTACTTCGAATTAGGAATATTTTTTCATATGGATGCCAGCTATGAGCTACCAAACCTGGCTACAAGATGGGACTAAAAGTTGTTTTCTATAATTGTTAATTATCAGATAACTTTTTTTTTTTTTCATAGCCTATTTGGTGTCCCACTGCTGGGCAAAAGCCTCCCCTCTCTTTCTCCAATCGTCCCTATCCATGGCCAGTTCCCTCCACCTCACGTCGTACGCGTCCATGTCGTCCCGCCATCTCCTCTTTGGTTTGCCTCTGCTCCGTTGGCCATCTTGTGGCTCCCAGTCAGTTAGGATTTTAGCCCAATACGACGGATGCATTCGGCAGACGTGCCCCGCCCATTCCCACTTGAGCTTGGCGGCCTTCATACCCACATCTGTTACTCCGGTCTTGGAACGCAGGTCGGTATTTCGTATACGATCTGTCCTACGAACACCCAAAATGCTGCGCTCCATAGCTCGCTGACAAACCTTGAGTTTGGACTTTTGAGCTTCAGTCTGAGACCAAGTTTGAGCGCCGTAGGTTAGGATGGGCAGGATACACATATCGAGGAGTTTGCGCTTAAGCGACAGTGGGAGGTTGCCCTTCATTAGCGTCTTCATGGACCAGAAGCTCTTCCAGGCGTTTGCGATAGGACGATCGATTTCCTTGAACTGCCTGTTTTCGAAGGATAGGCGTTGGGCCAGACCCAAGTAAATGTACTCATCGACATACTGAATATCCTGCCCATCTACCGTTATCCTACGTTTCACGCTGTTGGTCATCAGTTGTGTCTTGGCTCGGTTCATAGTAAGTCCAATCTCAAGACTTGCCGTGCTGAGGTCCTGAAGCATCTGTTCGAGTTGAGATGCGGTCTGGGAGAACAAGACAATGTCGTCAGCGAAGCGCAAATTAGTCAACCGCACTCCGCCAACGTCGATTCCCACTGACTTCCAAGATGCCGCCAGCTTTCGGAATATTTCTTCCAGGGTACATGTGAAGAGCTTGGGAGATAGCGGGTCGCCCTGTTTAACTGCTTTTTCAATTTGAAATTGTGGCCCAGGTGCATGTAACTTAATACAAGCAGTGCTATGGCGGTATATGTTGCCAACGAGTTCGATATAAGATTTGTTGATTTTTTGATTACGCATGGCGGAGAGTACAGCTGCATGCTTCACACTGTCAAACGCTTTGCTGTAATCCACGAATGCTAGGTAGATCGGCTTATTAAACTCGTTGGCCTTTTCTATAATTTGGTTAAGGGTATGGAGGTGGTCCGTAGTTGAAAATCCGGGTCGGAATCCTGCCTGTTCTGGAGGTTGTTCTTTGTCCAGCAATGGAGCTATCCTGTTTTCTATTGTCTTTATGAAAAGTTTATACAAATGTGAAATCAAGCTAATGGGCCTATAATTTGCAATATCTGATTTGTCACCTTAATAACTTTAAAGCCAAATAATAATGTTTTCTGGTTTTATTGTAACATTGATTGATTTGTTGTTTGCGAGTGAGCGTAGTAAAAATAATTTTAACTAACTATAAAAACCGAGTTGAAATCTATTAAATGGTTTAATAATGCTCAGACAGATTTTTTATTTTAGAACTTCTTTATTTTCCCAATTTAAGGACCGCTATCTAGAGTTTGTGTGGTACCTAAGGGTAGAGTCGTATATTATCATTAATTTCCATGCAAAGTACAACCCCAGTCTCATCGCATAAACTCTAATCTACCACTGTATCGGTCACTATGTTGGCTAGGCGTCCATCCCTCTACTGTCATACAAGCTAAAAGTTCGCGTACTGTACAAAGTAAGAGAAGGCCTGCTACCGCGAACACCGAAGTTCGTAAATTTCGGGGATTTGTCTCCGTCACTCTAATGACTTATGACGCCTTCATTGCCCGAAATTTGCGGATTTCGTAGTTCGCGGTATTAGGGATGCTGGATTTCCTTTCCTGCCACAAACGCTCCGGTACGGATACACGGCTGTGAAATGAAACACCAAGTGTTCCTAAACGACTAATGTACGAAGCTTTTTTACGTTTCGACCTTTTTCGTAATTTTCTTAATAAATTATTATAATTGGCACAGTGGATAGGGGCGGCAAAATATAAATGGCCTATAGGCGGCAATTTTCTAAATCCGGCACTGCTTGGAGTGGTCTTTGCTTGGTCCATGCAGGTTTGCAGGTAGATGATACCAACCTATGAACAGGTGGCTGGTGACCTGACAGTATAAAAGGTCACTACTGCAGTGTTCATCAATTCATTCCCGTGTTAGACATAGAACGATTCACTCTTGTCTTGTTATGTGAAGGGTTTACATTCTTACGAAGGAAGTTATTTCTATGGGGTATGCATCTATGCATGGACGCAAGCTTAGAACTCTCCATTCGTTTTCTACTACTGCGTAGATGCGTAGATACAAGATTCTGAGTACTGTGAGTAACGAGTAACAAGTAGCTAGGAGGCAGATAACTAAAATCCTACCCCTCTTAGCTCGGCTGTCATTAGAGTTCCCGATATCAGCAAGTGGGATGAAGACTCAAGGCTCACGTAACAGTGAGTACTGGTATTGTATCACATGTAAACGGTAAGGTTTAAAATCGACAACAGTTGGTAAGGTAATGATTGTTCACTATGTTTGCAGTTAAGTTTGATTTGAGTCGTGATTTAGAAAACTGCTTTGTTCTTTTTTTGTGATTACTGTTGTAAGAAAACGTGTGGGTAGGTATCCTACCCTATTAAAAAAAAAAGAAATAATAACAGTAATTCTAGTGATTTCAAAGTATATCATGACCCATACTTATTACTTACTTAGTTGTGAAATACTAGCAGTGCCAAAATATGGGCAGGTAGCCCTTTGTTTTGTTTTGTTTTCGAATCTACCAAAAATTAATTTGTGATAGTGATAAACATTTTCAATCCATGCCTTGTGTTAAAAGTTTTCTATGCGTGTGAAATTACCGTTACAGATGTTCAACTTCAAGATCAACAAGCTCACTGTCATAGTAGTCTACAGTTTCATCCATGATGAATATGCTGTGACGATGAAACGAGCGCAATTTCTTGCGATACCTATGTCCAAGAAATTAAGAATTGAAGACGCCAACTCTATGGTTATTTTGGAGCAACGGAAATTAAAGGACAGGTTTCTTTCCAATTGTGTTAATGAAAAATTAGAAGCAGTTGTTTAAAGAACTAACGGTTGACATTTCTGTTTGTAACGTTAAGTTTTTTTGTGTTCTTAATACGTTTTATTATTTGCGAGATTAATTTGATTATAGTAAAGTGAAGCACAATCTTATTTTGATGTCGAGTATAAGATGAGGTCAGTGTCTAACCTCAAACTTTAGGTACTTAGTGTTATGATTAGGTCTAGCATTCCAATTATCTCAACATCTGTTCAAAACTGCTTATTGCTAGTCTACTTGAAAAAAAAAGGGAAATCAGTCTGCTTTGACTTTACTTTGTTTTTGTGATAAAAATGATACCGTGCAATTTGATATTTTCAGTTCAACATGGTTAACCAGAGCAACCTGCCGGCATCATGGCTGTTGCTGTCGTCATGTTCCAACGGCGTGGCAGAGGATGAAGACTGGTGTCGCTGCTGCCTATCGTGAACACGTGGTTCAATGCGTGGTGTGTCCACACCGTTACAACAGACAGCGTTGTTAATCCGGTGAGAAGTTCACATTTTGTTGGGCTATTTGAGCCCTGAGCTAATTAGTGAAACTAATGTTGTAGTAGTCGTCGAGAGCTTATGCTTTTGAGTTTATCAAATTGAAAAGGCAGATGATGATGATATTGATGATGACTGTGGTCATAAAGGTCATGATGAAGGTCATGATGAAGGTCATGATGGTCATGATGAAGGTCATGATGAAGGTCATGATGAAGGTCGCGATGAAGGTCATGATGAAGGTCATGATGAAGGTCATGATGAAGGTCACGATGACGGTCACGATGAAGGTCACGATGAAGGTCATGATGGTGGTCATGATGACGGTTATGATGTTGGTGGTGATAGTAATTTCTTATTATTCGAGCTGTCAATAGTTTCAATTTGACTACTTTAGTTCAATTAAAGTTGTGGTTTTAATTATTGGAATTAGTCATTTAGTTTGCAATCGTAGAATGAAACTGTTTACATTCAATTTGGTTACGTTTTCTCAGACTGCATACACCATTTTATCATTCGTAATCGTAGGTGTAAAATCGGATCTATTTTTCCGTCTCCGTGCGGCCACGATTGTGGGTGGCATGCGTTTGGTTTGATGGTGTAATCGGTCGATGTGTTTTTGGTTTGGTTACGAGTTACGAGGTAGACCAATTATTGCTGGATGGAAGCAATTGTGGTTTGGTTACCGGATGGAGGTAGACCAATTTTGTTGTTGCTGGATGGAAGCAACTGTGGTTTTGGTTACCGGATGGAGGTAGACCAACTTTAGAGTACTGTAACCTATTTGTCGTTTTTGTTGAACAGTTTCATTTGACAATTGCAGAACTATGTCTGTTACTGGCTAGTAAAGTACTAAGTACATAGACTGACTAGTCTATTCGAATGTTAATGAAGTTGATTTTAATTCCCTGGGTTGATTAAACGAGTACCTAAATAATTTTTAAATTTAATGAATTAAAATCATCACTCATGTGAGCTTTCAATGGACCGACAGCAAGTCCGAGGGATTGAGCGTGATCTAATAATCACATCGGAAGTTCCGAAGCATGTAAAAGGTGCACGTGGACTGCTTTTTATGTGCAGTATACTCTTTGCGAGGAGTAGCACTTACGCGGCTGAGATGGTTAACTTCTGATAGGTTATTGGATCCTAGCAATCCGATGGACTGAAATGAAATCGGATGGTTATGATGGTTACCTGGTTGAGTAATTTACGTTTTTGTTTGAGTCGAGAGGTTGACTAATTTGAATTATTCATTAATTGAGATCATTTTGGTAATGCCACAAAAGAAGTTATTGTTGTTAAACGGGATGAGGTGACTATGTCACAATGTGAGTTTCCGATAGACATAAACGTGACTTGTGTTTCCTTAATTTTGATTTTACTGGTAACTGAAACTGAGCTGGTGGTACTATCAAAATTGTCTAACAAATTGAAGTTCATAAATGATTGAATACAGATAACATTTTGTTGTTAATAAAAATGCTAGAAAGCCAAGTACCACGTGAAGTAGATGAAGATTGTTGTGGCATGAAGGATGAGGTTCTCAGTTCGGTTGGTCGACCGTACCAGAGGCTTGATCGTAGCCGTAGCCCGTTAGAAGTCGGTGTCTACCTTTGAGTAGTCCGTGGGTACGCGGTGCGCGATAAGCTCTGGCGGAGGTCGGGTCTTGTAGAGACCGTAGAGTCAGGGTTGACTCGGCGATCCCTTGGGGATGCGCGTAGTGTGTGGTTATGTGATAACCAATAGGCCACGAATGAGAGACCTGCTTCCGAACGTTTGCCGTCATGTGTCTTACGTAAAAGGTGGCTATGAAAGCCAGGTGGTACTTGTCTGGTCTTGCATTTAAATTGGTGGTAATGAATTGACTTTAAGTGATCCTAAATTCAGTTGCAAAGAATAAAATTATTTTCCTTGAGTTGAGTTTACGTAGACAGATAATTTGGTCAGGAGTAACCGAGTGGTGACAAAGATTACTGATGTACGTGTTTGTTTCAGATACAAGCGAGGACGCTTGTCTTGTCAGTATGGCCGTGTCGGAGATATAAGTTACTAAATCTAGAAAACGATAAGCAATGTTTTGCTTGGAGTGGTCTTTGCTTGGTCCATGCAGGTTTGCAGGTAGATGATACCAACCTATGAACAGGTGGCTGGTGACCTGACAGTATAAAAGGTCACTACTGCAGTGTTCATCAATTCATTCCCGTGTTAGACATAGAACGATTCACTCTTGTCTTGTTATGTGAAGGGTTTACATTCTTACGAAGGAAGTTATTTCTATGGGGTATGCATCTATGCATGGACGCAAGCTTAGAACTCTCCATTCGTTTTCTACTACTGCGTAGATGCGTAGATACAAGATTCTGAGTACTGTGAGTAACGAGTAACAAGTAGCTAGGAGGCAGATAACTAAAATCCTACCCCTCTTAGCTCGGCTGTCATTAGAGTTCCCGATATATCCGATAATCGTGAACCAATTTTCAGAAATGTTTTTTAGTCGATCAGTACGAACTTATCCCTATATAAGGGATCTCTTTCAGCTTACCTTTGAGAAATTGAGTGGAGATTCGAAAGTTTAGATAGACAAACTCACATGATGCACAATAAATAATAATTAGGTATGTAAGCGTATCTTCATCCTGCTACCTACGTAAATGCTTTATACCTATTAAATAGTTTTGATGTAGCTGTAGTGTTCTCGTCCTTGCCAAGATCCCTTGACCTGGTAGTCCTGTATAAAGGTGCATGTAGACCAAAAGTGCATTCGCTGTTCTATCCCCCTACACTACGAAATTCGATCGTTACACGAAACGTGATTCGTTGATTTCGTAGAGTGGGGGATAGAACAGCGAATGCTTTTTTTGGTCTGCATGCATCTTTACTATATCGACACTTAGCTCGACAGCACACCACCACTCCTAGCAACGGTCGGGCAGCAACTACCCCCCTCCCACTCCGTTGATCGTGACGTATGCGCACGAGATAAGGATAGCAATACTAAAGTAGCCGTAGAAAATGCCTTCGAAGATTAGAATATACTTATAGAACGGACATAGACATCATTAATCCGGGAATGGTGCCTAACTGCAATTGTACATGTAATGAGGCTAATTTATATGCGTACGTTAATTAGTCCCTCACAACAAATGAGCTTCATCGGCAATTGCAAAGCGGTGGAATAAATGAACTTCTGCGCTGAATCATTCGTTAGGATTATTCGTTTGAGGATTCTGCTTCCAATTGAGGAAGTCGCAATCAAAGAAATTATTAACGGACACCTACATTACAAATACTTCCAAAGATGCTGCCTGCACTACTCCGTAAGGAATATGACAGAAAAGTGTATATAGACAAAGTTCAAATGTCGATTATAACTTTGCGCTATGTATCCACAAATGAAAATATTATAACGCTTATGTAAATTACCGTCAAACTTCTGGTGCGTTAAAGTCATGACTCTTACGTATTCATACATCCTTCTTAAATTACCTGTAGAAGTACGTGTGTATTAAAAATAAATTAATAAATAACTTGGGACATCTTACACAAAAAATCGACCTAGTCCTACGGTAAGCTCAATTAAAGCTTGTGATGTGGGTTTAGGTAATTTCACCAAAGTTGAGATGAATCACACACATATCTAAATGAAGTACTAATTGCAGAAAATGTTGTAAATGAACATTTTTTGCTATTAGTACTTCAATGACTTGTGTCAAAATATTGAAGCAAAGCAAGTAATTTCAAATTCCCCGTGTGTTTGTTTACATGACATGTTGATGTGTGCGTGACCTCGACTCTCGAGGAACTATCTGTTCTAAACCAAGCGATGACAATAGATAGATAAATAAAAATACTTAAATACATATACGCCACGACCAAATATCCCACCTCGGTCGTTGGTGAACTAGGTCGTATTTATTAGTTTTTTTTATTTTTTTTGAACAGTACAAGCCGTCGGCAACTCCAAAGTGCAAACACATGAAAGCCACAACAATAGTTATATCGGAGTGAATATATGCTCGCAATAAATATCGCCACAAGTGCGCCAGGTGGTGCCACTGAGTGATAATGCGAACACAAACTTTCGCCATTCATGTCGCGCTTATCGACAAATATATCTCACGGCAGTATTGCCGACATTACCGTATAAGTTACCTTTGTTGTCTTATTTTGATGGAGGTAGATATATCAAAATTTCTCCACTGACAGTCACCCGTAGCCTACGAACCCAGTGAAGTGTTCAAAACGTCAAGATGTAATTAATTAATAACGCTGTTAATTTTTTTTCCTTTCCTCATGGGCAGTTGGGCACATTGTAAATCGTTTCCATACTTTTCTTTAATGAATATGCCTCGGCTACTGCCGCTGTCCTCGGAGATTTTCAGTGGAGATGAGACAGGGCTCACGTGTCTACGCAGGTTGCATATATCTCTCACTAGCACCAAATTCGCAAATTTCGAAGATTTGTCTTTGTCACTTACACCTTCAGAGTGACAGATAAAAATTCTTCGAAGTTCTCGATAGTAGCCCTGATTGGAGCCTGTAGGTACCCAGTAGTGAATGTATAGCTGATAATGATGTCGATGCACTTTTGCCTACTGTATAAACTGCACCTGTAAATACACCTAAGGTGTACAAACCACTCCGGCATCCAAATTGACAGCGGCTGCATTTGCAAGTGCTTTACGAGTTTACCGACAAAGGAACGAACCAATTAAATGTCAAGTCTGTAAGTAGCAACTGAGTGTTTCTAATGCTCAAACGATTTGGGTTTAGATGTTAACTTTTGTAGATAAGTGACAATGACAGCCTATTCATAGTTGCTATAGTCGTACCACTACACTCGTGGTCAGTAAATACGGGTCAGGTGGAACTTTACATAGAAGATATTAGAAACATACTGATTTCAAATATTTAATTTTTTATACAATCGTTCTACTTTTTCGTCTCTACAAACCAATCTAACGAAAATCTTAGGGTTTATTTGGACTCAATGATAAAAGGAAAATGCCCACCTGATTTCGAAAAAGATTCTACCTACATACATATGAATATTTTGGAAAAATATTCGCATGTTTTTATTATTGGTGAAATAATACGAGTCAGGTGTAATATTTCATAGAAAATACTGCGAAAGGGCTGATTTCAAACAGAGTTTTCAAATATTTATTTACAGGAAAATAAATCCTTTTTAACATCAGATTATACTGTCATTTTCCTGAAACATTCCACTATCCTTCCATTTAATTTCCACTCAACTGCACCATTGATATGTTTCCTAGAAACAGAGTGAAACCAAATAAAAGTCTGTAAAGGGCTGGAGCCGACAGCCTCAAGCCTATCAGCGGCAGCCGTGAAACAATTGCCTGCAACATTGCCGTAAACGATGTCAGCGCAGCAATGCCGTTGTAGCGAGGATAGCCGCTACTCCGGGCAACGACTACTTGTACGAATAATAATTATTTATCTATTTATTTTCACGTATTTCCACACTTGCAACTATTATTTCCAGGTAGGTACTAAACTTAAGGCAAAAACGGGACTATTGGCAAGTTTACCTTAGCAAATGATTCTTAACTATGACGCATTTCAAAACAGTCACAGTACAACAAAGAAAACTGTGCATGATTTGGTTATAAATTTAGCAACACCTAGTGGCCGTTATGTCACTGAATGCTTTATAATAATTGGGTCAGTTACTTATTTTATGTCACTCGTTACTGTGGCTAAGTATATTCTCCTGGATCATCATTAAAATCACCGTTTGAAAGCATTAAAATGAACAAACACTTTGAATTTTTGACAGTTATGTGGTCCTTCCAAGGTGGGTCGTCCACTTATCATGATAATAACACTTGCAGGATACTTTCTTTTAGCAAACTAACTATTGTCCCTTGGATGACGTGACAGAATGTCAACAAAAAAAGTGATGGTACCGAATAATACAAAACATAATGGTAGCATTAAAAATATTTGCAACTGCCAGGTCTAGCTTATACATCTCATAATTTATCATGCAAAAAGTAGCCGGCATTGCTTGGTCTTACTGGGTTATGTTTATTATTTTAAGGAGTGGCAAAATCTGTCAAAGTTTGCTTGTGGTGATATTTTTCCTTTTATGGAAGAAAAGAGTAAGTAAACCTATTTTCAAGGTGTGTCGAAATCCTATCAGCAACAAAATATTGTCGGACTAGCATCTTCATTGACTGGACTTCGCTAGTCACGTGGTCAAAAGCAATCTCGAAGGCTGGAAAAAAGTCCATCGAAAGCATACCGTGACAGTTAATTGCTTCTGTCCGGTGTATCTGCCCTTCGCAAAGTATTTTGCTTGCATATACCTGTGAAAGGTTTTGAAGGCTTATCGATTTAGAATGCAGTTTAAAGCATTTTTGCCTTGTTGTCACGAAGTTCAGGCATTCGAAACCGGAACCTCCAGCTCCGTAGGCAGGGTCACAACCAATTAGAGGACGAAGGCTAACAGGATACTAACATATAATTCAAAAAAGTTTTTTTATATTGTGTCCGATTTAGGATAGCATATCCATCGATTCTCCGAATCCTTCTATCGAATCGGAATTGTCCGGTAATTTCAATCTGGGTCGAGCATTCGCCACTCCACGTGTCCCCGTGTGATATTGTCACATGAGCCTCTCGCTCGATTTGGACGAATGAAAGTGTTACATCGATTTCTTCTGTATTGGATTTACCTGAAATACGTCGAATAATTTTTCAGGTAATAAAGTGTTTCTGACAATTCGGATGAGTTTTATTCACTTAGTAAGTTATTATTATTTAAGGTACCTATTGATATTACTTTTAGCTTTTAGCACATAACATGATCAAGTAAACGAAGCGTTTCTACACTATTTACCTATACTCGGCTGATGCTTTAAATTTCTAGTTCATCCATTGATGGTAATGTGAATGAATCGAGTGTTTTCTAAATATTATAACGCTCGTTAATTTTCAAATTAATTCAAATTAATGAACCAACAAAATATTCCTCGTTCTGAGACGAGAGAACGTACAGATTTATTGCCGTTGGCCAAAATACGAAAACATTTTTCGTCTGAACTGCAGCCCTAGCCAAGTTGCCATTCTGCAATCGTATACGATAGGCGATTACGATACGCTGCGTTTGCCAAACCGTGGTCACTCTAACAGTTTTCAATCCCATCAGCCATCTGCTCTGCGTGCAATGAACAAAACACTGCTTTCACAATGTTTTCCATTACTGGTTGAATTAGGCAATCAACTCGGCTACAGAATGGTATGAGGTGGCAGGAAATGTATAGCGGATCCCAAACTACCTGGCGGACATGACTCGAGTAACTTGATA
Organism: Thaumatotibia leucotreta; assembly: GCA_025490895.1. NCBI lineage: Eukaryota > Metazoa > Arthropoda > Insecta > Lepidoptera > Tortricidae > Thaumatotibia > Thaumatotibia leucotreta. The sequence continues at coordinate 247,648 of JALPQI010030507.1, read as the reverse complement.
CGTTGATAATCGTGATCAATCAGAGTTAATACAACAAGATATCACTAGTTCTGCATAATTTATCATGATCCTGGTCATGGCACCAATTGTATTAACAGTTTTTTTTGGTTCAGTATTTTGGACGTACTATTGAAACAATAGAGTAGATGCAAACAAAAAAAATGTAGGTGTAAATTTCAGTCCCTGTTACTTTGATTGATAACTAGCGTATAGGCGTTTATTATACAGGGTGCCCGTGAGGAAAGGGAAACATTTTAACAGCATATTCCTGAGACTAAAAGAAGTAAAAAATGTTAAGTGAGTTTTGGTCAAATCTGCAAAAAAAAAATTTTTTTTTTGATGTTTTGAATGCATCAATACACAAAAAAAGAATTTTATTAATGAAACTATCGTAAAAAATGCACTTTAAACGTTTTTTTTTCATTTGCTAGGTAATTAAAGTTTTTTTTTTGTTTATTTGATATCTGTCACTTAAGTGTGACAAGACTAAGACAACATGGTAACAAAATCGTTGCCTAAAATGCGTTTATCATAGCGTAACGGGCTAAAACGGTTTTAGGAAAAAATCAAATTTTCTCTTAAAATAGACTCAATCCAGAACACTTCATATGACATTTTTAACTTCAAATTTGGTCAGAAATCCGCTGTTGATTTCCCCCCCTCATGGGCACCGTGTATAAGTAAAAGAACCTACAACTGACGGTTTTCTTGATTCAAAAAGTTCAGCAAACATCTATTATAATTATACACATTGTATGGTATGGAAACTACTTACCATTAAACGACCAGTATATTTACACGTTTGCTACCTATCTTACCTAGTTAAATATAAGCAAAATATTTTGCATAATAATTAAAAAATGTAATACGCTATTAAGCGTTGGTAATACACTCTCTAAGCTTATAAAGTAACGAAATATGGTAGAGCAACGATACAATGAGATTATTTTCGAGAGCATGTTAATGACGCATCGAAATTGGACGGCTCGGAAACCGTAATCTTGCCACGCTTACTTGGCGACGTAATATAATGTACTTTACGTACATTAAGTAGGGGCTGTAGATTTAATTTAAACGGATGAAAATTACTAAACAAGGTACGACATGAAATGGTTTTGTGTATTGCGAACAAAACTCGTTAAAGCATACACTGATAGCGTTACCTTAGTCAGTAAGTTTAATTAATTGAGAGAATAATATAAAATTATGCAGTTCTGATATAATAATATTATGATACAAAATCGAAAAAAAATAAGTTCGAAACGAGTGGCGATAAATTTAAACACGATCGAAGGAAGTTCAATCGACACGTGTATCGTACGATGTTTTTCAGTACAGATGTTTTCTGAAGTTTCAAGCTGACAAGAAATGAACCACTTCTCGCATTTAACCCTTAAATGCATACTTGCATAGTGATGTATATATGCATCATGTACTTGCAACCCTATTGACAACATGTCAGAATTCAAATTTGAATAAAATCTTTGTCAAGGTCATGCATTTAAGGGTTAAGCCTTATAAAGCGCACAAAGCGGAAAAAGCACCATCTGGGTGCACTGTCGCACTAATATGAAAGAGTGACAGAGAGGGAAAATTACGATACGCTACTAAGCGCTAGCGATTGGCAACTTGGCTAAGCATCCTGTACTGAAAACTTACGTTTTGTAACAATAGCAATATTATAAGTTTCTAGGTTACTAGATTTTGCTACTGGGAGGATTTTTATTTTATTGTAGTTTTTTTAAATGTTCCAAATTTGATAAAAGTGTCTCGATAATTCCATACATTTTTTTGTCTTCCACTGAGTTACGGACGAAGGCTGTATGAAAAATACTACTCAGCGGATTTTTTGGAACTCATTTTTATTTCTATCAGGATCGAAAGAACTCGTGATTCTGAGTAGAAAAAATGTAAAAAAGTCCAATTAGGTATGGAAAACTTAAAAAACGACAATAAAACAAAAATGTGCCCTACTAAAAACTCGTAGCAGCCTGCACTGAAGGAGAAAACATTTTATTTCCATGTGCCTTCACATACACGGGCCTTCTAATGCAAATTTGTTTACGATCTTGTCATACTTTTCTCATTAAATAGATCACTATATTATGCAAATATACCAAATAGTGTAAGAATAATGACGCCACATTACACGGTATTATTAATGGTTGACTACATTTTAATGATGACATCAATCTTTGAGTCTCATGCGTAATATTATAATAACTCGAGAGATACTCGTCAGATAGTTCCGGCGAAGTTATGCAAAGTGGTGTAAGTCATTTCTGGTGTTTTAACCGACTTCAAAAAAGGAGGACGTTAAAAGCACAAGAAATATAAAGATAATGGTTCGTTGGCACCAAGTCGGAGTTTGATAATGAAATCTTTAAGAAATTGGTTGAATCCGATGTATTTTATTTTTATTTGGTGATTATATTCCGTCTTACATGTAAATACTTACATAATTAGTCCTAGATCTCAGATGACTATTTAAAAAAAAATAAAAAACATTTCTTTCGGACCCAAGGATGGACCCATATGGAAGGAGGAAGGACCGACAGTTTGTAAGTAACAATGTAGAGTAATATTACTATTTACTTTAAGGGCTGATTTTTCAATCCTCAGTTAAAAGTATCCGTCAGTTAAAAGTATTACCATCCTTATCGCTAGTCATCAGTAAAAAAAGGATAGAGCTAACATTTATTTGACAGTTACTGTTAACTGGGGATTGAAAAATCAGTACTAAATGTTAGTACTTATAAATAAACGTATTCGTCTGTTTGAAATTTTAAAATTGCCGCCATTAAATATTCGTTGGCACAAAAAAAATTTGCATGGTAATTTATCGATGGAATTGATTGTAATTTAAGCTCGTAAAAGCTCCGACACCGCTGACCAAACATCCTGTATAATCATAGAGCAGTCGAGTCGCTCTCACAAATTATACCCCAAGAAGGTTATTACTAGAAGCACTGGTACCCACAGTTTCACACTAATTGCGAAAAAAAAATTGTTCGCTTCGTTTTATGAATAATACAAACTAAAAATTATTCCAGAAACTCATTCGCCTTTAATTTCCAATAAAATAAATAGAACTACGAAACCGTAAACTTTATTCGAGTTCCTTTTCCATTTTAAATGAAAGAAATGCATAAAATAGGACAAGAGAGCATAAACCATGCACTAAACTATGGAACGAGGGCACGTTTTAAATGCGAGTGTCCCGGACACATTTCACTGATCACTCTAGGACCTTATCCAGTTGTGATAAGGTTGATTATCAGTCAAGGAGACACCTGTTGCTTGCCGCCGGCTAAAGGCTTTTGGGAGCGTGGTACAAACAATGCTTTGACATGGAAACTAAACGAACGGGCTATTGTTATCCTACTGGCTTGGTATTTAGTTTAACCCTTAACCACCTACGTGCGGTCTCACAGACACTGGATTATTCAAAATTGACAATAACTGAACGCCAGTACATCGCTCACGCCTCTGTGACCTTGTACCTTTGCCCAGCACCTCCGTAGTGATGGCCATGCTGTCGACTCGTTCAGACGTGGACTCATTTGGATTTTGTGAGTAATAAAGTAGCATCGGCGGTCCGTGAGACCGCATGTAGGTGGTTACGATACATTTTGTAGGTGTCTCAGTGACCGCACGTAGGTGGTTGTGTTATTTAAATTTTGAATATAGTTTTGAAAAAAGGTTCAAATGTATGAAGAAACTGGCTGAAAAATTAGTGAAACCCTATTTAGAGCGTCGTGCAAATAATCAGCGTCTTCCACGGGACTAGAAATTTGTTTTGAATGTGAATGTTCGAACAAATTGTGTGTCGACGGCAGACAAGAATGGCTATTTTAAAAGCATGTAATTTTACAAAAATATCTTATCTGTAACCAAATTAGATAATTTAATAGCATTTTTGATTGCTCAATTTTAATTTTTTATAATGAAAAGCTTTATATTATGTTTTTTAATTATGTAATCTCATATCCTGAAGGATACTAAGTTTTGTTATCGAAAATACAACAAGTTAATAAATATGTTAAGTTTGAAATACAAAATATTGATTATTTTTGTATTCTTGTTGGTTAATAAATGCCTGAAACTATTTAGAGTATATTTAATATATTTAAACCCCCTTCAGTCACGCCAAAGTAAATAAATCAGGTCCTATAAGAAGAAGCGGTCTCCAGGACCGCAGGTAGGTGGTTGTGTGATAGAAACAGGACGTAGGTAGTCAAGGGTTAAGCGAAGTTTTCTTATTCATTGGCATGGTAATAGACGCTTATTCTATAATATTTTGTATTCTAAGCAAACTTCCGCCGTAAGCTGTGACAGCAGTAAAATACATTTGTCGCCACCCCGACTCTTCCCGCGGGTGTCGTAAGAGTCGACTAAGGGATTGAAGCGTCACTGACCATTGTTTGACAGAAGATTGATGATGAGCAGCAGCGTCATTATAGTGGACACATTACTGCGACCACCAATCCGCTTGCCCAGTGTGGTGATTATAGGCATTTACTGCCTACTGCGTGTAACTATAATATGCATAGTGAATAAGAGAGGCCTATGTCCATCAGTGGACTGAGATAGGCTGATGATGTGAAACAAAATCCAAATGAAATAAAACTCTCTTTAAGGGTATCTCTAAGACGCTGACGTTTCTAGGCCAGCCTGCTGTGCAATTTGCATTCAGCTTTCTTTATTCGTATTTCTGAGTACTAATATACAATTTTATCCCTTTCGGCGTCGAGACCCTGGGTCCGTGGGGCTCTGGTGCTTTGAGTCTCTTTAAACAACTTTCAAAGAGACACAGGAGACCCAAGAGCTGGCAGCTACCTCGCTCAACAGATCAGCCTCGCGATCCAGCGGGGTAATGCTGCCAGCATCTTTGGTACCATGCCGCGGGGGCCGTTTTTAGATTTAGATTTAGTTTAGTCTATACATTTATTTATAGTGTAGTTTGATAATTTATTATAGTTTTAATTTTGAATATTTTTTTCGCTTATAAATAAATAGTTTACAATTAATTGAAAAAAAACCTCGTGTAAAGGTTCACTGCTATCCGCTTTTGAAGAACTACGGTACACTGTACTGAGCATGGCCCGACATGCTGTTAGCCGGTTTCCTTTAGTGCTACTCACTAACACGCATATTTCCATAACATTAACGTTTAATCTCCTAATACTAAAGCTTACATCTCTATCGTGACAATATCTTAATCAAATCCAATTTAAAATGACAATCCATGTACCATAACAAACAAAACGTAACGCGAAATCCAATTCGATTACCCAACTCCCCCTTGACACATAAATACGAATCAAACGGCACTGAAAAAATACGTTTCTGCATGTAAATACGGCTTATGAGTACTCAACTCAAGCTGCATTTTACTGTTCAAATGTAAACCTTATTTGATTGTAATAAGAGCGTGGTCCCTTGGGTGGAGGATCGGATGACCGTGTCGTTAGCGGGACATTTTGCATTCATATTCGAGTTATTGGTTTATCGCGCGCGGCCGCGCTGTTTCATTATGGTTATATCAACCGGGATCTGGGGTTGAAAAATATGGAAGAAATGTGTGAATTTCAGGAATTATTTTCGACAATTCTGAGCTTGAGAGAAATAACAAAAAATAAAGGGATTGAGAAAAAGTATGTCTTCAAACTACCGAATTCACTTACGCAGTAAATACCTACTTTTACAAAATGCACAATAATTGTATACCTACCTATCTAGTGTTTTAGACATTAATAGAAAATCTCATCTATTTACAAATTAAACGGTTATTTCGGTAAAAAAAACGTTGTTTATATTGAGTTTCAGTCGCTATCAGATATATTGGAGCGGTCACAGTACTCAAAAATATCTGCACATGCACGCTAATGCCGTCACAATAAAAGCCTGCTCATATTTTGTGACTATCCTGGCCACTTTGATAAATCTGATGGCGACTGTACACGACATGATCATTGTATACTAAAGCAAGCGAAAACTGAAATGATGCAGATTCAGATTCATTAATTTCATAATAGAGAATTACAGGTAAATTTTACATAAATGTCAAAAATAACAGAATTTCATTAATGATCGTCAATAATATTCAAAAATAAAAATAATAACAACTATCAGATAAAATAATTATGTTATATCTCCCAATAAGAATCGTCAATAAACAAAAACTAAAAAATACTATTAATATTATTAATAACAAAAACAACAATTTACAATCTAAATTACAATTTATGTCTCCCAAAAAATCGTCATAGTTGAATGCTGAAAGAAATCTCACGGATTTGAAAGTATCGAATATTATACTAAAAGCTTTCACAACGACGTACCGCCATTCAATTGCAGCTAACATCAAATATCCTAAAAAAATATTTACAACGGATACACTCTCAGCCGAATTTCCAACTCTCAATAAACTATACACCGGCACATAAAATTGGCGGGCCGTAAACACCCGCTCGCAACTTTTTTAATATAGTCGCGAGCACGTGCTGCCCCCCACTACCCCCCACTCCCCGATACTTACCCCCCACAGTCAGGAGTGCAGCCAATATGCTATACAGCAAACACGATGTGATGAAGAATGCTCAAGTTGTTTATACATGAAGGGGTACTTTTACCAGCAATACATTTTTCATCACACTTGCTTTCTAAGCGCGCCATTGGTTGCATGCGTAGCGGGAGTAATAGAAAAGTGAAATTGCCTAGGGAGTAATAGAAATGTCAGTACGTCATTTAATAATATTTTGTTAAACTTATTTTTTTGTCGACAAGTGTGATGAAAAACATTGTAAGCATCACGGTCGGTAAGCGGAATACTAACTCGAGTCATTCTCTCAACACTCTCTACCTGCCTTGATGCACAATGTAATATTAGGTTAACCTTGACCGGAAGAAAATCTCACTTCCTGGCCAAAGTACATACATACATACATCATCAGCTTATCTCAGTCCACTGCTGAACATTGGTTTCTCCTGTTAACTATGCGTATAGACGTATTAGGAGGTAAATGCCCATAATCGCCACGCTGGGCAAGCGGATTGGACTGGCCAAAGTAGTTAAGACATAAAAAGTATACAACACACGGTCACTGGTCAGTAATATGCTGTTTTGTCACTTATTTCGTAACTAGTTTGGTAAGGGTGTAATAAAATTTCATGAAAGCGATGCGGGTCGCAATTACATAATTACGATGAGAAGAATAAACATTTTTTGTCTAAGTGTCTGTTTATCTACAACATAGGGTTCCAGTGGATTCTACACAATGCATACACAATTACGCCACAGTGGACATTTTTTTTCTTTTTTCTTCATCAATAGTGCGTAATTAAAATCTTTCGTAACGCTTGTAGGTATCTTGTACATTTTATCTAAAACATAACGACTTCATAAAAAACCGAATCTAACAACAATCATATAATTCATATATCAGAATCAAATCAAATCAAATCAAAAATTATTTATTGTCTCAAAACTTATTAACTAAGTACAATAATACGTACACACAGAATAGGTACACACAGTGTTTTTCTTCATTTGCTTTTAATTTAAGGGAAGTTTATTTAGGTAAAATATACCTAAATAATTTCTGTAAGAAACTAGTGTCTTAACTATTACTGTTATTGAGTTATTTAAAAAAAAAGTTTAATGACTGAACAACCTTTATTACATTCAAACGTTACTTATTTTGATATGTGCCGTCAGTCACCTGAGATTAACTTTTATGTTATTCTTAAGGTTCTCTCACACTTACTATTTCATTTATTATATACGAAAACGTAGATTTTTTTTCGAATTTAACAAAAGCTGATATACCAGGCAACTTTTATTAATGTCCCAAGTAACGTGTTCAATTTAACGCAAATCAACACGAACACCCTGTATATTATGAAATATTATGAGTATATAATAATCACTCCCTGAACGAGAAATAAGCGCGTGGTACCTAACCGCAGTCTGTTCCCGCTTGTTAATACAGTGGTTATGCACTCCGCCCTCCGGAGACATAGCAGCAGCTTCAATCCGCTGTTTAATAACATATAGACGCCTTTACTTAGCTCCGCTGTGTATCGTTCTAGCTGTTTATTAGGTACTGGTAGGTATTAGTTACTACACGCTTCGTACAATAAAATAATTACCTGTCCCCCCTTGCATAGTCAAATCTCTTGGGTATCAAAATGAATATTTTTTATCATTTTATTTTCTATCAATTAAAATACAAAACCAATGGAAGTTTTGTTTACAAAATAGAGCGTCGAGAATTTAAATCATTGGGTTCTTTTTTATGTATTTCTTTGTTTTTGGAATTTGGTGATATTAGTATTTTTTTTACCTAATAATATGATATCTACATTTTTAGTACATTATATGACAAAAAAGAACCTTCACAGTGGAGCAGAAACCCTAACTTACGACTAAGGGTGACAGTTACTTAACCGCTTCCAAAATATTCGCTGATTAAATGTTAAATTCATGAAACCATTTACAAGAAATAAGGCTCTGGTCCCACCAAAGGCGAGTCAGCAATGAGCTATGTTTTATTTTTCAAATAACAATAGATCCCGTGTTAGTAAAAGTGACAGATATACTCGTACGAATATTTACAGTTGATCGCTGGTTGTTCACACTGCCGGCGAGTACATTTTCTAGGGCTGTGGTCGACCACAGACCACAAAGATTTCACTCGCTGGCAAAGCAAAAACTCTCCGATCCCTACTCTTTGCTCGTTTATCGCCGCTGTGTATCAGAATCAGTGTCTAAGCCTAAGGCACTGGTCTCACCGCGAGCTACTAAGCTATGAACTATGGGCTGTAAACACGAACAAAAGATACGCACTCCCGTGTAAAAAGGGACACGGCGATACGCACCCGGCGGTGATAGCTGATATCTGGGCGAGTATCGACGTGCCTCTTTTATTTACACGAGAGTGCGTATCTTTTGTTCGTATTTATTTGTAGCCGATAGTTCATAGCTTAGTAGCTCGCGGTGAGACCAGCGCCTAAAAACTCAGTAAAAGCCTTCTGAGAACAAAGCTTGTTATTTAATTATCTGAGCGATAATTCTAGATGAGCCAGCATATTATTTGCAAAGCGTATCCTTAGACATAATCTTTTGTAATCGTTTTACTTCATCTAAAGAGAAGCTTAACTGGGATCAAAGTGAATTATTTCATGCAAATTTAGTCTGAGTGTAAAATAGGTAATTTTGTTCGAGAAACACTTTGCCAATACAGTATCTAATTATCGTAAAATTTTATATCTCGTGGCTCGGTTACAGACAATACAGACATTTCACATCATCCGAAATTGGCTGTCACTGTCAGGAGGAATAACAATTGAGTAAACATTCTATTTAATGTAAATGCATTTCTGTAGTAAAATTCATCAACCAATTTTAAAATATTGTATTAAAAATGTCTTTTTTTTCACAATCTTTTGTCACCGATCGCACTTTTTTCAGTCAAGTTTGACAGGATTACGTCATTTTGTACCCAAGTTCCTGTGGCATGCCTGTGGCCACCTCTTCGCCCCGTCATCAGCAATGATAGTATTACAATTGTATTACAACAATATCTCCCATGGACCCATGAGAAAAGGACAAAATTTAACAGCGGATTTCTGACCAAAGTTAAAAATGTCATATGAAGTTTTCCGTATTTCGTTTATTCTTAGAGAAAAATTCTTTTTGTAAACTATTTTTGACCGTTACACAATGATAAACGCATTTTAGGAAATGATTTTTTTATTGTGTTTTCTTAAGTTTGTCACACTTAATTGACAGACATCAACTGGACAAAAAAATGTTTAATTACCTACCTGGCAAATGTATAAAAACAGAAAAGTGCATTTTTTGGGCTAGAGTTATTCACAAAATATTTTTTTATGTAGTGAGGTATTAAATAAATAAATACCAAAAAATATAATAAAAATAATAATAAACTCAATGTGAAAACACGAATCACGAATCTTGTCAAATGCGCCTAGCCTTGTAAGGGATTGCATAAACCCGAGAAAATTGACTGGTGATTGCTAAGACCGATTGACCGAGGGGTGCAGGCATCAGCCGCGAAAGCTGAGCACGTGGGTTCGATTCCCACCTCAGAAGTTGGTGATCTTGGTCGTATTAAAAAAAATATATATATCTTGGGACATCTTACACAAATTGACCTAGTCCCAGTCCAGTCCAGTTTTTTGTTTGGTATAATGACATTCAATATTTATAAAAATAATATTAGTTTTTATTGATTTAAACTTTCACGATTATCACTCATATTTTAAAGACAAACGGGTCTTAATCGCGTAAACTTACGTTTAATTATATCCTGACGTTTCGGGCATGACGTTACACCCGTGGTCGCAGGCAGACTGGCGAGAGAATGTATCAACACCTTCGAGCTGCGCGGGTTTTTCGAACTACCCGCACTTGATCTTGATTATTCACTTCTAGGCTAGGGTTGTCACTAGGTCTACACACAACACTCACAACATCCAAAGGCTTTAAAATGGATGTTTCACCACGCTTACATTTGTAAATCACGGGATTCCACGCGGACGAGATTCCTTGCCCCTCATTTTGATTAAAATTCCGATGTTTCTTAATTTCTATAGCTTCACGTACTTTTCGGCTATGATGTATACGCTCGGTTGAGAGGACTTTCGGGTTATGGAGCTCAATCCAGTGGTTAGGTCCGGACTCCAACAAATGCTCGGCCACAGCAGACTTATTAGTTTGACGCTTTTTAACAGCCGTGATATGTTCCTTGACCCTTTCCGCTATGGTGCGTTTGGTTTCCCCAATATAGGAACTACCACAGCTACAATCAATCTTATAAACGCCCGGTGTGTGATAAGGTAAAACATCCTTAGGCGACTTTAGATGCCCTGCCACCTTTGATAACGGCATATAAACGGTTGGTATGGAATACTTATTCAAAAGCGTACCTATTTTGTCCGTTACACCCCTGACATAAGGCAAAAATGCTGGTCGCCTCGCAACATCTGGATGTTTCTTCCTCGGTGTTCGTCTGGGTTGCCATCTGTTCATTATGTAGCCATTTCTCTTCAGAACCTCCTGAACGTGCGATAACTCAATTTCCAGAAATTCAGGGTCACAAAGGTCATGTGCTCTGTTCTTTAGAGAATTAACCACAGACTGAAGCTGCCGGGGGTGGTGGTGGGACAGAGCGTTCAAATACCTGTCAGTGTGTGTGGGCTTCCTATAGACAGTGTGCGCCAAAGAACCATCATCTCGACCTATCACCTTCACGTCCAGAAAAGGCAAACTACGCTCCGATTCCAATTCATATGTGAATTTGACTTTAGTATGAATGGAATTGAGATACTGGAGTAATTGCTCAACTTCATTGCGCAGCTCGAAGGTGTTGATACATTCTCTCGCCAGTCTGCCTGCGACCACGGGTGTAACGTCATGCCCGAAACGTCAGGATATAATTAAACGTAAGTTTACGCGATTAAGACCCGTTTGTCTTTAAAATATGAATATTAGTTTTTGCAGATGAGACCAAAAGTCATACAACATTTCTCGCTTCATTTAGCCTAAGGTAAACGTATGCTTTTTTTCCTTTCTTCATGGACACCTTGTATGTTGTTGTGTGTAACTACATTTTGTAATAGAATTCAATACAGAGAATCAAGACGCGACTGACCAGGGATCGGATACCGGTTTTTTCTCCATAGAAAAGAACTGATCGAATTCCGTTCTTTTCCGTTCTTCGGTATATAAATTATTTGTTAATGGAGTAATTTAAAAATAAATTGTTGATAATTTCATAACATTTTGAGTACTACATAAAGAGTATCAAACATTCTAAAATATTGGGCTATTTCGGGGTTATTGAACAAAACCGGTTCCGATCCCTGCGGCTGACATACATTATTTTCAGAAAGTGATAGAAAATTCTTCTGTCATCTCGATTTCTAACGATGCAGTTTACGAGCGTTCTCCTACAAGTGCGACAACTCGTCGCGGGTTTATGTCTTCTTTTATATCGCCGCTATTTGTCGGCGCGAAGTTTTAAGTGATGTTGAATTGCAGAAACTTACGTTTGAACTGAATTTATTGTTTGTAGTAATAGAGCTGCCTACTGAAATATAACATTTCATTAAATTAAATAAATTTACTAGCAAAAATAAGCATTTTAACGATTTTTTTTTATTATAAAGAGATAATTTTAAATTACATTACAAATGACATTATCAGACAGAATAGATGCATGGCGATACTATAAGGGTCCCTAATTTACTACGGAACCCTAAATATTGAGGATATATAATCTGAAGTAAAGCTGCAGTACTCACGTATAAAAAAGAGTAATGAAATAACTACCTCTCCGTCGGAACATTTTAATTTACAAACTAACAGAAGCATTTAACAATCCGTCCCTTTTTAGTAATCACAGTTCATCAAACTCGCACAACATTTAACTTCTCAAAATTTAATCTCAGCACAAACAATCCTGCAATTCTGCGACAAAAACTCTAAACGACATACAATTATACCAAAAAGCTGTACATCACACATAAATCTTACTACAAGGTGTTAAGGTTACAAATTCTATGTCCTAACCGTAGATTAAAATTGTAGGAAATGACAGCTTTACGTCACATGTCGCCCTTATCTCAAGGAGCTTAGGTTGCAAATCCTGTGTTCTAGCAGCAAGTTGAAATTGGTTAATAACATGTCGACCTCATATTTTGTGTTAATATGACGTGGGAAAAACAGCTTTGCCGCGTCCACTTAAAGTCTTATTACGGTAAGAAAATATTAGAACTATCCCTTGCTTGGTAAGGGGTCACAGGGGGTCGCGGGGGGTCTCAGGGGGTCTGGGGTGTGCAGTTAGGAGCACTCGTGTTGACGTAATTAAGCGTTTAACGGCTGTAACTGGGATTGTGACGGTTTTGACCACCGTCCGGTACCTGGCTTACCACGAACGTACGTACAGCCTATCTCTGTCACAGTAATGACGTCTTGGTAGGAGTGATAGAGACAAATGCTCGTGCAAATTCTGAAATTCACTTCTGTAGGCCTGAAGTGTTTGTTTTGAGGTATTACGTTTATTGTTACTAGGCTATAAAACTGGATAGGTACCCTTTCAATGAATGAATTAAGTTCAAATAATTTTTAATTATTACAAAATGTGCAATAGTTACAGACATGGTTAAGTGCCTTTTTTAAGTGGTAGGTATTGGCTGGCAAATGCAGTCCCAAAGATTGCACTGCACCTTACTTTAGTTATATTTTTATAGAAGCAAGGTATTTTTGTGAACATATTGTGAAAACACAAATCAAATTATTTATTAACTAAATATTTTGATTTGTACTTTTTAATTTTTCTCCAGTAGTCACACTACTTAATACTATACAAATTATAAATATTAGATGTCATATACCAAAGAAAAACGACCAAGATCACCTATGTCCGAGGTGGGGATCGAACCCACGTACTCAGCTTTCGCGCGAAGCTTCCCCACCTCGGACATAGGTGATCTTGGTCGTTTTTCTTTGGTATATGACATCTAATATTTATAATTTGTATTTTTGTGATTTTATTTTGATTTTATTCTTCAGTGTCCTCAAAGATTATCCTTCAACAATTAATATATAATGGTGTAAAAGCCCAGTGGTTTAGACGTTCCACTTTCAATCCGGAAGTCGTGGGTTGAAATCCTGGCTCGTACTAATGAGTTTTTACTAATTATGTATGGAATATCATTTGGTATTTATCATTAGCTCTGGGTGAAGGAAACATCGTGAGAAAACCTGCATATTCGTTCATCCGTGAAGGAATTCAAACAGATACAGTCAAAGGCAAAATAACGTGTATATAAAAATGCTCAAAAATATGTCCCCGTGCACTTTAAGTGTTTCATTTCATTTTCATTTATTAATTCATTAGCAATGTACATCGCATTTGAAATCTTAGTACTAGATTAATACTAAACTAACCTATACTTAAACCTATAAATAATACTAACACAATACAATCAACATCATTCGAGTGGACAACGTAATCATAACGTGTGTGTAAGAACGTCGTAACATATTTATAAGATTTTTCCGATACATGTTTTTGCACTTGACACGTGAAGTTTCCAACCCGCTTTGGACCAGCGTGAGGACTAAAGCCCAATACCTCTTAAAGTGGAGGTCTGTTCCCAGCAATGGGATATTATATAGGCTAAAATAATAATATTTTATTAGCAAAACTCGCCGAAAATGACCGCGACATGCAAAAGACGCTTGGCAATGACGGGAGATTGAAAAATAGTTATTTATTATACAAGGGGGCAAAGTTGTTGTTTAACTGTCGTGCCAATATTGAGACCTGAGCTAGCGAAAGATTCCAAAATTGAGCCACGAGCGTAGCGAGTGGTTCAAAAACTGGAATCTTGAGCATTGCGAAGGTCTCAAGGCACGAGAGTTGAACAAACTTTGCCGCCAAGTGTAATACAACTTTTTTCCCCTCACTATCGCGAGGAAATATGATTACAAATCTCATCCAAATGTTAATTAACTTAAAGAAACCATTTAAAACTCAATGTCGAAACGTATCGTAGAATAGAGTTCCTTCTGGAATATATAGCCAATGGCTTACAAAGTCACCCATGAGAACGACCAATTTAACATGTGAGCTCCGATTGCGCATGTTTACTACGGTCATACAGATCCACTTATACTAGGCAGTAGGGGGCTATAAGAATTAGAGCAATGTCAAATTACTTTATTCACAAGTGTGTAAAAAGCGTTTTTACCCGCTCGTATTAAACGATAAACGAGCGCTTTACGAGCTAGTGAGGGGAAAAAGCTTCGTTCTTCACAAAGACCGACTCTTTTGGTCGCTGCTTTGCTTCATTCTTAGCGATAGTGAAGACATGAGAATTATACAAACTGTCAATTGGCAGCAACATTATTGTAGTTAGTACAGATATTTATTTTATTAGTAAATCACGAATCACTCATATTTTAACGACGAACAGAACTTTGGCGCTTAAACTTACGTTAAATGTTGTCAAATCTTGCCTAGTAAATTATCTTTATTTTTAGTTAATCACCTACAAAATTGCCGTTTTTGTTCATAGATATAACTTTGTGTTTAATTTACTAATCTCATTAAAATAATTCATCGACTCTACAACATAAGTATTAGGTAATTGAGCTAACCCTGAGGCTAGGCTGATTCGTGTAAGATTATAACGTGGTATTCATTTATTATACAGTGTATTTCCTGGCTCATTAATAACGTCGCACACACCAGATATTTATATAAGGCATACTAATACTTTTAGTATAGGACCAACCCAATTAACAATAAAAAACACTCTCTCTTATACAAAATTTCGAGATCACGTAACCAATATGTATGAAAGAGTTTTTTTGCGATTTTGGTGTTGGTGTAATAGTTGCTCAATATGACTTATAATATTTGCATACTGTCTGTGCGAGTTTATTAGTGACTCAGGATACAGCGTGTATTTAGACGTATAAGTGTCTAATGTTTAAGAACATCGTATTTACCAGTAGGTAATAAGAATAGTTGCTTTGTGATTGTCACTAAATTGTTATTTTTATATTTCCTTTATTTATCTTTTCTCTAAGGCTAGGTGTTTTATAAAAATGTCTATAAAAGTAAAATACAATACAACATACAAAAACAATACAAAATATAAACACTTTATAAAAAACCTAACCTAGGGTGCCGCCGGCAACGGGGCGGGCCCAAGCTGCCGGTGGTTAAGGTCGCAGAGAGAGGAACCGACGGACTATCCGCGCCGTGTCCAGGATTACCGCCTTCTGCATCTGACCCCTGATCCAGCCATCTAGCGAGAGACTCTTAAGGTGTTGGTCGAGACTCTTCGCTATTAAACCGTTCGCTGTAACGACTATCGGGACTATGATCGTCGAGTCAACATCCCACATGGCGGTTATCTCGTGGGCCAAGTCTAGGTACTTACTGGATTTGTCCTTCTCGGCCTTCACGAGATTCTCATCATGGGATGGTGACGTCGACGATCACAGCCCGGCGCTGCGATCGGTCTACCAGCACGATATCAGGCTTATTGGCTACAATAGTCCTGTCCGTGATGATAGGTCGATCCCAATAGAGCGTGGCACGACCATTTTCGAGAACTGGTGCAGTTGTGTACTTATAGTATGGCACTTCGACGTCCACAAGGCCGTATCGAAGAGCAAGCTGCTGGTGTATAATACTGGCTACGAGGTTATGTCTGTGCAAGTACTCGGTGTTAGCAATCTGAGAACAACCGGAAATAATATGCCTGAGGGACTCACCGGGACGGCGGCATGCCCGACAGATGTCGACCGTACCGTCCTTCAGGATATATTTCCGGTAGTTATTCGTCATGATAACCTCGTCAGCAATTGCACAGGCAAAACCCTCGGTTTCCCCGAAGAGGTCCCCGAATCGTAGCCAGTTCACCGACGCGAGCAGATCTACGTCAGGTCCCGTGAGGGCCTTATAGAACCGCCCGTGTAGCTCCTTGCTCTTCCATACCGCCTTGCGGTCCTCGGTGCTTAGTACCACAGGTCTGCGCCAGTTCTCTTTTGCCAAGGAGAGCGGCGTGAGGTTCCGGTCTACTGCCACCACATCACGATGCATCCCGCACTCATTGTTAAGAAAATAGTTTCTGAGATTGTACACCTCGTGGTTGTGAAGGTTTTTGGCATTTAGGAAGCCGCGGCCCCCACACTTCCGCGGGATGTACAATCTCATAACTGGTGAGCGCGGGTGTAGCATTCGATGTGTGGTAAGCAGTGTACGGACCCTTCGATCCAGGGCGTCCAGCTCGGTCTGAGTCCACCTTAGTACGCCATAGGAGTATGTGAGTATGGGCATTACCCAAGCGTTGAAGGCGCGCACTTTGTTGCCTCCTGACAAAAGACTGTTAAGTACTTTTGTGAGCCGGCTGAAAAAGCGCTCCTTCACCGCCTGTCTAATTCCCATATCTTCAATACCCAAAGACTGTGACATACCAAGGTATTTATAGGTTTCTGCTTCCGAGATAGATCTGAACGACATTGTCTCAGAAAGCTGTAAATTTGTTGAATTTACTACTTTCCCCCGCTGCACATGCATAACCGCACACTTATCGACACCAAACTCCATATTGATGGCACTACTGAAAACTTCTGTGGTTCGCAGTAGCTCCAACAAGTCTTGGCTATTTGGCGCAAATAATTTGAGATCATCCATGTACAGAAGGTGAGAAATGACTTCACCCTCTCTCCGAAGCCGGCAACCTAGTCCTGAATCCTTCAGCAGGGTGCTGAGGGGATTCAGAGCTAGGCAGAACCATAAGGGACTCAGACTGTCACCCTGGAATATTCCTCGCTCGATCCTTATGAAGTCCTGCGGGCCAGAGCGGTCATCCCCGCCTCCTGGTTGACGAAGGACCGTGGTCCACTGCCCCATACACGCGCCGAGAAAGGATCTTAAAGCTGCATCAACTTTATACAGCTCCAAGACCCTTTTCAACCATGAATGGGGCACCGAATCATAGGTCTTCTTGTAGTCAATCCAAGCGGCGGAGAGGGCCCCTTTGTTACGCCGGACTTGCTGGCAAATGGTCATGTCGATGAGGAGGAGCTCTTTAGTACCACGGGACCCAACCCTACATCCATTTTGAGCAGAGGCCAGAACATTGTTCGCAACAATGTGCGTGTTAATTTTTGCTCTCAAAATGGATGTAAGGAGCTTGTAGAGTGTAGGCAAGCACGTGATGGGTCGGTAGTTTTTCGGTTCCGTGGTACTACCAGACTTGTAGAGCAGGAAGGTTACACCTGTTGTTAAGGAAGGAGGCAGGGAACCAAGCTCAATGGCTTGTTGGAATTGCGCTGCTAATCGCGAGTGGGAGCACCGAAACCATTTTAGCCAGAAGTTGTGCAATCCGTCCGGTCCAGGACTTTTCCAGTTGGCACAAGTTACGTCATCAGGGCTGATGACAACTGCCTCCATAGGTTCGATGCTCTCGCACTCACGCTCAACAACGTTCATCCAATCGCCCTCGATGTGTCCGACGGGCACCGACCAGATGCTACGCCAGAAATCAGTCATGGCAGTAGTATCCGGTAGATGCGCGTCGGACAAATGATGATCGGTTCCCTCCCACCTTCGGTATAACTTCCTTTGGTCACTTTGGAAGAGGCGGTTCTGTTGAAATCGATCCACACGCTCTCTGTAGCGGCGGATACGGCTTGCCCATGCATAAACTTTCTGCTTCAGAAAGTCAATGCGCTCTGTGAGGTTGGCCATGTAGTCACAGGGCATGATGCCCGTTCCCGCGAACGCCTGGTTCACAAAGCGCATTACTCGGGGGCGGTTATTGCCCTCCCTGAAGCAGATCAGCTTTGCAATGAGGGTCCTAAACGAGTCGATACGACGCTCGATCCGTACTTGCCATGCGGGGACACCCCCGGCGGTCCTAGGTGCACGGTCAGCGTCCGGAAACTTGACACGAGCAACACGGCACGCCGCGATGGCCCCACAGTACATGATCGAGTGCGTATCGTCCAAATCTTTACTGGACCGTATGTACGGCTCCAGTAAAGCGTTTAGGGCTCCCATTAACGCTAGATTGCGTCTATTCATGGGCAAGCGTGGTAACCGTGGCCTAGAATTGGGTGTGGAGCGATATTCCATAATCGCCTCTTCCAAAGTCCTCCTCAAATGCTCATCAGTTGCAGTACTTACACTCTGACTCGCGAAATACTCCTCATTGGCACTGGGATCAACCCGCGGCGCCCCCGGTGCCAGGTCAGGCGTCGGCACCGGATCCGGCGACGTGGCGGGCTGGTCCTGCGCCGAGGTGGAAGCTGCGCGAGTCGAGAGAGCCTGCAGGCGAAGCCGATCAAGTGTCGAGTCATCCAAACGCTTAGAACGTAGAATGACCCGCACCTGATCCGCTAGTCGTTGCTCCGATACGGCGATGGCGGATTCAAGAGCCTGAAACAGAGGCAGAATCCTAGAACGGTACGCGGTTAGTCGGGTTCCCCCCTCTGTAGCCTCGTAGTAGGCGCGCATGCCGTTCTCATTTATTTCCTGAGTCCATCGCATGCGACGCACTACACCACCGGCAGCGGGAGCCGTGGGCGGGGCAGGATGTCCCGCGGGCCCCAAGCGTGCCGGCAGCGGTGGCCGTCCTCGTCGCGCAGGTGGTCGTGGCGGCGGCGGCGGCGGCGGCCCGCTCTCGTCACTGGATCCGTCTGTGTCGGGCGCTGTAGCGAATTCATCGCCCGACGACGATGTGGACGGAGAGCTGGACGAGGCGGGCGAAGGTGGAGGTCGTGCGCTTCTGGTGGATTCCGCTTTAGTTCGACTTCGTGTTTGCATTCGGTTTGAATTAATTTGCTTGTACGCGTCTAGCCGTGTTCAACATGTCAAATGTCAAAATGGTATTTGCGACTTTGTGACTACTCTCATTGTTAGTTTGGTTTTATATTTTATTATTATTGTTAAAATCATGACGTTTCGAGACCTTTTACATCTGTAAACCTTAATTTCTCTTTATTCTGACAACTAGAGGCCTTTACAACTCTAGTAGTATAGATATCGATGCATAATAATATTGTGAACTTGTACAATAAGAATTATGTTTGTTTATAATTATTATCCTTTATTTATCTCTCTATTTAAGTTAGGTTTTTTTTATAAACATATCTATAAAATTTATTTTTTAATGTAATAAATTCTTTAATGCATGTTATTTTAATAAGATGTATTGTTATACTGTTTTGAAATAAGAAGTCCACCTGAGTTTCTTACTGGTTCTTCTCAGAAACGGTGTAGAGTTAGAACCAGTAGTTTTTTTTTTTCTCTCTCTTGATAATGTCAGTCGATTTGAAAATGCTTATTAATAGGCTTACTTGACTAAAGAATAGTTTGACTTTGACTTTGACAGTCTTCATGCAAGCCGTGTCTCTGGTCCATAGATTATGTTTTTGTTCGGAAGGGATAAGCCCCGATATTGCGCTGATCGCGGTATATTGACGTCGCGATATTGCGGCAGGGGGCGCCATTGTGCGCGCAAAAACACGCGACGCGGGTGACACACATAGCCGGTCTACTGTGATCACTGATTACAGCCATCACGTCACAGTCGGTTTGTGAGGCTAAATAACAAGAAATATGACTAAAATTACATATGAAAGAAATAAAATAAATAAATATTTTGGGACATCTTACACAAATCAACCTAGTCCCACGGTAAGCTCAATTAAGGCTTGTGATGTGGGTACCAGGCGACGATATATATAATAGATCGATACATATAGATACCTACTTAAATACATAGACAGCCATGACCAAGGAACAAATATTTGTGATAAATAAATACACAAACAATGCCCTCGCCGGGATTCGAACCCGGAACCTCTAGCTTCGTAGGCAGGGTCACTACCAACTAGGCTACGGATGCTGACAAATTACATGTCATATACCAATAAAAAATACACAGTTCAAAAACGCCGGAGCTAGAATTCAACTTTTAAATAATAGAACGGTAAATTTTTCTAGAACTGTTAAATTTTTATTTATTTATTTAAATCGCGTAAGTAAATCTTCAAATGAAATAACGATGTTTCCTATCTTTTGAACTGACATAAAGTGGAAGAATTACTCAATTCGACTGTTTTATTTTTTGTATTTTTGATGTTTTCGAGACGGTTTTAATGTACAGTCAAGTGCAAAAATAAGTATCGAAAGAATCCGCTCATAAATTTAATATGTTACGATGTTCTTATTACACCGAATTAGAGTACACTGGGACATATTTTTGAACATTTCTGTGTACACCTTATTTTGTCTTTTACTTGATTATAACTCTTCCGGTTCTGAACTACCTGTTATAGACTACACATTTATAAACTTCAAAATATCACCTTAATTCGATTCGACAAGATTCAAAATTATCAAAATATTGCTAAAGCGTTTGAACCAAGCGTCGAGTAAACAGCAAGTCATCGTAAACATACAATTTCCTAGGACCTTAACCAGTTTTTCTTCAAAGGAATCTTCATAAATTTGGCTTGATGGTATATCCTGGTTCAGAGCATTTTCGAGGTAAAATCGTTCTTTAATATTTGTTCGCGCCTACATTATCATTTACTTTGAACAACCCCATTCTCTTTTAATTTCCATAATGAGAATTGCGTTGTTTTAGGACATATATCGCGAGATACGAGACATAACTTGAGCCTTATACAATTGGGATAAAGTCACGGATCGCTTGGCGTTTGTAAGACGCGGCGAAGCGAGTCTCCCTTCTAGATAATTCTCGCGATATTTCGTAGCGGGCTACGGCGCTACGGCGTAGCGTGCTACGAGCTCGTAGCGCGGAAAATAATGTAACGTTGGATGTTAATATGCTTATTTTGCGGGAGTTCAATATGGGATCAGGTTAATGTGCAATTTGCTAACTACGCCAAAATATTGTGAAGCATATTATAGGTATCAACCTGTATAATGTAACAGGGTTTTGTTTAAATGACTCACCATATTTGAATAGCTGGCTTATTTACTTTTTCAAATATTATCCCTTAATACTAATATGCGTCCACAGTACAGTAGCCAATTAAATCTTTTTGGGAATCAATTACGTACTCTGAAATATGTGTACACCTCGTATCTTCATAATTTTCATAAATAAATTTAGTCACTCATGACCAGGATTTTCGATATCTGGGGGGCTATCGCGATCTTCTAATAGGATTTAGTTAAAGAAACTCTTTAACTATGTTTAATAATAAGTAAACTAACTCATACCGTATTAAGTCCGAGTGCAGAAAATTGGACGTTAAGAAAATACAATGCACTGTTCTTGCACAAAACAAAACTTGCTACAAACGCAAGTTCTCGACGTTAGTTCAGGCTCGTAAAGTTACCGCGCCCGTCGCAGCGCTGGCGGGAGTGGGCACGGTCAAGGGCATAAATATATATACAAATTTAGACCTTATGCTGAAGGCGTAAGTCAAAAAGTGTATACATGTTTTTGCCCTGTACACGACAAACTAAGGAATATGCAAGTCCGAGAAAACTAGAAATTTAATAAGAATGCAGGAATGTAAAAAATCTTGATAAGTTAGCACCAGTGCTCGACGCAACATGGGCACTTTATGTCAAAGTTAAGATATGAACGTTCAATTTGATCAGCTATCATTTTTCGATATTCGAATTTAAACGGCTTTGATATAAATTACCGCTATACTTACTCAACTCGTAACTGCAACAGTAATTTTAGTATGGAAAATGACTGTTGCAGTTACGAGTTAAAAAAATATTCAGCGTGACAGAAAGGTAACATTTTTATGAATTTATTGCTATAGATCCAAGGTTAAGTATGTACAGCGACATAATGTCAAAAAAAAACTAGATATAAAAATGCAGAAATGTACAAAATCTTAATCATACTAAAATTATACTATACACTCAACTTTAGGTTTAAATTAATGATTGTGATGTGGGTCCCAAGCGACGATTTATATAATAGTTAGATACATGTAGATACTTAAATACATACAGCCATATTTGCAACAAATGAATACACAAATAATGTCCTCGCCGGGATTCTAACCCGGAACCTCCAGCTTTGTAGGCAAGGTCACTAGCAACTTGGCTACTAAAAAGCGATATACCAGTATGGCTGAAATGATGATGTCGATGAAAACCGACCATAGAAGAATCAAAGTCAGTCCCAACATCACTCATAGTCCGAGCGCCGTAGTCCGAGCGACGGATTACACCGGCGCGGCGCGCCACCTCGCGGAAAATGCAATCCGCATTATAAGTTAATACCTTTTTCGCGCATGAGCACGCGTCTGCGCTAAATGCAGGATTACGTCCAATTCCCGATAACACTATTATAAACGGCAACGTAATATAAACGAGTTTAAACTCGCAATTTAATGTGGCTATAAGCCAAATTTTATGTGGATATTTTTAGGATATATTTTTCATTTTATTTTCTTTCTAATTTTTTTTACCCGGTTTAAAGCTGAATGTACTAATCGTGAATTTGATCACAGTCTTTAACCCTTTAACGGGTAAGACTCAAAAAATCGTGGGTTCAAGCCTCAATGCCATCATAATAATTATGATGAATTTTTCGTACTATATTATAGTACGAAAAATTCTGTACAAGAAAAAAATACAAAAAGATAGTGCTATAGGGTGGTCGTTTTAGAGACCGGTGCCCTATAAAGGGCATTTAATTTATGGTAAATGCCATCCTTAAATCATGATAAATACTAGAAAAAAATTAAAGAAAATTTACATACACACATACCTGTCGGTTATCTGTATTGTCGTTTCTTCGTACGTAAAGGAGCATAGGTAATATACTTCGTTATTTTATTATGCATACGTGTCGTATGCGTCGGTATGCGCCGGTATGCGGCGGTACGCGGCTGCTCGACGGATGGCATTTATATTGCGGTACCTGTCTTTGCATTCCTGCTGCTTATAGACTGTTATTAGTCTAACAATATCCGTCACCAGTCTAACTGAGACCTCCCAATTCATCTTCTTTAATAAAGGGTGTTCTTTGAGTTGCTAATAACCTTGCACAGACCGTATATTTTTTATGGCGATCGCAGTAGTGTGTCCACTTTGATAACGCTGCTGCCTATTGTGACTGTTCCATGTTCATGTTTGAACAGTAAAATCACTTACATTTGTAGTTAGATTTGTTATTCATCCATAATTTATAACAATTGCATTCTGACGATACTTTGATGTGTAATAAATACATTTTATCATTATGTATTTTCAGAATCCTGAAATAAATATTGTTTGTTCTATCGTCTCAATAGAAATTGGTAATATAAAACAAACAGTAATATTTTGTTATGAAATATTAATGTTTGTTGATTACATATGGCATTAATGACAAATGGCAACGTCATTTGTTGTTAAAGCCGTACCTCACCTTTCACGACATTACGTTGCGATAAATCCGATGCACATGTTTATTTATTATTATTATTTTATTTCACAAAATATTAAGTAAATTTATGATAATAATATCAACAATTTACCTTTGTTGTAAATTGTTGTATTCAGTTTAATACGGGCTTTTCATATACATGTCTGGTTTCACATATTTTTATTTATCAAATTCAAATATTCAAAATTTATGAACACATTTTCGACATATTTTGTCATGAAATTTCGGTATATAAAGCTGGGTTTTTCCATAGAAAGGGTTCTTGCGTTTTGACCGCGAAAGGGTAAAGACCCTGTCTTTTCAGCGATTGAATTTCTGGAGGGCGAAGCTCTGCCCAAATTATGTTCTGTCAAGTATTATTTGTGTAACTATATTTTATTTTCACTGGAAATTATGGTAAGCTAACCTGATTCCTTGGAATTGCTAGCCGCATAATATATCATTCACAATACACAGGGAATGGGTAATTACAACTTTCATTCTAAAGTAACTGTAAAATCTATATTCTCTAACAAAGCCTAATAACATAATTCAATTCTGGGCTGTTGTTAGTTAATTTGTTTTGGTTTTCTAGGTTCTCTAATTCTCTAGTGTGGGGGGCGTCAAGCGATGCACTGTCAACTATTAAAGGTGTTCACTATAATATAAAAGTAACATTATTCTGTCAAGTTGAGTCCAGTAGCTACAGACTGATCCAAAGAGTTTTGGGCAGACTGTTTAAGGTCCATTTGCGAGGCGAAGCAGTGCATTGGGTCTTATAGAGCAGAAGGAACGCTCATCTTGGTTGATCATTCAGAGAGAACGAATGTTTCAATCGTCATTATTATTAACAATAGTGCTTGCTTTTCACTCTTTGACCCTGGAGAATTTGAGTATTAGCTGTAGCTAGGCTTAGTTTGGGGTTATACTGCAATATAATACGCGTATGAATACTTGGTGCTTCTTTTCATCTTTTCCCTTTGTTTGCATTGCAGTTAGGTTCCGAAGCACCGTAAACGTTTAGCTAGTAGTAGTGAGGAAGCCCAACTGACGGGGGCGACCCCACACTGGTTGGTTTAGCGTTGCCTCTTTACCCCACCCAAAATTGCTGGAACTGTTAATTTAGCTAGCAGATGTGTTAGGGTTAAAAGTACTAAATTTGTTAGAAGTTCCAGTCAATTGACAGAGGTCACTTAGATGGTCGGGGATATTCCTCTCTGAGGAATTTTATTTTTAATGTTTCATTCTTCACATTATATATTATATAATCTACATTACTCATTGTTTTACTAACCAATAAACTTCAATTTCAGTGCTTAAATATGTTAAAACTATCTATCTTAATATTCCCTCAAATTCAATAAAAACAATGTCACGTTTTCCTTTCAATAAATAGCCATTTCTCTTTATTATTGCATGTCCAAATATCTATTTGTTTTGTGTCCAAAGGTTTAGCTTGTTTCACATTAAAGAATCTTTGTTACTATACGGTTCACAACATAGGCGTCCTACCCTAGACTAGACGATCATTGGCCAACTTAGTATATAGTCTTGAATTTATCATTAAGTTTCAATTTATCGTTAAGTTTTCAAATGTAATTTTAACTCTGTAAACTTTGTCTAATAAAAAAAATATTATTCATTGAATAGTTTTATTTAAAAATTAGAGGGGGGGTTGTTCACATTTGGTGCCATAGTTCCCAGGATTTCTGGAATGCAGTTTAACTGCACATTTGGTATCGTGAAATCGAGTGTGAACAAGTTAAATTTTTGGACTCAAAATAAAAATAACAAATATATACTTCATTTCGCTTCTGCGTAACATTTCTCTTCTAAACCACTAATTGGAGTTCGAGGCCAAAGAATCTACGAAAATATTGCCACAACAATGAAATGTTCTTACAATAGTAAATCCTTATTTTCTAAAAACAGACGTGGAGATATCTTATTTATTGGTAATTTTAATTCTGTTATTTATAGAAACAATATTATTTACTTATTTTCACGTAAATATAAGATATTTTAATAAAAACTTAATTATCCGCAATTATTAGTAACAAAGTTGGTATTGCGCTGGTATCACCTCAGGTGTAAATAACATTTGGTACAGCAATTTAAATACACATATAAATTAAAACCCTATTTCTGCTAAGGTCCGACCGAGACCCATATTTTAGCCTCGGCCGAGACCGAGAATGAATTTGATTCTCGGCCGAGACCGAGACTTGGTAGAAAGGATAAAAAACGCATAAATTTCATAAAAAAATCCCTAGCAAATACCTATAGTAAGTCCAACGTCAAAGTAAATACAGCAATTTTTTGTGGATATTCTGTTTTTTTTTTAAAGGTATTCTAAAAACCGGTATATGAATTTTATATATTTTTATCGATAATATGATAGGGGTCGCTTACTCTAAATTATTCCTTCCGTTCATTTTAAAGTATAATTGAAGTCAGTTCATGTCAATATGACACCAATAAAATCGCAGTAAGTTCGCGAGATGACGTCAAGCTCGCCAATTACAGCTCATTACGAATCTCGGCCACGGCCGAGAGTCCCGGCCATTTTTGACCGAGAGCCGAGAGGGATATCTCGGCTCGATTTTTGGCCGAGAATGCCGAGACCGAGACCGAGATCTCGGTCGGACCTTAATTTCTGTATACGTTTAAAAAATTGCAGAATAATACATTGTAGCGTGCTTTATGTTCACATTTCGTATTCGTAAAATTCCTTTGACCTACAAATTTCTTTGGCAGTGCTATAGTTCTCCATTTGAATTATCATACAGATCTAACGTTTTATTTTCTTCCGTAGGTTGTTAACAAGATGACCCACTTGGTTCAGCCATGTTTAGCTTCACTGTACACCCCATCATCAAAAAATTAAATTACAAATGAAATATACTGGGTGAAATGTTATAAAACACAATGATACAAAAACATATTTTCAGGATCTACTCATGATTACAGCCAAGTTTTAGTATGGGACCAGCTTTGAAAAAGTTACCACAAAATCTACATCTCCATTTATTGTGAAACCAGGGTCGCGTTTTATAAAGTTACAATTTGCGACCCAGCTGTCGCTAGTTACAATCGAGTTGTCATTAATTATGTATGTACAAAAAATAATTGTACAAGTAAATTGCACATTCATCTAAACACTCATTTACACCATCAGCGTTATGTTTGTATAAAGTTTCGCAACCAGCCTATTAATTGTTCATTATTATCATCAAAGGCCATAGTCGGATTTTCATAGTAAGTCAGCCTTTAAATCAACCAGACTCTAGTATTTTTTTGTGAGTACCTTTTATGGTGAAGAATATTTCTGCTGAGTATCAACGTCCTATCGGTGACAGTTTTAGACTTATGATTTTTTTTAGTTTTTTCTTTAATGTGTTGTATCTCAGGATGTATAAAAGCGAATTGCTTCAAATTTTGAAATAATGTTCTTTATTTAGATATGCATCGAATTTAAAAAAATGAATATCGATTGTCGTATAAAAAAAAGAAAAAAAAGACCAAAAAATTTTTCATATTTTTTTTTGTGTACCTATGAAGTAGTGACACCTCTATTTTCTTTTTCTAATTATAGACCATACATTGGCCTACTAGTTGCCTAAGTATCAAAATTTTCCAAGCGGTACTTCTTACCAAAAATCGGCAATATGTGTGGTCAAGTTCTGCATTCAATCGGTGTTTTTCAATGTAGTATACAAACTCTTCATTCATATTTGAGTTTTCTTATCAGGTTATCTTATTTAAGAGTAAATGCTAATGACAACTTAATGTCATCATGATGCAAGCTGTTTATTTCATTATTAATCGGCCGTTTACCATTTCAACTAGCGTATCTCGATAATATTTAACTGCAATATATTATTTTTAATGAATATCTCATAAATAATATCGAATTACGCTAGTTAAAATAATAAACGGCCGATTAATAATGAAATAAACAGCTTGCATCATGATGCCATTAAGTTGTCATTAGCATTTACTCTTAAATAAGATAACCTGATAAGAAAACTCAAATATAAATGAAGAGTTTGTATACTACATTGAAAAACACCGATTGAATGCAGAACTTGACCACACATATTGCCGATTTTTGGTAAGAAGTACCGCTTGGAAAATTTTGATACTTAGGCAACTAGTAGGCTAATGTATGGTCTATAATTAGAAAAAGAAAATAGAGGTGTCACTACTTCATAGGTACACAAAAAAAAATATGAAAAATTTTTTGGTCTTTTTTTTTCTTTTTTTTATACGACAATCGATATTCATTTTTTTTTAATTCGATGCATATCTAAATAAAGAACATTATTTCAAAATTTGAAGCAATTCGCTTTTATACATCCTGAGATACAACACATTAAAGAAAAAACTAAAAAAAATCATAAGTCAAAAACTGTCACCGATAGGACGTTGATACTCAGCAGAAATATTCTTCACCATAAGAGGTACTCACAAAAAAATACTAGAGTCTGGTTGATTTAAAGGCTGACTTACTATGAAAATCCGACTATGGCCTTAATCACGTTCGCTATTCTATAAGTGTGCACACCTATCAAGTTAAATAAATCAATTTTATCTCATAAAATTGTCTTTCGTGTTCAAAAATACTATAAACAAGTCTATCA
This sequence comes from Thaumatotibia leucotreta, assembly GCA_025490895.1. Lineage (NCBI taxonomy): Eukaryota > Metazoa > Arthropoda > Insecta > Lepidoptera > Tortricidae > Thaumatotibia > Thaumatotibia leucotreta. Next base: position 219,035 of record JALPQI010030507.1, on the reverse strand, counting down.
AGTAAATGTGAGAATTAGCAAGTACTCTTAACTTGATAGGTGTGCACACTTATAGAATAGCGAACGTGATTAATTTGATGATAATAATGAACAATTAATAGGCTGGTTGCGAAACTTTATACAAACATAACGCTGATGGTGTAAATGAGTGTTTAGATGAATGTGCAATTTACTTGTACAATAATAAACATTGATGGTTGGAATTGCAACGCTTTTGAATGTGTATAGGTACACAAAAAGGCATACAAACATTATAGAGGTACATATATAATGTTTTTATTAGGAATTATTTTAAATAAATAAATTAAATAACAAAAAGGTTGTGGAAACCTGAAAACTTTATTTGACAATGACATAAGAGACTTCGACAGATTTGACAATAACGCAACTGTCGTAGTTTCGTTGGCCTCGAACTCCAATTACTGGTATAGAATAAGCATTATTCCTTCTTCTCGCGTTCAATTTTCAACATTCTTACGGGGTTTCAGCTTCGTAGCAAGTAGAATCACCGTTACCTAAAAAAAAAAATACATGGGATTTAATAAAAATATTCAATCGCGGCTTATTAAGCATATTGCTATCATCCTCATTGACATTTGCTACATTTCGCGTCTTAAATGAAAAATAAGAAAAGATAAAATAAGATATAGTAAGATAAGATATAGTAAGATAAGATAAAGGGGGCGTAAAATTATCCAAAAACATGATCTCATTAAATTGGGCAAACAGTATAATGAAATGGGGGCGACTATCTATTATTGCAATGTTCAATGGCTTAGCAACGCGCATGTGACATCATTTTTTTATTCCTTTCCACTAATGACAATCGATACAAATTTCACGAATATTCACTTATACCTATGCAACAAATTTGCATATGTTGCAGTTGCATGATTTTTCGTTACATAACCCAGTAGTGCTACATGCATTTTTCTGATACAAGATTCAATATGATATAGCTAATGAAATTTACGTACCTGTAACATTACTAGGTGCAGTCCTCTAAGTTTCGAAATTTCCATAATAGTCCATATTCCAGTAGAGTCAAATAATACCCTTTCTTCCATGCAGCGCATCGCTGGGGCCAACTGAAAAACAATATTTTCATTACTATATATCATTCATATCAGTTTTCCCTAAAAATAACTGTTCAGTTAATTTTCTAACAGAAGTATCATAAAATTTCGCATTACTGGGGGCGCATTCTCACTTACGATTCATAGTAACTGATTTTAAGAATTTTTCTGCTTTGTAGAAATTCTTCAAGGGCATAGTTTGATGTAGATAGATACGCTTAACTAGTTAATAATATTTAGTTAGTCAGTAGATTACTTGAGCTTAAAATAAAATTGAACTAATCCTTTCTTTCCATTGTTCCGGTACATAAAGAAAAAAAACTTAATATTGCAAATATTTTTGGATTCTGGTTATAAAATGACGCATGATGCATTTAATATAGCTTGGTATACAATACCAAAAGCAAATAAATTGATTTCTTTTACAAAAAATGTACAAGTTTAATTTTATGATAATTTTCAGATAATCAAAATCAGCGTAGTATACCAAAATAATTAAATGTTTTAATTTCAATAAAACTCCACTTTAGCTGCATTTGACTAACCATTATTAACGCGAATAAAGCATTTCAGACTTAAAAGCATCCATAAAATACAAGAGAATGCAAAAATTGGGATTCTTCGGAATTCAGAGCAATGAATTTTTTTGAAATTTGAAAAGTTACTCTAAGCATAATATAGTATGTGAATTTTGTTCATATAATAGATGGTTTACACTTACTTGTGAAATCGGGAAGATATATCGAGACTAGCTGCAGAAATGAACGTAATTCCGAAATGCAGGTTTTGCTCGAAAATGTTACATTTTCATTCACTTGTTTGTTTGCTTACTGAAAAAGAACAAGAACATTAAATTACTTCATTACTCCTTGCTTAAACGGTTTACTACTATATTTTTGACGTAAAACTAAAGCAGTAGATATTTTATTTATAGGTTACTTTGTGCTATAAAGAAGAGTTTAATTTCAATGATTGCCTCAGTGTTAAAGGTACAAGACATTTACTCTGCGGACATTATTTTTGGTGAATTTATTGTGAGCTACACACTTTTTCAATTGCCTCATAAAGTTTCGTGTTATGAAATGTTTTGCAGACGTACTTTTCAGCTTCACAAGAAATTATGCTTGGAAAACTTACCAGATTGCAAGAAACTTCCAGCACGAAGTATTGTCAGTCTCTTTGATCGATCCTGGACCTCCGCGTGCACTGATTTGGTTGAGCCTCGCGATGTTTTCACTGTTTTCCACTGATAGAAAACTTATTCCACTATTGTTCAAAAAACATGAAGTTACGTTCACATTTTGCTATGGACCAATAGTTTCTTATGTCTGTTTTTGTATAGTAGAAACCGATTTCAGATTTGTCCTATTTTACGCCGTTTGTTAATTATAAACTAACTAAACAATTCAAGTCTTATTTTACGAGAAATAATTATTTGAAATTTGACAAAACGCGCGAGACAACGAAACGAATTTGTGTTGCCAGGTGTTGAAATACGAAAAGCGGGAGTCACGTTTTAAAATCCCGTGATTTTTAAGAAAATGTAAAATTAGATTTTAAAATAAGTTTCCATTTTATTCACTTGGCCTAAAAGAAACAATAATTTTAAGTCGTTCTCGTAATTTTGTTCTGTCACTTTTATTTTTAACTAATAACTGTTATTTTCACTAATCTTCACATTAATCCCGACTTTTCATATTATTCAAATTGTTTATCATTCGGTACGTATCTTAATTAGTGTCAAAATTACTCAAATATAAAAATACAGATATACATTTTCAAAAATCGGGTTAAGATTACATTCAATAAAAATCGGAGAAAATGCGGATTTCGGGATATTTTGGCAACATTTGGTCGAACCACAGCAGCCATAGATAAAATAATGCTTATGTAGATTTATGGCATGGGTCGATTTGTCAACGGCCAGTCTTTGTAAAGAGCACCTTACACGCTCGCAATATAACAGACAGAAATAAATAATATAAATAAAACTGAATTTTTTTATCTTTATTTCAAATAAAATATATTAATTACGAAATAATAATTCATCCATAGTTAACCGCTATAGTTTGACATTTGACGTTTCTTGGTGGACTTTCAATCCACGATTATTTCTAACGGCAAAAACATTAATATTATTTCCATGTAAAATAACATTCATTTATACTTGTGCTATCTTCTGCCCCTTTCTTGCAGCCCCGTTTCTCAATCGCATGACAGAGACAAACACACGATTTTGGCATCTGTCATGTTCATCAAGCGAAAACGGCCGCGGTTTTTATAGTCTGCTTAAACCATAGACAGAGTATCCGTTATGTCTGCTTAAACTTAATTTCGTGTCAATGTCAGATTTGAATTTCAGTTTGAAAATTGTGATTTTTTCAGTGCCGGTTTTACAAGAATGATTTGAAACAGTGTGATATTTGTCTATTTATAATTTTATATACAAATAATAACAAAATTATGATAATTCCAAGTTTTAAAGCGTCGGGGGTCCTAGTGGTGTAGATAGAAGTAAATTTAGTGTAGAAGAATTAATAGTGCTTAGAAATAATGTGAAGTTGAGTCGGGCTTCGAGGAATAGCAAGGTAAGATTCTAGTTTATTGTCATAGCATACTAACATGTATCATGTAATCTGTGTTATCAGTAGTCAGAAGTACTCTAAATCTAATCTTCTTTTTCTTCTTAGCAAGTTGTCAATTATTTGGTGCTTTCGTCATATTTTCGGTTTTCCTTAATTATAGATCAGATCATTTATCTGTAGAGTAAATTGTTTAAAGTAGTTTTTAATAAAATTATGTTGTCAGCAAATTAATATTTATTTAATTACAGGCTCTCAATACGGAAAAGACCCTTGTGGACAAGGAGGGTTTCACACTGATGGAAGGAGGAGTAAGGTGCGCAGGGCGCTTGAGAAGACTAGGCATTGCTGGGCTGGTCTATTCTGGTGTCCGAGTCGCTACATCGGGTGGGACACTCCGTGGGCCGCGCCTGCATTACTACGCCGTGGTGCAGCATGTCCGCCGGAAGACTGGCTTCTCGCTGAGGGTGCAGAGCAGCTGCGGCCGCGCCGCTACGTGCGCTTCAGCACGTTTGTGATGGGCGTGCCACACCACTGCAGGATACCATCGCGTGTGCAGACTTCTGGGCGAAGGTAGTGTTTCCACGGTTCCGAGGCAACCTGTCGAAGCTTACGCCGCTTCAGATACTACAGAGCCATGGTTCCGGGGCAACCTGCCCAACAACTAAATAAATAAAACAATTATTGAAGTAATCCAAACATATAACATATGCATTTAGTTTATCATTTAGCATATGCGTATCATGGTATTTGTTTGTCAAAGACAAACTGCAGTCACCGTAATGGATGCACATAAGGCTCTGTGCATACTTGCGATTTGTGAGTGAGTTTTGCATGGGGGCGAAATCGCTGCGATTTCGCCGCGTAAAATTTTTGTACAGAAGTTGCTTTCAGGTCGCTGGTGTGAACAGGTCCTAAGATGTAGGGCGTACATGAAGCGTAAATGTTTGTTGCGTAAATTAATTATTTTGACTAGCGTACCTACTCGTAATACTTGAATTTTGCAGTGAACAAATTCGCTGTACACGTAGTACATTTTTATTATTTTCTTACGCGGGCAATTGTACGACTGTCACTGCCTGTACCCAATTGCTCTGCTTTCAAGTGCTTATTTTTACCGTTATATTTTGATTCTTTTTTCATTTTGATTTTTCATACATAATCCTAACAGCATTTGGCGTAAATTTGTCGCGTAGAATCCTAGCGGTGCATTCCACGAGAATGTGTGCGTGATGCAGTTCTTGACGCACATCTGAGAAAGTTAAGATCCCAATTTTTGGTTAATTTAATTTTATGACTGGGTGTTCGTATTTATAGAAAATTCTCGCATTTTCCATATTTTTCTAAGGTGGATGTCATAGCCGTCACGTTCCCGACAAAGAACTCTTCTTCGTGTAACGCACTTAGCGACTATTGGCGTACTGGCGTAGATATGGCGTGTAGATTATTCATACCATTCTCATTGTAACTTAGTATGTGCTCAAGGGAACTATTTCTTCACTACAGGGTAAACTTTATAATTGGGCTAAAATCAAAAATTTATATTTTGTGATCATATTCTATTTGATTTTGGGTTCTTGAATGACATCATATGAACAACCATGTAAGGAGGTTTGTGTAAGATTTAACTAAGAGATGAATGCCATTGGGATGTTAGTTATTTCAAGTGCGTGATGTATACATGGTGACATGTACGTTTATTTTGTGAAAAAGGATTTTGTTCAAAGACACAAAATCGGGAATGTGGTCAGCAGTTATTGACACGTCATTATTGTGCATAGTGGGGGGGAGGGATTCGATATGGGGTCACAAGGTCATTGTCAAGGAATTTTGGTGGTAGGATAGCTTACTATACCTTTTAAAGGTATAATTTTTTGACAATGTGATACTCTACAAGGTATGAAACGGTAACTGAAACCACACACCTCATCTTGGATAATGTAATTTTGATACCTGATGAATATGCGATATTTTAATGTTTTGGGCCGTGATTGTCTAGATGACCTTTCTTAATTTGACCTTTATTTTCCTAGAAACCTGGTTGTCCTTTGTACTTACATTTTGTAAGTAATACTTGGCTTTAATAAAATTATTTTTCTTTTAGTTACTTTACGGTCATGGTTTATTCCCTTACATATTTAATACAACAAAAGGGAGCAAACCCAGCCATATAGGGTCAGAATTGTTTTATTCAAGTATGAGACATACGCCCTGAAAGGGGATACTAATTGGTTTCGGAAGGTTTATGAACTGGTCATTGGTCCATGGAGACATTATTGAAGGGGGCAACTGAAGAATCGAAAGGAATAGTCATTCTAGAGAAGACTTTTCTTGTTCTTTCATTATGCCAGGGCAATGTTGGCAGCGGCTCTGTATGTGGTGGAAGGAATATCGCTTAAGGATGCCAGATGAACGGATAAGACGGGTTTCTACAGAGAACTTAAAGCTTCACAACCTTTATGCTTCACGGAATGGCGTTGTGGCCTCTTAAATTTTTATTCATGAAACTGATGCCTTACAAGTTCATAGCTCTCTTTCTGAACTGATTGGTTATTTCTGAGTAATGGTCATTTATACCCACCACATCTTTTAAATTTTTGCTTTGCTTTGTTTTGACGTTGTTATCGACTTTGCGGTCGATATTGTCATGCGATGCAAAAATTACACAGGGCTGGGGTAGGAGTGTCAATAATTGTCATTTTTGGAAACAATATTTATTTAATTATTTTGAGCATTTAGATTGAAGTTTTCCACGAACCACTGTACAGCGTTTCGTTACAAAACTTAAACCGGGGGCGATTGTGGCTGTTCCAAGATATCGACATATCGATATATTTTGAGAGTTTAGATTGAAGTTTCTCATGAATCACTGTGCGGCGCTTCATTGCAAAACTTAAATCGGGGGCGAATTGTAACTGATCCAAGATATGGATTCAATAGTTTTCTTTTTTTTTGAGAATTTAGATTGAAGTTTTTCACGAATCACTGTACGGCGCTTCATTGCAAAACTTAAATCGGGGGCGAATTGTGACTGTTCCATGTTCATGTTTGAACAGTAAAATCACTTACATTTGTAGTTAGATTTGTTATTCATCCATAATTTATAACAATTGCATTCTGACGATACTTTGATGTGTAATAAATACATTTTATCATTATGTATTTTCAGAATCCTGAAATAAATATTGTTTGTTCTATCGTCTCAATAGAAATTGGTAATATAAAACAAACAGTAATATTTTGTTATGAAATATTAATGTTTGTTGATTACATATGGCATTAATGACAAATGGCAACGTCATTTGTTGTTAAAGCCGTACCTCACCTTTCACGACATTACGTTGCGATAAATCCGATGCACATGTTTATTTATTATTATTATTTTATTTCACAAAATATTAAGTAAATTTATGATAATAATATCAACAATTTACCTTTGTTGTAAATTGTTGTATTCAGTTTAATACGGGCTTTTCATATACATGTCTGGTTTCACATATTTTTATTTATCAAATTCAAATATTCAAAATTTATGAACACATTTTCGACATATTTTGTCATGAAATTTCGGTATATAAAGCTGGGTTTTTCCATAGAAAGGGTTCTTGCGTTTTGACCGCGAAAGGGTAAAGACCCTGTCTTTTCAGCGATTGAATTTCTGGAGGGCGAAGCTCTGCCCAAATTATGTTCTGTCAAGTATTATTTGTGTAACTATATTTTATTTTCACTGGAAATTATGGTAAGCTAACCTGATTCCTTGGAATTGCTAGCCGCATAATATATCATTCACAATACACAGGGAATGGGTAATTACAACTTTCATTCTAAAGTAACTGTAAAATCTATATTCTCTAACAAAGCCTAATAACATAATTCAATTCTGGGCTGTTGTTAGTTAATTTGTTTTGGTTTTCTAGGTTCTCTAATTCTCTAGTGTGGGGGGCGTCAAGCGATGCACTGTCAACTATTAAAGGTGTTCACTATAATATAAAAGTAACATTATTCTGTCAAGTTGAGTCCAGTAGCTACAGACTGATCCAAAGAGTTTTGGGCAGACTGTTTAAGGTCCATTTGCGAGGCGAAGCAGTGCATTGGGTCTTATAGAGCAGAAGGAACGCTCATCTTGGTTGATCATTCAGAGAGAACGAATGTTTCAATCGTCATTATTATTAACAATAGTGCTTGCTTTTCACTCTTTGACCCTGGAGAATTTGAGTATTAGCTGTAGCTAGGCTTAGTTTGGGGTTATACTGCAATATAATACGCGTATGAATACTTGGTGCTTCTTTTCATCTTTTCCCTTTGTTTGCATTGCAGTTAGGTTCCGAAGCACCGTAAACGTTTAGCTAGTAGTAGTGAGGAAGCCCAACTGACGGGGGCGACCCCACACTGGTTGGTTTAGCGTTGCCTCTTTACCCCACCCAAAATTGCTGGAACTGTTAATTTAGCTAGCAGATGTGTTAGGGTTAAAAGTACTAAATTTGTTAGAAGTTCCAGTCAATTGACAGAGGTCACTTAGATGGTCGGGGATATTCCTCTCTGAGGAATTTTATTTTTAATGTTTCATTCTTCACATTATATATTATATAATCTACATTACTCATTGTTTTACTAACCAATAAACTTCAATTTCAGTGCTTAAATATGTTAAAACTATCTATCTTAATATTCCCTCAAATTCAATAAAAACAATGTCACGTTTTCCTTTCAATAAATAGCCATTTCTCTTTATTATTGCATGTCCAAATATCTATTTGTTTTGTGTCCAAAGGTTTAGCTTGTTTCACATTAAAGAATCTTTGTTACTATACGGTTCACAACATAGGCGTCCTACCCTAGACTAGACGATCATTGGCCAACTTAGTATATAGTCTTGAATTTATCATTAAGTTTCAATTTATCGTTAAGTTTTCAAATGTAATTTTAACTCTGTAAACTTTGTCTAATAAAAAAAATATTATTCATTGAATAGTTTTATTTAAAAATTAGAGGGGGGGTTGTTCACACTATCATCAATCTTCAATATGTAAAAGGTCAGTCAACGTCAAAGTCGAACTATTATTTATTCAAGTAAGATTATTATAAGAATTTTCGAATCGTCTAACACTATGAAGAGAGAAAAAAATGTACTACTGGTTCTAACCCTAGACTGTCCTGAGAAGAACCAGTAAGAAACTCAGGTGGACTTGTTCAAAACAGTATAATAATACAACTTATTAAAATAACAAGCATTAAATAATTTATTACGTTGAAAAAAATTACTTTTATAGACATTTTTATGAAAAATCCTAACGTAAAAAAGTCAGGGGAGAGGCCTTTGCCCAGCAGTGGGACACTCAAACAGGCTAGTAAAAAAAAACTTAAAAAAGGAAATAAATAAAGGATAATAATAACAAACAAAACAATGACACTTGAATCCCTTAGTAGACTCTTAGGAAGCCCACGGGAATAGTTGGTGATGACAAATGTATTATTACTGCCGTCAACATGTACGATAGATTACAGACAAGTAGTAAATATTGAGGCAGATAAAAAATGTATGATGGTTTAGTAAGTGTTCGTCTCGCTCTTGGGTACCTGATGAATGAATACCCTCGTCAGGAAGGATCCGCAAGGGTCCCATTACTCTAGCGACTTAGTTAATAACACTATTTGTAACAAGCCCTCTATTTGTGAGTCTGTAGACTGATGTAATTTTCATCAAAGTACACAGTTAAATATCATTAATTTGCCTTATTAAGCGAAAAATCAATGGTTGTCTGTGGCCGAGAGTGCTCCTTATGGACTCCCCCAGACTGGCTGTTATATCTGCTAGAATTTATTCAAAAAGTTAACGTGTGGTTAAGGCACGTGGCAGCATGGCAATGACCATGTATTTCGTTCACAATAGTCTTTTACCATTTTATGAACATAAAATATATATAATAATACATTACTCGCAATTATTTCTCAGTATTAAAACTTCAAAAATATTGTTTTAATGTTTTACACCAGTGCTAGCGTATTCAATTGCAATATATGTGTCACGGTCACATTTACATTGTTGTATTTTTATTAACATAACTTATTCTTTGCATCGCGGTTCAAAAACAAGAACAGTAAATTTCCAATATCGTATGCATCCAATAAACAATAAACCTTGCAATGCTCGCGCCAGACGTTAGACCTATCATGCAACACCACACTGCACTATTCAATTCTGTATAGTTTTACACAAATGGAAATCTACGCTCACGCCAACTCTGCCAATCGAAACCGAGCATCCGTCTCCGTCACTCTAAGGAAGGAATTCATTCGAAAGTCAGAAACAGCTCTATGTTTTCGATTCTTGAAGTTCGTAAAGGTGCATTCAGACCAAACGAGCATTCCCTATTTTATCCCCCCACTCTACGAAATTCGATCGTTACACAAAACGTGATTCGTTGATTTCGTAGAGTGGGGGATAGAATAGGGAATGCTCGTTTGGTCTTAATGCACCTTAATAGGCTTTCAGCAGTAAAGGTTAAGTTAAATACATAGTTAAAGGCCTATCATGAAAACAAAATGTAACGTCATAACTTTTGTGTTGCGAAGTTAAATGTGTAAAAGCACACAAATTAAATTTTCTATGAGCAATCATATATAAAAAATGTAATTGCGTATTTGATGACGCACCTAAGTTTTTTTTTATATCATACCTTTTTCTACTGCCAAAAATGGTTCGACAGAGTACACACTATAATTAGTATGACTAACTTTCGTAACACAATTGGCGCGATCATGATTTTTATTTTGATTAAGGTTTTAACTAAGTACTTACGAATTATTTTTTACTATCACCCCTTTAGTAGGCTTTCACGCTCGCTCCAATACATCAATGCGAGCTTGCTCATACCTATCGAGTAAACGCTGAAGCAACCGTAACTTGCCAACTCATGGCTACAGTGGCCCTACCACAAACTTCGAAATCTGCAAACGAGGATTTTTCTCTTTCACTCTAATGACGCCTTCGTTGTAGTGACACAGAAAAATTCTCAAAAATTTACGAATTTCGTTATTCGCGGTAGTAGGCCAGTTACCGTGGAAAGGGCACGGGTTGCGTTCCCTTTCACGGGCATCAATCACAGCGCATCTGCCTTTGTGCAGGCTCGCCGCTCGCCGCTCGCCGGCGCCGCTGACGATATTCATATTTGAAAGCTTGTGAAATAGGTCACAGATACGTTTAGCTTCTATTTTTTACGGTTCCTTATCTGAAGCACAAAGGCTGAATAATGCCAAAATTATTACAAAGAATACTCCAAAGCAGAAGTTTAGGTAGACGTCGCGTTGGTATAACTAGCAATAATTTAATTTTTACACCACCTTTTCGAATACGGGACTTTTCTTCCCGGCTAGCAGGGATCAAAGTGGCACTTTTCTGTTCAAAGACTTTCTATTGCCAGCCTAAAAAATTACAATGAAATATGAAAATAAACAAGTACGACCATAATTGATAAAAATTTCTTCAGAATCGATTATTTGCATAAATATAAAATATGTGATATATCTTTTATTTTTTTCATAGGTGGTGTGAAAAGCAGTATGTTTCACACGCACACGGTATCAAAATTATTTCGTCTTGGGCGTTAACGCTTGAATCCTTCATTACGCTCAGGATTCCACTTAAGAATTATGAATTGTGGAATATTTTTAAATATTTTTGAATAACAATAATAATTTAATGTATGCCTAATAATTTGGCGAATAAAATGACATGTAATAAATACAGTAGTAATAAGAATAATTGTAAATTAATTAATTTATATAACGAAATTGCACATTTGTCAGTATTTATAATTTATTAGTAAGCCTTGTACTTATAATTTATGTAAAGAAATTTTGTATGCCTATTGGCGAAACATAGCAGAACAATATTGTATGCTACCACCGATATACCTACCTATGTTCTACAAATAAAGATTTTGATTTGATTTGATTTGGAATCCGTCGCTCCATTCAGGATTACATATACGTCCACGCCGGAAATATATCATTTTGATCCCTTGTGACACAATCTACTATTGTAGTTGCTCGTCTAAAATGTTAATAAGAACAGCAGGCCCGTCCAAGATACCATTCTGCAATCGTATACGATAAGTAAATGTATGAGAATAACAAGTTCGTACAAAGTCACGTGATCATTTCGATGCAGATCTACAGGAAACTTCGTAAAGAAATACATGACCGCCGGAAATGCTAAATACCCGTAAGTTAAATGAGAAATTAATTGACATTTCGGATCGTTTGTGCATCCCTTGGAGTTGCAGGCGTCCATACACTAAGGTGACTACTTACATTCAGGCGGGCTGTTTGCTTGCATGCCCCAGTCGTGATAAAAAGGTACTTAATTGAGATTATTTGTACCTAGTAAGTATTTACGACGGATTTAGTACTTTTGTTTCAAAAACTTTATTTATTGTGCAAAATGTAAAACGTTGATTTCCGTGTTTAACCTATTTATATTCATACCCATTGTTAGCAATTATGCTAAAAAACAAATTTACGAGTAAACACAGAACACTAGTAATAGTTGTTAACATTTGACCTCACTGTAAACATTCTGTGCAGTTTATTATCATGTAAATCAGTGTTTATTGGAGTAAAAATCTGTTGCTCTTGTGAAAAAGGGTACAACTCCGCGAGGCTTGTGAAATGGGTATAAGTTTAATACAAATGCAAAGGTATTTACACCGTTTTTCAGAACAACCGGTGATTACACCCTTTTTCATTACGACCACAAAAATAAAACCTCAGTAAAAGGAAGACAAGCTGAACTGAACAAATATGCATTACAATTTATTATTTCAAGTTTCATTTTATGCATGTTTTTGAAATATGAAATGAATTCTGAATTGGCGTTGTCAAGAGCAATATTTAAAAGCATAAAATATGATTGAATCTGACTTTGTTTAAACCTTTCAAAATGTAGGTGACACCCCTAAGGGGGATGCTTAGAGGTCTTTAATGAGTGGCTGAAATACTAGTGTGGAAGAGTACATTTCTAGAAATTATTGAATTTAAACAATCGTGAGACAATACCGCTAAATTATACATTAACTAAAATCAGTAATACAGAAACCGGATGCTGTCCCGCCTACAAGTGTAGATTTTTCAGTTTTCAGTTAAAAGTATCCGTTAGTTAAAATTATTACCATCCTTATCTCAGGTCATCAGTCAAAAAAGGATAAAGCTAACATTTATTTGACAGATACTGTTAACTGTGGATTGAAAAATCAGAACTTACTCTGAAAACTAACGAGACTATTGCTATTTATGCGCTCGGATATCAAAAATTTGGCTCTCCAATTACCTAAAAACATGTCCTCCCAACACAACAAAAAGCAATTACAATTGTCATACAACTTGTTGAATCGTTGGAAACATCGTTACGAACTTCGCTCCCGCTCCCGCGCAAACAAATGAGCGAGACGAACTTCCGTGTTGCATTGTACGGAGTTACTTAACGAAGCTGCGTTGTTACTGTTGCTTACGTGCGCAGGAGTCGAACAGTTTAGGATTAAATACATACGAGTATGTATTATAAATGAAGCATCCTTGTAGAAAAATACATTCTTTGCTTGATGTTACTGACATAAGTATTATGCTATATTATTCATTATTATTCCATTTCATTTCAATTCAACTTTCAATTTTGTGGTGATCTTTATATCCAACTTCCAGGAAACTCCAGGTCTTAAATATTATGTAATATTTATAAGTCTTTTTTGTATATGACTGTTTGTTTCTAAATAAAATAAAATAAAAAAATAAAAACTTCAAAAAGGAGGAGGTTCTAAATCTGATTTTTTTGTTGTAAGTATGTATGTAACTTTGTTACCCGATAACTCCGAGAATCGTGAAGTCGATTTTTTTGTGATCGAACGTGTATAACTGGGCATTTTCGCGAGAAGAGATCCAAAAACAATTTTTTTAAGGTAGGTAAATTTAATGTTTTTCCTACTCATAATAACGAGTTCTTTCAATCTAGGAGAAAAAAAGTACAAGAAAAAAATGGTCCCACATTTTACATGCTCTCCACTTTGTAACCGCAGTACAAAGTGTTTGAAAAACGGTTACGTAATAGAAACAAAAAAGTTGGGACACTTTTTTTCTTCTAGTAGGATCGAAAGAGCTCGTGATTCTGAGCAGGAAAAACATAAAGTTTACCTGTTTCAGAAAAATAAGTTTTTGTATCTCTTCTCGCGAAAATGCCCAACTCCGAGATGGTCCCGTGGGCACCAAGTTGGGGTCTGATGATGGTACATGTATGGCGCTTTTGGTAATTTTCATTCATTTGCATTCAGAAAGTAGGATTTGTTGATAGGAAACTACAGATGGTCACTAGAACTCCTCAATGGCGTGTGCTTTGAAGGAAGCGATTAGATGTGCCGATTTGGATAGTCAAATTAATACTAGGAGGAAGTAGAGCTAAAACACTGGTCTGATGATAGTGGGTACAATCCCCGCAGTTTAGTTTATGTAATTCTGTCGGTTATTTTTGTTACAATCGTAAGATTTTGTGAGCATCAGGCCTAGCCAAAATGCCATTCTACAATCGTATACGATAAGCGATAAGTCACGTGACCATAACTCAATTGATACTTTCCAAGCCAGTAAAAGAAGTGAAGATGGGCGTTACACTGGTTCTAAACATTTTGGACTCGGTGCCCTAGAACAAGCAACATTGCTTATCACGCGAGATGATAATGTAAAGCACACAAGCCGCAGATAATTATGAAACTTAGCAGTCGCAGCACAATCACATTACTCCCACGGGCGCCAAGCGGGGTGAGAGTTGCAGGTGCATTTGCTCATTATGTCTGTCTCGGTACACGGTGTAACATGAGCATGAGGAAATAGAATACGTTATTCATAATTAACAGCGTTTTTCTGAGGTCGTAAAAAGTGGAACCTTAGCTTAGGTTATCATTTTTGGTAGACCTATCTAAAGTTATAGAATTCCTGTACAAATGAGATAAAATAATTAACGTTACAACTAAAGTTCCGCGATCTACAAACCTATGTAATAAAATCTCATGATTGATTTATACAAGCTCTTAACTTTTTACCACTGTGGGGACAACTTTTATTTTTGAGTCCTTGTCAAAATAACAAGTAGTAAAAGAGATCTTACAATTTTATTTATTAGGCGACCCTTTGACATACTTCCTCAGTGGCCTAGGGTTTTAGGGTATAAGCGGTAAACAAGGATTGATGATATACTGTCAGTTATCCACGTCTATCACTCCAGAGGATATAGATACATTTTGTTGTATCAACATTTCTATTACAATACTACTACAATATATACGATAATATTGATACTTCTGATAAAATAACTTCTCTATCTTCAAATGTACCAAAAGTTTCACGTTTATTTAGAATGAGCCGTTAAAAGCGTCATGTTTTATCCCCTCCCGTCTCGTCCCGGGCGGATGCAGGATCCCGTATTGTACGGGAAATCGAACCGAGATCAAAGGATGCACGCGAGGAAGCCACGCTACATATATTATATTAACTAGACTTATGAGTTTGTGCTGTGAGAATAATATAGCAGCTTTATGTTTCATATTTAGCGCACAATAATGGAGATAAAGAAGAGTCTTAAAATAGTTTTCATTACAATTGCTTTCTAAGAGCGCCATTGTTTGCATGCATCGCGGGATTTACAGGAAAGTGAAATTTCCTAGGGAGTTATAGAAATGTTACGTCATTCAATAATATTTACACTTAAAAATTTTTTTGTCCGCAAGTGTGATGAAAAACTCGATCTCTTGTTCTATATTATATGTAGGTATCTTGATTAGACTATTATACAAACTTTCTTATACCAAGGCGGAAAGCGTAAATTTCCCATTTCATGTAATTCGCATTCGCGTATTATTATCAAAAATATAAAAATATCCTCAATTTTTATACCTATGTCTCGGCCGTACTCCGTTTTTGTTGCAACAACTACTTTACAAAGATTTTAAGTAACTATTTTAAGCAAATTATTACAAATATATTTATAGTCTCAACAATAAACCCACTCATGGACGATAACTAATCGCACTTAGAATATATAAAGCGGTGAATGTGTCAGTTGTGATTCCAGTTTACATAAGATACATTTGATTTTAACGCAATTCAATGGAGGTATGTACATATTTATTGGAATAGTAAAACAAATGTACCAACTGTGCACGAAGATGAAATTAAACTTAGTTATACCATTCTGACGCTCTCGTAGCCTCCAAATTTCAAGTCTGACATTAGCACTGGATGAAGCACGTGACAGAATAATTGGTACGAGTGGGCTAACTGTCGCGTGTCGCGTTATCGTGACGCGACGTCGAGAGATGTAGGCCAGGAGCCCGCCGGACGGCCGCGTCGCCTCTCGAATAAACGTGGAGTCATGCGAGCTGGAGGGCTGTTGCGAGTCGAGCCATAATGGAAACGCGACGTGTCGGGAGATCGAGTGTTCAAATTAGGCCAGGAGATCACCACAGCTTGAGTTGCCTCATTGGATACACTATCACATAATTCAGAAGTATCACATAATTTTAAATTATAGACGATTAAATCTTAAAACTAATTTAGAGATTCGACACGAGGCGTCTTTTCGACCTTATTATATTCACTTTATAATATAATGCTAATTTATGCTGCCATACAGAGGTGGTCCAATAGTACCAATTCTCAATAGTTCAATTAAATGTAATTGAACAAGTGTTTAGTCACAATGAACTCAACAATGAGTAACAAATAATTACTGTGTGATTACTTACTGTCTAAATTGTTGTAATGCCCAACTTAATGCCTTGTGGAATCAAGTTCGGCCTTTTGTACTTCAAAGTTTTCTTTTTTGTGCAATAAAAATTAAATAAATAAATACATCAATAGATGTATTTTTACCAGTGTTTTGTGCATAATAAAAAAAATACATAAATGTACAATTAAGTCGGTAATGTCGGTATATTCATAATAACTACAAACCCAAATAATGCGTATTAAAAAAGCTATTTTATTAGCTATTTCACCAACCTTTCAAAATGTATACACCAAGTGACCTACGTAAACTTATGTCTTTCTCTCAAACTACAAGATTCGATTTAAATATAGAATGGGATCCTTTTGAAGTAGCTCATGAATATGCGGCCCCGTTTCGCTATCTCGGATCAGAGCAAGAGCTTCTTCAAATGTTATCTTTTTGCATTTTTGCACGAAAAACTACCTTTACCTTGTCAGATTTTTTCGACTTTTTATCATAATGGGGATATAAATTCGACGAGACGATTCTACATATGTACGCTTTTTTGCATGTTCACACAAAACAAAAATAGTATATTTACTAACTAGTGCGGGAAAACTTTTATCGGCGAGGGTAAAAGTTGGAGCCCGAGTGAAACGAGGGTGACAATCACCCGAGTTAAGGGTACGAGTAAGTGACGATTTTTTTCATAAAAAGTGCGTCAAAAAGAGAAATTACCGCGCGCAAAGCGTGCGCAAAGTTCGTTTTTGCGCACTAGTTAGGAAATAGTACATTACTATAGAGGACGGGAAACGAAGGAACTGAGGCCAGATAGGAATACGCGACCTGTAACCCTGTTTCTCGCCGAGATTTGTATAGTGCTTTTCTCAAACTTGCCATGAAATAAAACGAACTGATTTCGCCGAACCATACTATTTGATTTATAAATAAACCAATAGTACAGTATCGTACAACATTTAAAAAAAAATTCGCGCCTAACTTTTTTTTTAATCTGTTTGAGGTATCCTTTTAAGTGGTGGTATAGACATTAGTTCTTAGGTTATTTTTTTTTCCGTGGCTGGATGTCAAGACATAGTGTCACAATTTGACGTTTCAAAACAAAAGACAGTTTGTTTGCAGTCCTAGGTGTGAAATAAATACATGAAATCTCTTTACATATCATCTTAGCATATGACACCGGATACATAGTATTTCCGGGTTTAATTTAAAGTAAGTAACATCAACATTCCGTAGCAAGTTAGAGAAAAAATTGTTTTCTCCGGTCTTACTCGTACGTACCATCTACACTCGCGGTCAATGAAATTTGGTGAACCGTTTTTTACATCAAATTGAATTGAAATTTTCCTGAAGTTTTCACCCGATCTGAAAAACACGGAACTTTATCGTCAGATGACTCCATAGATATAAATATAACAACTCCTGATTAAAAAAACTCGTATTACCATACATTTTAGGTGGTTTTCTTAAACGGTCTACATTTTTGTCTCTACAAATCGACCTAAAGACAATTTTAAAGTTTTTTGGATTTATTTATAAATTTAGGGAAATTCCAATATAACCTGATTTGAAAATAGATTTTACCTTCACTATAAATATTTTGAATCTGCATGTTTGCACTATTTTCTATGAAAAAACTACCTGACCCGTATTCATTGACCGAGTGTGTAGTTATACGAACTTCAATACCTAAGTATATTACCTAAAGTTCACTGTAATTGT
This sequence comes from Thaumatotibia leucotreta, assembly GCA_025490895.1. Taxonomy (NCBI): domain Eukaryota; kingdom Metazoa; phylum Arthropoda; class Insecta; order Lepidoptera; family Tortricidae; genus Thaumatotibia; species Thaumatotibia leucotreta. Next base: position 200,886 of record JALPQI010030507.1, on the reverse strand, counting down.
CTTTTCATCACACTTGCTGCGCCATTGCTTGCGCGCGTAGCGGGAGTAATAGAAAAGCGAAATTCCCTAGGCAGTAATAGAAATGTTAGTACGTCATTTATAGTACATTGTGCATCAAGGGAGGTAAGTACGGAGTTACCAACGAGAGTGTTAGAAGCCCGAAGCCGTTAGGCGGAGGGCTTTTATGACTCGAGTTAGTATTCCGCTTACCGACCGTGATGCATAGTCACAATGTTTTTCATCACACTTGCCAACAAAAAAATAAGTTTTAAGACATAATATTATTAAATGACGTACTGACATTTCTATTACTCTCTAGGGAATTTCACTTTTCTATTACTCCCGCTACGCGCGCAAGCAATGGCGCGCTTAGACAGCAAGTGTGACGAAAATAATGTTATGTCTTAAAACTAATTTTAATTCCGTACTTACCTCCTTTGATGCACAATGTACTATTTTCATGCAATAACTTCGAAAATGTACGCATATTAATAGACGTGACTGCATTTCTCGGAGTCAGCAGGATTAAGCCCGAGTCGGGCGCGCCGCGGCAGCCGCTGAATTTACTCACACGGTATAATGCTTGTTGTTTCCGCAAGCTATATGTTTCACAACTTTTCGCGTAATTTGCTGCTTTCACAGAAACTTGTTAAAAAAGCTGGATTAAAGCTGTAAAAACACTTTTATGTGGCAGCTCGCACGTCGTGGGGTTGCACAAACACTCTATTATGTGGCTAGGTTTATGTGGCTGACTGTACGATTAGCTGCAGGATTGCATACAATTGCATATCGTCGGGGATAGTGCAATACCACGTAACTAAACTGGTAAATACTGCGTATCAACACAAATATCATATTTACAGGTACGTTATTGAAGTAGGTAATATATAATATTCTCATAATATAAAAATTTTACGTTCTGTGGCTATATTTGTTATGTCGCCGCCCCCGGCGAATACTAAGATAACTGCCATTACCATGGTTTTAGTGTTATGTCATATTTGAAATCTATGGGTGCTAATGCATCTGTTGAATTTTTTTCGTAATTTTTATTCTGTTATTTATTGAGATAAAAAAAATGCAATGTTATTCTTTGATTTTATTGATCTCTTAAATTACCAGAATAAACGTCTATGAGGATAATATCAAAAATGATTATTAGACCTTACGCTATAAACGCTCGTATCATGATATTCGCGTGAAAATCATTCTACAACAAAAAGACATCAGGCAGTTATCATTTTATTCTCGTATTAAAAATCTTCTGTCTGTTCGGATATCGTCCTTAACCCCTGGAACGCCGCTGCCATACATTTGCTTGTTGATTAATTACTTTAATTATTTTATATTATAGTCCAATTGGCTTGTTACGGATCTGTCAATAGGCACTCCAGGGGTTAAGTAACGATTATCTATTTGTGCGAAACATTAAAACGTGTTATCTTCCTTTTCATTTACATACGTTTTACAATCAAAAATTGAAATGGCAGATACAGTACCGCGGGAAATTCCTAAAACGTACCTAGTAATGTTTGTGTACTAAATGAGAAACGAATCAGTGCGTTCAGCGCGACGGCTCACCCTACGCGAACCACTCACGCTGTCAGTCTATCAGCCGGAGGGCCGCAGGCCCGACGGCTAGCCTTACGCGAACCACTCACGCTGTCAGTCTATCAGCCGGAGGACCGCAGGCCCGACAGCTCGCCCTACGGGAACCACTCACGCTGACAGTCTATGAGCCGGAGGGCCGCAGGCCATACAGCTCGCCCTACGCGAACCACTCACGCTGTCAGTCTATCAGCCGGAGGGCCGCAGGCCCGACGGCTAGCCTTACGCGAACCACTCACGCTGTCAGTCTATCAGCCGGAGGACCGCAGGCCCGACAGCTCGCCCTACGGGAACCACTCACGCTGACAGTCTCGCGTAGGGCGAGCTGGAGGGCCTGCGGTCCTCCAGCTCGCCCTACGCTAACCACTCACGCTGTCAGCCTATCAGCCGGAGGACCGCAGGCCCGACAGCTCGCCCTACGGGAACCACTCACGCTGACAGTCTATGAGCCGGAGGGCCGCAGACCCTACAGCTCGCCCTACGCGAACCACTCACGTTGTCAGTCCATGAGCTGGAGGGCCGCAGGCCCTACAGCTCGCCCTACGCGAACCACTCACGCTGTCAGTCTATCAGCCGGAGGACCGAAGGCCCGACAGCTCGCCCTACGGGAACCACTCACGCTGACAGTCTATGAGCCGGAGGGCCGCAGGCCCTACAGCTCGCCCTACGCGAACCACTCACGTTGTCAGTCCATGAGCTGGAGGGCCGCAGGCCCTACAGCTCGCCCTACGCGAACCACTCACGCTGTCAGTCTATCAGCCGAGCCGGAGGACCGCAGGCCCGACAGCTCGCCCTACGGGAACCACTCACGCTGACAGTCTATGAGCCGGAGGGCCGCAGGCCCTACAGCTCGCCCTACGCGAACCACTCACGTTGTCAGTCCATGTGCTGGAGGGCCGCAGGACCTACAGCTCGCCCTACGCGAACTACTCACGCTGTCAGTCTATCAGCCGGAGGACCGAAGGCCCGACATCTCGCCCTACAGGAACCACTCACGCTGACAGTCTATGAGCCGGAGGGCCGCAGGCCCTACAGCTCGCCCTACGCGAACCACTCACGTTGTCAGTCCATGAGCTGGAGGGCCGCAGGCCTTACAGCTCGCCCTACGCGAACCACTCACGCTGTCAGTCTATCAGCCAGAGGACCAAAGGCCCGACAGCCTCGCCCTACGGGAACCACTCACGCCTGCAGTCTATGAGCCGGAGGGCCGCAGGCCCTACAGCTCGCCCTACGCAAACCACTCCGTCTAAGTCACTGCCAGTCTAAGTCGGTGGGCTGCAATTTTGTATGCTTCCGTAACTTTGGGGACAATACTATAATATGTAGCTATTAACGTTTGGGTTCATTTTATAAACATGCCTTCTTTTGGACCGACTAAACAAGCGAATCAGAGGGTTGTAGGCCAGAGCTTAGCGCTATCATGCTACTAATGGAATAATGTAACATGAAAACGAAGCTGAGGGCCGCAGGCCCTATAAACCCAGTGCTTCCAGGCTACGCGACGGAAGAGTGTTTCTCTAAAACAAATCGGAGGGCCGCTGGCCCAACAGCTGGCCTTTGCGAAGGACGAAGGCACGAAGCGATTGCACGAGGCGCTACAGCTCGCGAGGCTGAAGGCCGAGCTGCCAGAGACCAGCACTACCATGCTACACAATGAAATAGCGTAACATGAAAACGAAACGGGTGGCCATAGGCCACCTGCGAAGGACGAAGGCCGAGCCTTGCACAGGGCCGAAGGCCCGGAGCATCCAAAGATATAAATATTAGTTAGCGATATACTTTCTCAAATGCATCGGTCATCGATGACGTCTTCCTAGGACTGACAAAAACAGATGCTCTAAATATAACATTTTCGGTAAGCCTTCAAGCATAATCGTATTCCAAGGCAGGTTTATTTGAATTTTAATGTCGTTTCTCTTACTCTTCTGACAGATATTCCATTAGTTCGAATAAAATTCGGGAATGCGATCGAACGGAAATGGTATTCCAATTCATATTATAGAACCCATATCAGTGCAGTTCCAGATCAAAAGTCACGGCACAGTGGAACGAAGAATGTTACCTGTGGTATTATGCTGGGCGTCAACAGTTCATAAGATGCAGGGAAGTGCAGTCGATCATGTCGTGGTTTATTTAGGTTCGAAATGTTTCGCTGCTGGACAAGTATAACTAAGAAGCTCTGAGTAGAGTTCATTCTTTAGACAGTCTACAGATTGAAGAATTAGATTGCACAAATTAACTGAAAAGAGACCTTACAACAATGAAGCGTTAATTGAAATATAGGTATATCATACTTTTGCTGACGACACTATTGTTCAGCTAAATTCAACCCTTTTGTGGTTCGTTAGGTAAGGCTTACAAAACCGTGGATTTTATGAATGTCATGGTTTTTTTTTTCTTTTTTACTATAAAAGCTTGTCTTTAAAAACATTTTTTTACCTCTAATTTATTCTTTTATGATAAATTGATAATGGTAGTGAACCCTTGGCGCGCGAGTCCGACTCGCACTTGGGCGTTAATTTCTGATATATAACTTATTTATAAGTGGATTTACTGCAAAATGTTGCAACAAAGGACTTCACGTCTTATGGCTATATCACATAATGTTAGATTATTATGATCGGGTGATCATAATAATAAAATTTTAGTAATGGTAAGTAATTAATTATAATAATCATTCTGCCAATTTACTTATTAGGTTTAAGTTTAACTATTTCAATTTTATTGTTCAATAAAATTAATGCTGATTACCATATTACAGTTTCATTTTTAATCTAGATTAAAAGCCTTTTTTAAAAAAGATTAACACTAAATTTACCGGAATAATGTGATATTGTAGTATTATACTCACTAGCTTGCACCCTGGTCACCCTCTGAATAACATTGTAACATGATGGTGCAATATTTGGTGTTGGCGTAGCCGCAACGTGAATAAAATGATAATCGATATTATTATATCCTTGATGATGGTAAATTTTGACTAACTTTTTGTTTTTGAAATAACTTTTTTTCGGTATGTTTAAGAAGAGGTTACCCTGTTTTTTCAGAATGCTACAAAAATTAGCTATCGTTAGAACTTTACATAATTTGCATACGTTTAGTATTAATGAAGTTAACGACAAAAACATGTTTTTATTTTCTCCTGAAAAATTAGGTTTTTGCAGTTATCATTTTATTCGCCGGGGGCGGCGATGTATATACACGCTATTAACCATACACCCATGCCAGTTACGTAGATTTGCCCTATGGATGTTGAGTAGATACTCAGTGACGTACGATCATGGGCATTACCTCCGAATGCCTCCAGTTCATACGCATAGGTAATAAGAAAGGCCTATGCCCAGCAGTAAACTGCATTCGACTAATAATGCGATATGTTATAGTGCTCTGTTCTCAGGACAAGCAAAATTACGAACATATCAAACAATAACAAAACCAATCGATATCCTAAACTCCGCATTACCCGCCCGGAGTCCGCTAAATCACTTGCGAGTCCATTAGTGGGCCTCACGACGGACGCAACTAATCACCGGCCTCGGTAATGGCGGGAGTGATGGCTCCCTGCTTATTGACACGGGGGATTTATTTAGAAAAACAACTGATGGTTTAGAAGGATTTCTATCCGAAAGTCGAGCGTGTCAATGAGTTTTTCGAAACCTTTGTGTAAAATATTGAATGACCTGAAAACGCTCTCGGACCGATCCGTAACATTTGGTTACATAACGGCTTGTTTTATTTAGTAAACTTTCGAAAACTCTCTAAATAGGTTTGTTCACTCTAAAATTGCCATGTTTAGCGACCCCAAGATAGCAGAGCCCAAATTTTAATAAAATTTTAAATTAATTTAATTTCTCGACATTACTGTATTTTTTGATCTGTGGTGACGAAAGTAAGTATACTTTTGTCATCACCCCAACTCTTCCCGTGGGTGTCGTAAGGGAAGTAACACTGACCATTCGTCGATAGAAGATTGATGACGGGCAGCAGCTTCATCATAGTGGAAACACTACTGCGATCGCCTATCCGCTGGCCTATGGTGGCGATTATGGGCATAGGACCAGCAGTGCAGTGTACTGAAATAGGCTGATGATGTGATAATGTGATTGCTGTATTTTTAATTAAAGAAATTGCATTTTACGCCCGAAAAAATGCACATTTAGAAGTTTTTCGTGAAACTTAAATCAAATTATTTATTTTTTACTAAATATTTTGATGTGTGTTTTTATTTTTTCCCAAGCAGTCACTCTACTTAATACTATATAAATTGTTTACTAGCTAAGACAAACTGCGGTATGAATTGGTCGTATGTTCAGATTATTATGCATGATTGACGAATAAAATAAATGTGAACACAGAATTCCCAACTCACTCGCCTGTTCATACTCGTAATTATGTACCTACTATGTGAGAGTATACTCTATTTTAAGAATATTTTGCTCATTTAAATTCTACCTCTGTAACCGAATTCGCTGTATTCATTATACAGGGTTACTTTTTCACCGGTACAATAAATTTTCCCACATATTTGGTATTTTTACAAGCACTGAAATAAAAGGCACCGGTTCCGTAGAAGAATAGAATTATAATGTCAGTAAAAAATAAAAGAATTACAAATCAAAAACATAGACAATAATACGTAAAAAAGGTTACTCTATAAAAAGTTGTGCAGTCTTGCACATTCTCCCCTTTTTTGTTAAGACACGATAACTTTCGCGAGCTTTTTGAGGGGTCTACGTAAAACTCCAGCGGCGCTGTTAACATCTGCCACTCTGACTATTCCGTCTCTACCGGGGTATACTGCGGTGACACGTCCCTTGGGCCACGAGCCTCTTGGCAGGTTGGAGTCGCAGATAATCACAATATCACCCACGGCAATGGTAGGTGGAGAGCCTCCTCCTGTTCGAGGTGCTAGGAAGGGTAGGTATTCTTTTACCCAGCGCTGCCAAAAGTGATCGGCCAGTCTCACTGCTCTACGCCACTTACTTCTGCTGAGAAGGTCTGATTCACCCAGGGTAGCAGGGATAGGGCGTCCAGAAGGCGACATGAGTATGAAATGGGCTGGCGTCAGCGCTTCATCGGCGTCAGAGTCGAGCGATACATGCGTCAGTGGCCGTGTATTGACTAGGCCTTCAGCTTCAGCCAACAAGGTGTTTAAAACTTCATCCGAGGGAGCTTGTTCTCTAAGGGTCACTTTTAGAGCTTCTTTTACACTTCGGACTAAGCGTTCCCATGCTCCGCCCATAAAAGGTGCCGCAGGGGGAATGAACCGCCAATGTATTGACTCGTTGGCGGCAAAGTCTCCTACAGAAGAACCGTACAGTGATCGCAGTTCCCTGTTTGCTCCAACGAAGGCTGTTCCATGGTCGGACCAGATCTCCAACGGTGTTCCTCGCCGGGCGATAAAGCGGCGAATACACATTATAGCCGCATCTGTCGACAAATTGTGTGCCACCTCAAGGTGTACGGCGCGAATGACAAGACATGTAAATAGGGCAACGTACCGTTTTTCCCTTCTCCGTCCAACAGAAACCTGTACGGGACCAAAATAGTCCAGGCCAACAAAGGTGAATGGTCTTTGATGATGAGCCAATCGAGACTCCGGTAGATTTCCCATCGGTGGTTGAAAAGTTCTCGCACGCCGTAATTTGCACAATTGACAGTCATGGGCTACTGATCGAACTGCGTTTCTGAGGCCTATAATCCAATATTTTTGACGGAGCTCGTTTAGTACTAGTTCTTTATTCGCGTGAGCAGCCTTTTGATGATATCTGGCTATTAGGAGACGTACTGCTGGATGTTTTCCATCTAAAATTAGTGGCCTCTTAACCTCGTCAGCGACGGCTGTTACTGCAATTATACGACTAGCCATTCGGAGTAGATCGTTTTCATCGATAAAGGGCGATAGCTTGAAGAGACGGCTGCTTCGAGGCAATGGCTGTTGATTCTTTATTCGCAGGATATCTTCTATGAATGAGTCAAGTTGGCTTTGCCGTAAAATATGAACTTCAGCTACGCGTATATCGTATACGCAGTTATTTTTGATGGAAAATTAGGGGGATCAGGGGTATCAGGAGAGGATGTGCAAGTTTGTTGGAAGGTACATAAGCTTCCTTCAAGACGAGGAAGATTAAAATTAGGATCTCGCCTTCGCATGTTACGCATTCGCAATGATATTATGAATTGATGTGCTTTTGCTGTTGCTCGCACCATTCTCAGCCATGAGCTGAAGCGATTTGGATTCGCAGAGACTGGTGCGGGCAGATCAGTATCGGTGATAAGGTGAACGCTATGTTTATACTCTTCACGGCCTAATCCGCTCACGTCAATTTTCGGTTCAGCGGGCCAGTCCGAAGTAAGAAGGAAACTAGGCCCTGAGATCCAGCGAGATTCTGGAGACAGTACAAAGCGGTTGACGCGTGTGGCATCGTCCGCTACATTTAAGTCACTTGGCAACCAACGCCACTCGCTGATATTTGTGAGCTCTAATATCTCGCCGACTCTGTGTGACACAAAGGGTTTAAGGGTACGAGCATCACTACGAAGCCAACCTAGAGCAGTCATTGAGTCGCACCAGAAAACGCGTCTCAATGGCTTCAGTCGGTGGGCATCGCATATTGATGTTGCAAGACGCGCAGCTATAAGAGCTCCTTGAAGCTCTAAACGAGGGATAGAAACTGGCTTCAGCGGTGTTACGCGAACTTTGCTGCAGATAAGAGAAAGCCTGATTTCACCGTTATTATATAGAAATCGCCAGTAGGCTACGGCGGCAAAGGCGGACTCACTTGCATCCGAAAATAAATGCAATTCGCATTCTTGTACCTCGAGATCGCTCAAGTTATAGCGCCGCGGTATACGCAGACCTGTGGTTAAGACCAGGTCCTGAAACCATGACTTCCACGCAGCGCTATCACTCGAAGGGAGCTCTTGGTCCCAATCTAAACCCTTGCGCCAAGCGTTTTGAAACAGTATACGACCGCGGACGACGATTGGTGCAAGGATTCCGAGTGGATCGTAAATGCGCATAACATGCATTAGCACGACCCGCTTAGTGAGCTTATCCGGCAACACGGTATCTATTTTGACACCAGTATTAAAACCAATCAGATCACTAACGGGTTGCCAGATAAGACCCAGGGTACGGACAGGAGTGGTCAGGTGACCTAGATCTACATCAACATCCTTATCGATAGGCGCCTCGAGCAAGGCTTCTTTCGGTAATAGCGAGAGCGCGGAGGGAATATTTGACGTCCACCCACGCATCTCAAAACCAGCATGCGCGTGAACAGTATAAATATCGGCGGCAAGCCTAGCGGCTTTACGAACGTCATTTAAACTAGTTATGCAGTCGTCCATGTAATGATCGGTTATAATTACCCGAGCGGCGTCTGGATACTTATCTTGCCATTCTAAGGCGTTTTTATTTTTTATGTGTATGGCAGTGAAAGGACTGGACGCGGCTCCGAAAATCATTGATGACATGCGGAATGTTCTAATCGGTTCAACCGAAGTGTCGCGCCAAAGGAATCTTTGCGCATCCTTATCGTTTTCAATAATTTTTATTTGCGGAAACATTTCCCGAATATCAGCATTTAAAGCGACAGCCCCTTCACGAAACCGCATTAGAATACCCAGCAAGGGTTGTAAAAGATCAGGGCCAGTCAACAACAATGAGTTTAATGACACGCCGTGATATTTTGCTGCTGCGTCGTGTACCGTCCGCAACTTATTAGGCTTATTCGGGTTAATCACACCAAAATGAGGGAGATACCAAGTAGGACGCCCGGGAGCAGCAGTTGACGAACACGGCTCAGCATATCCCTTTGATAACATGTCATGAATATTGCGTCGATAGCGTTCTGCATAGCTAGGGTCTTTTGTCATTTTCCTTTCTAAGCTCATGAATCTAGACAGTGCTAACTTGTAACTGTTAGGAATGTCTAGATTATCAGCCTTCCATAGCAAACCTACCTCAAAGCGGCCTCCCGGCAGGCGGTGGGTCGTGCGCTCGAGTACTTGGCTGGCTCGTTCATCGTCTGCGTTACGGGCCTCGATTTTTGAGATACCTATAGAATCAATCTTAAACTGCTCCCTAATCAGATGTTCTATTGAAAATCGATCACTGTCAAAGTCAGGCTCATTTATTACGGTATGGTTGACAATGTCAACTCGTTTAGTTTTGCTACAACAGAATCCAAACAAGACCCAACCTAGAGCTGTCAGAATAGCTACAGGTTGCGTCCTGGTTCCTTTGCGGGTAATTTTAGGGAGTGATAAATGCCAGTTGTCAATTCCTATAATCACCATAGGCTTCACATCGTCGTAGCAAAATTGGCTAGCTATATCAGCCAAATAAGGATATTTACGCACGCAATCATGATGCGCAGACTGCCGTGCAGCGCCTAAACCACTGATCGATCTAGCCTTTTTAATGCTGTGAACCGTACCCGAATGACGGCCTTGTATATTAAAATTAACGTATTGAACATTAACGTGCTTGCCCAGACCACCGACACAATCTAAGCGAATATGTTTTTCGGGGCCTTTGGCACCAATCCTAGCTGAGATTTCAGAATCTATGAATGTCCCAGTGGACCCATCGTCCAATAGTGCGAAAGTGTCGACGCTACCAGCTGGTCCTGACACGGTTACGGCAACTATTTTCAACAACGGACGACTAGAAGGTTCTTTAGGCACAGATGAGGTCGCATGCGTGAGTATTTCATGGTCGGAGTCGTCAGACAGCGACGGTGCAGCGGCTGCATCGGGAACACTTTGGGCGACTGACGCGGTGATGCCGGATGTCGATGGCAGCTGCTCGTCGTCGGCGTTGTTGTCGTCGTCCTCCACCTCGACGTGCGCAGTAACAGCACGCTCAGGTTTTGACCCATGTAATAATCCATGATGACGCATGTCACAACCTTCTACACTACATACTTTTTTTATACAAGAGGCTTTATTCTTATGAAAACCTTTTTTCAAACACCTATGACATATTTTATTCTTTTTGATGAATTGCCACCTATCATTAACTGACATATTAATGAATTTGACACAGTCAAATAAATCATGACTTTGTTTACACAATAAACAATTATTGTCAGAAAAACTATGCGTTGTTGTCGGTATCGACATATTATCGAATGAATGGTTATTTTCAGCAACAATATTTACTTTATCTCTATTGCCGATTGGCCGAGTATTAAAAGTCGGCGCCTGGTCGTAGGCGCCTCCAAATCTACATTGCAAGTCTACTTCGCGTGAGAGGAAATCCGCAAACATTTCGAGCTTGGATTCGTTATCATTGCGCGAATGGGCGTAATCCAACCACCGTGGTCGCAGCAGCGGAGGCAGCTTGCTCCATAGTGCTTGGAATAGCTCGGGCGAACGTAAATGATCGGGTTTATTTAGCATCCGTATTACTTCTACGCAATTACGAACACGGCTTGAAAAATTGACAAGATCCTTACCATCGTAGCTTACCTTAGGCAGGGCGCGCACCGCTGACACTTCATGCGTGACGACGAGCTCGGGGCGGCCGAAGCGGGCGTCGAGCGCAGCCACCACCGCGGCGGGGTCGCGGGCCGCCGCCAGCGGCCCGCACCGCGAAGGGCGCGTGACAATCTAGCCAAATTTTCGGTGGAAGAAAAACTATCTGCTTTATTTTCGTAAACTCTTTTCAAAGCTAACCAATCCAGATACGACTTGCCGTCGAATGTGGGCAAATCCGTCTTTGTCTGGTTCACTTTATTTATTAACTTCTCAAGCGAATTAACTAAGCGTGTCACTCCTCCGTCTTCAAACTGACATTGCCCAGGAGAACTTTTAGCCACCGCGGCCGCCGGGCCATTCGTCTCTTGGGCCGCATTATTATCAAACCTGAAAGGTGGAATGGCACTTAATAAAAATTGTTCATTAGCCTTAGGAATTGTATTATTTACCCATTCCTGAATACTCGCGCGGCTACGAGTGCCGTGGCTGCTACGTCGGCTAGCACCGGCTTCGATTGCGGCGAGATTAGCTTGCAATTCAAGCTCTGCAACCTGGCGTTCCCGTTCAGCCGCGCGTTCGGCGGCATGGCGCTCGCGCTCCGCAAGCTGTCTCTCGCGCTCCGCAAGCTGTCGCTCGCGCTCCGATTCCAACTCCGCAAGACGACGCGCGTGTTGCGCTTTCGCCTCCAGTTGGTGCGCTACGATGGTAGCAGACGAGCGTGACGTGGCGGCGCTGGCCGCCCGGGAAGGTGTCGGAGTCGCTTCGTGAGGAGCGGAGCCTGCGCCTTGCTGCGCGACTGGTTCAGTCTCCTTCACGGCTGGCACACCGTCTCCCTTTTCACGTCCGCTCATTTTACTTAGCGCTCTTAGAGCGAGTTAACATTTATTATAAAATACTTACTTCACGGTAGAAAGACCAATTTTACAAGCACTGAAATAAAAGGCACCGGTTCCGTAGAAGAATAGAATTATAATGTCAGTAAAAAATAAAAGAATTACAAATCAAAAACATAGACAATAATACGTAAAAAAGGTTACTCTATAAAAAGTTGTGCAGTCTTGCACAGGTATCGATAATAGATTACATTTATCAAATAAAAGTGACATTTTTTTTTCATTTATTATTAATTTATCCTTCATGCAAATGCAAAATAATGGGCCTACTAATGATAAGACGTCAACGTCAACGGGGTGCGGGACGCAGAGGGCGGCGGAAAGGGGTGAGCGACCTGCGCACGAGTTGGCAACATAGCAGTTACCTCAATCTGGGTGACTAGGTCACGGACGGTAAGTCTCACGGTTGACGTAAGTATGTGCGCGCGCGCCGCATTGTACTACCTTCAGTCGGAAATTGTTCGTACGAAATGGTTCGTAGTTATTTTCTCATTGGGGAAAATACAGTGGCAGCCCAGCGGCTATACGCTGAAGAAAGTGTGCCCCGCCTGGAAAATGCCAGTGTTATAGCTATGGCCAGCCAGGTCAACAGATTTGACCCCGTGTGACTGTTTTTGTGGCGTGAGGGTAGGCCCAAAATTTAAAAGACTTAAAAAATCTAATAATAAGTGCATTTGATGAACTTAAAAGTGAGAACTACAGACTTGTGTTGGGAAATATCGAAGGAAACATTCAAAAACGGGCAAGAGTGTGTTTAGATAACCACGGCCAACATTTTGAACACTTGCTTAAGTATGTGAATTAATTAATTAGTATGAGAAATGGACTCCATTAATCAGGTATGTTTTTTTTATTCCAATCATTGTGCATAAAGTTGATTTCAAGTGTTCAAATACGCCTCAATGAAGAAAGTTTCTGTCCTTAGTGCAAGTATGAAGGAAGATTTGGGATCAAGTAAGATTTTTTTGCCAAGTCATAATCATAAGTTGACTATCACCGCCGCTTTTTTAAGCCGTCATGCCACGTGCGATGACGTTGTAAACAAACAGTTGCCAGTTCGTGTGTTTTACTAGTTATGTACATTGATAATGCGTAATGCGTCCAATTTTCTTATTAGGTTTGCGGATAAGTTCAAACATCGGTATTTTAGTTTTTTTGTTCTAAAGGGGTAGTAACAAAAAATGCTAGTATTCTGTAACTTGGACTACTATTACGTATGTTGATTTTTTGTACTGGTGAATAAGTAACCCTGTGCAGTCTTATGCAGGTAATTACTTGCTGATTTCTGCGAATTTTCGCAACAAGAAATTTAATATAGTTGTATCGCCCCGTTATGTTCGGTTTAGTTAAAGCTCCATTTTCTACGTTTTTGATATTAACTGAAACTGATATTAGGTACCTTTAAATCTCATTTTCCATTCTTCATACTGAAGTTCTAATTTAATTACTCAAGAGTTCAATCATTAATTCGGAAAATAATATTTTTCGATATCTATTTTTTTGTTCTTCCACATAAATTGGTTGGAAGCGACCTGCATCGTCTGTCCATTTTGTGGGTTGACGTCCTACGCTGCGTTTGCCAAACCATGGTCTCCACTCGAGCACACCATTGGTTATTTGCTCTGTGTACAATGTGGCTTGCCTATTGTTATTTCAGCTTGGTAATCCGGAGCAAAGTACTAGTAATTGTGTAAACAATACACACCACATGTATTTTATCTGAATTAAAACTTAAAATGACCCATTTCCTTAATTCTTTAATGTCAACAACTGCATTCCAGGTACCATTTCAGGTCAACGCTCCAATAAGAGTTTCGCTTGGATTTTTCTTGGCCCAGAAAAACAAGTTAGCTAAGTTAATTATAATAGTAGATGGGTCTGGCGCCGCGCCAGCCGCAAACATCGGCACCTGCAATAATAATGCCATCGCCAGCTACTTAGCTGTTTTGTTGCTTACGTCGTTTTCTACATATTTTAACGGCGAACGGGTCTTAATCGCGTAAACCTACGTTCAATATTATCCTGACTAAAAATGAAACCCGTGGTCACAGACAGACTGGCGAGAAAATGTATCAACACCTTCGAACTGCGCAAGTTTTGATAACTACCCGAACTTGGTCTTGATTATTCACTTCTAGGCTAGGGTTGTCACTAAGGCCTACTACACACAACACTCACAACATCCAAAGATTTCAAAACGGATGTTTCACCATGCTGACATTTGTAAATCACAGGATTCCACACAGACGAGATTCTACGCCCCTCATTTTGATTAAAATTAAACGTAAGTTTAAGCAATTAAGCCCCTTTTGTCGTTAAAATATTCGTGATGTTGTTTTCTATTTTAAGATTATATGTACAGGATGATTTATAGGTCGTATGGCAGAAGGGGAGACTGCCATGCTAAGCATCTTTTACTATGAAGACAATCAAGAAATCGCAAATCATAATTATGAGTTGACGATCAACTAAATATCAATTCACTCGTAGGATTTTTTTCGCGATTTCTTGGTGTCTCCAAAGTGAAAGTCGATCTTAAAATCTCCATATATACCTACGCCAGAATAATAATTAAATCAAATGAGTGTCCGGGAATCCGAAATGTGGTTCCACTTCTTTAAGTATTTCTAAAGTTCTAGTCTTTATAGGATTTCAGTAAGCTGCTTAAAATTTTCAATATGAAAGGATTGAGGGGGCATCTGAAAAGTTTCTCGACGGTCTTAATTTATGTCTTTTCTCTTATATGAACTAGAGGTTTTTGTCCTCCGATTTAATACTTTCTGAATACCTTTTCGCAGGACCAAAGTAACCGAAATAGCTTTCCTAATCGCTAAACTGAAGTGGCAGTGGGCGGGGCACATTGCGCGTAGAACCGATGGCCGTTGGGGCCGGACGGTTCTTGAGTGGCGGCCACGTACCGGAAGGCGCAGCGTGGGTAGACCCCCCACAAGGTGGACTGATAACCTGGTGAAGGTCGCAGGAGTCCACTGGATGCGGGTGGCACAGGACTGGTCATTGTGGTAAGGGGGAGGCCTATGTTCAGCAGTGGACGTCTTTCAGCTGATATGATGATGATGATGATGAATACCTTTCAGTCTCCGTAGCAGACAAGTGACCTTTGCTCAGAAGCTGAAGGTCCTGAAGATGCGTCTTAGTGTATTTATTACAATTATTCTTATTAGTTGCTTTCTATGTTTTTAATTATCTATATGAAAGCCTGGCCTTTTAAAACGTCCCACTTTGCCACCTGCCATAAGGCCGCTTAGGCAATTAATTCATATAAAAGTACAAGCCAATTCCGTCCTTACGGAAGCGAGCCGTGTGGTGACAGCAGTAAGAATACATTTGTCACCACCCCAGCTCCTCCTGCGGGTGTCGTAAGAGTCAACTAAGGGATTGAAGTGTCACTGACCATTATTTGATAAAAGATTGATGATGGGCAGCAGCGTCATCATAGTGGACACATTACTGCGATCGCCAATCCGCTTGCCCAGCGTGGCGATTATGGGCATTTACCTCCTAATGCGTCTATATGCATAGTTAATAGGAGAGGAGAGGCCTACGTCCAGCAGTGAACTATAATAGGCTGATGATGTGATGTGTGGTAAGCGAAAAACATGGACTTTTTTACTAAAATGCTCACATATGCTTATATGTATCTGATCGTCATTTAGTACCCATAACACAAGCATACGTGGAGCTTACCATTAGACAAGGTCGATTTGAGTAAGAATATTTAATTACATTCAATTTTATTTATTTGTGAGCCGCTTAAAGTTGTCAGGCCTATCAAACTACATATAAAATTCAAACGCAAATTTTGCGAAATTGATTACAAACGAATGCACGTGACCGTACATAAGTGATGTAGTGTCCATTAAATTGACGTGAGGGAGATTAAGTTAGACAACACGTTATATGTTCGTTCATTAGCGGTCCACAGAGACTGACTATTCCCGATGCTAACGGAACTCTCGCGCCAAATATTCTAATGTAGATTTCTACGATTTCGACATTTTCGACGCACTTAATTACTTTTAAGAGCAAATTACACTTCTCTAATTCAATCTATTTTAACAAAAAAACGGATGCCGAGATAGAAGATAGACCTCCATGCGATAGAAAAATATGTTGGTTCTTTTAAAAACATAATCAGGGCTACTTATCACGGTAAAAATATCGTTTCACTAATATGTTCTACACAAAAAGTTGGTTGTAAAAACAAACGATACATCGCATAGCAAGTTAATAACAATCAAGCCTCTACGCAACTCAGAATAACGAATCAAATACTTTGTAATGACCCAAGTACGTCGTTCGAGAAACATTCCTGTAGGTAACGATATGCCTGATTCAATTTTAGATGTGCTGTATATCTATGTAGTAATATTTTAAAGACAAATGGGTCTCCATCGCGTAAACTTACGTTTAATTATATGAGTATGGCGATCCTGACGTTTCGGGCATGACGTTACACCCAGGATATAATTAAACGTAAGTGTACGCGATTAAGACCCATTTTTCTTTCAAATATGAGTGATAATCGTGAAAGTTTAAATCTGTATAGTAATATCGGTTAGTTGGTTCAACTGAGGCGAGTAACAGTAGAAGACAGAGTAACACCGCGGCGGGCTGCGGTCGCGTACATTACATAACCTCGCGGGCCCGCCGATTAACCAGAGGGATTCATAAAGTTTCCTATACACTTCTCTTCACTAGACCACTGTTAGCCTGGCCTAAGATTGCTTGATTGGGGAGATCGATTGATTGGGGGAAAACCGTTCATGGTGGGGTGCCGGTTTAAGCCTCCACCATCTGAATATGACGCCTTGAAGAAATCTTCATGTATGGGTTACATATACAAATGATTAATAAAAATAATGTGAAACAAAACAGCAAAACAGCGAATGTGAGGAAAATCTTACGAAGTACTAAGATAAACAAACCTATGTAAGGTGATTTAAATATTCTTATCAGTAAATGTGTTCCACTAGCCATTAGAAACCTTTTAATATGGGACCGAACCCAAAATTGCAAAAAAAAACATACAAAATGTCAAAACCCCGTAACAAGAATGTACGAGAGAGTCGATTAGTTTTTGCGATTTTGGAGTCTCATACCTATCATATGTATTAAAAGTTGGTCAGTATATGACTTATTAGGGTCTTTCTAAATGGCGTTAATTTATCACCTTCCATTCATTTATTCTATCATGTAATAATCACTATATTTCAATCGATATTGTATTGTACAAAGTACTACAGTATGCAGTTTTATTAAATTGTTCATTTGTCCAGAATTATATGAGGAAGGGAATGAAGAATCCTTGAATTAAGCAACTTGAGTTTCGCTGTAAAAGTTCGCATAACAGCGATGTGTTGGTCGTTTCTAGTATATTGTAGTATATAGTAAACACGAGTTTACTGTTAAGTATTCTCTTGTCTAGTAGACAAGCTAGAAACGAGCGTTCTATGAATAGCATCAGGGAGAGTAATGTCCCGTTTAGCGCCCGCTTAAATGCACATTGCAGCATGCTGTAACAAATGAACCCGCCGCCTGGTGATGGATGGCGACGCCGCTCATGGGCGTTTTTCAACTGTCATGGTGGAACACATGGACAATTTAACAAATGTTTGGAGATATGCACCTAATACTTCATCATCCTGTATCAGTCCACTGCGGGACGTAGGCCTCTCCTATTAACGTATAGACGCATTAGAAGGTGAATGCCCATAATCGCCACGCTGGACAAGCGGATTGGCGCTCGCAGTAATGTGCCCACTATGATGACGCTGCTGCCCATCATCAATATTCTACAAAAGAATGGTCAGTGACAGTTCAATACCTTAGTCGGCTCATACGACACCCGCGGGAGGAGTTCGGGTGGTGACAAATGTATTCTTACTGCCGTCACCACACGGCAATGCTGGAACACATGGATATAATTTAACAAATGTTTGGAATTAGGTACCTAAAGGGGGAACGAATACCATGTTTCAGTATGGTGCTTCTTTTACTTTTACAGTTACAAATGCTATTTGTCGAGGTAGGCCAAAATTTTTCGTTTCCTTCATCATCATCATCTCAGCCATAAGACGTCCGTCCCTTTTGAACCTCCTTATACACCGGTTGGAAGTGACCGGCATCCAGCATCTCCCGTACATCTTCATGAGGTCGCCTGTCTATCTTGTGGGAGGACGTCCTAAACTGCGTTTGCCAAACCGTGGTCTCCGTTCGAACGCTTTTCGACCCCATCAGCTATATCTCTGCGTACAATGTGGCCTACCCATTGCCAATGCAGCTTGCTAATGCGGAGGGCTATGTCGTTTGCTTCCTAATGTTAGGAATTTGAAAAGTCTGAGGTATGTAATCTACCAAAATCCGGATTTATAAAACCATACTGCGACCTATACTAATGCACGGATGCGAAGCATGGACATTGACACTTAAAAAGAGAACCTGCTGCTGGTCACAGAACGGAAGATTCTTCGGAAGATCCTTGGCCGAAAGCGACAGCCGGATGGAAGCTGGAGAGTGCTAAAGAACCAGGAGATTGAAGATATGGTGAATGAGCCTAACATCATAGGAGAGACAAAAGCCCACAGACTCCGTTGGTTGGGTCACCTTGAAAGGATGGAGGAGGATCGCAGGGTCAAACAAGCATACCTCGGTCGCCCGCGAGGTCGACACCCTATTGGTCGGCCTAGATACCGTTGGGGTGACATGGTCGAAGCGACTCTGCGCGCGCTCCAAGTTACCAACTGGCGAGAGTTGACGCAAAACCAAGGAAAATGGCATTCTGGTATCGGAGGCCAAGACTCATTTTGGATCGCTGAGCCAGCGGAGTGAGTAAGTAAGGTATGTAATCAGTGTACTGTAAGTACTACCTAAGATTTTTTTAACCACTTCATAATGTTCATCGTGCTAAACACAATCAAGCTTTGACAAAACTGGCACGACCTAAGGTCGCCATGACACAAGTCTTAATTAGAAGTAATCTAGGTTCCCTAGAGCATGCAAAAGTGGGCTAAGTAATTACACACGCTCGCACTAGAAAGTTTTAACGAATATTAGTGTTGGTCGTGTAAGATCAAGTTGGCACTAAGCAGACACGTAATGTATCGGAGCAGTGCTAATCCAGTTACCCTCTTCCAAACATTTCCGTTCTACCATCCTTATTACAAGCGATAAGGTCCAATTTGATCATAGAACTAATTAAGTTTCATAGTTCGAAACTTACGTATTTAATGATCCGTACTGCGTTGAGATAAGGTTTATAATGATATAGTTTCGGCCCTTGAGAGGCAGCTGCCACGTTGTGTGGTAAATAACCAATCATCTCAGTTCCGAGCTCTTTTATTATGAAATGCGACTTATGAGATAGCAGGCTGCAGTTAATGAATTGTGTTTATTGTTTAAGATACTGTTACGTTCGTGGGGTGGGTTTTATATAGAAAATGTATAAATAAGCCACTAATTAAAACTGACACTATAATTACTAATTAAAGGAACAAACACCGAACTAAAACACTAATCACACACTTAACACTACACACTAGTCCACTTTTACACTCTCAAACTCGCAGTTAGATTCGCAGTCTTCGCTCTTGATGTTAGCTCTTCGCTGTCTCGATAGAAACTACTCCTTGGCCGGGACATGCTGGGTTTATATACAAGCCACTCAAATCTACAAAGTGCTAGATGATTCGACTCGCGATGAGTATCGCTGTCTCTTTCTACAGGTTTCTCTTCCACACCCGTCCAGAATGTTCTCTCTATAGCTGTCTCGTTCACATCCTTCCAGAACATTCCCTCGTGCTGTCTCTATCTAATAGTGCTTTCTCTTTCACTCCTATGGGAAATTTAGCTATATACCGATTTGTACTTGAGAGGCCCAAAAGAGTCCTGAAAACGCCTGAAAACGGGTTTTCAGGTTAATGCGCCATCCGATAGTGGGTATCCTGAAGCGGCCTGAAAACATGTTTCAGGCGCCTGAAAACGACGGTATCTGGGGTGAATATTTGATTTTGTAGTATGTGAAAGAGGACCTTCTGAAACGGCCTGAAAACGCATTACAGCCTGCTGAAAACGCTTCTAACGTGTCTAAAATCGCATTAGTAGTTTTTATCATGCCACCGGCGTAGCACTACATATAAATGCTTAACCCTTCGTCTGTCTTTGATAAGGATCCGTACAACAGATATTGAACTCAAATCAATTCATAATTTGAATTCAAAATCCGTGCCGTACTGATTCTTAGCAACCACTGACGAAGAGTGCAGCAAGGCTAAGTTTAATCGTTGATACTCGTATATCTGTTAAGAATCTTGAATATTCGTTCATCGGGTATACGTATAAATATATGTAGAAATAGAAATAGAAATAGAAATAACTTTATTCGCAACATACACAAAAAACCACAATATATATCAACGAAAAATAATTTACAAATAAAAGCGTGTATGCTACGAAATGGCCTCATCTCAGCATGTTGCTAGCGAACATGTACATGTACAGATTGGAACTACATCAAATTATTTGAAAGACATTTTTTCACTTAAAACAGTATGTTACACTTCGTCTTGTCACTGATAGGTACACATGGGTACCTAGGCACCGACTTTACCTTTGTTTTCGGACACACCTGCCGTCTATTTCAATCTACATAGCCGTTTTAAATGACTGGCTTTTTGTCACAAATCCTTTGAAACTTTAAGTTATTCATCTTCAACAGACTTTACACAAATAAACACTTTGCGCCATAGATTGTTCGTATAAAATATAAATTTATAACACCACTGACAGAGAACAGTTTATACAGCCATTGTTCGCTAAACAATGCGCTTTACAGCAGATAATCTTCGCCACAGATCACCTCTACTACTTGACCGAGCATCATCATACATCATCATTTTATTAGCCTATGATAGTCTACTGCTGGACGTAGGCCTCTCCTACTAACTATGCATATAGACGCATTAGGAGGCAAATGCCCATAATCGCCACGCTGGGCAAGCGGATCGGCAATTGCAGTAATGTGTCCCCTATGATAACGCTGCTGCCCGTCACCAATCTTTTATCAAATAATGGTTAGTGACACTTCAATCCCTTAGTCGACTCTTACGACATTCACAGGAGGAGTTGGGGTAGTGACAAATGTATTCTTACTGCCGTCACCGAGCATATCGGCTGACAAATTATACTAGTTTTATTTTATTTATTTTTTTATTATATTCAAATAGGATAATGATTTGCCGCGTCACCGCCCCAATTCTTCCCGTAGCCATGGGTGTCGTAAGAGACGACTAGGGGATAATGTGTCGCTGACCACTGACCATTGAAGATGATGGCAGCATTATCATAATGAACACAGTTCTGGGATCTCCAACCCGCTTGCCCATTATAAGCGCTTGGCGATTATGAGTATATCTATATCTAATAATGCGAACATACGCATGCGTAATAAGAGAGGCTTAAGATAAGATAAAATGTTTAAGTATGTCCAGTAGTGGACATCTCTCGGCTAATAAACAAGGATCGGACAAACGCCCGTCATTTTGAAAACATAACCCTATTCCTTACAGTAGAGACTTCCTTATCTTATGATAATATATGATGTCAACATATTTTATTTTATAAAAAAAAAGAATAATTACACTGTCACAAAGTATCTATTTGGGAGATTCCGATTCTGTCTTACTTACGATAAACGATTTAAGTAAAATTAATTAATATACGTGACATAAATAGTTTCAATTCATGAATAATTATCGCGGTAACCGAAGAAGATAGTATACACTCAATATATTGCAATTCTAAATCGTTTTTGGATCACAAATTCACAATGAAAGTGTATACAAGTAAATAAAAAGGAGTTTTGATCTCCTATGTTTATACTTTGTGATAGTATTATTAAAAAGATCTCATTAAATAAAATATGTTAACATTATAAGATAAGGAAGTCTCTACTGTAAGGGACAGGGTTATGTTTTCTAAATGACGGGCGTTTGTCCGTTCCTTGCTGATAAATGATTATGCGGTGTCTGGTGATAGTCTACGGTCGTAGATTGAGCGAGATTGCCGTGGGAAGTAATTTCAGGCGAAGTTCGGAGCGGGTTAGAGGGCAGCTCAGCGGCGAACTTGGGCGGCTACGTTGCTTTCAACTAGGAACTGTATGTGTATCAAGACATTATTTATGTAAATAAGTATTCAGAATTAATTTTGAATGATCAACGTAGTTTTAAAATTATAACTAACGTGAGACTCAAACATAATTATTTAAATATTTATCAAACGGGTTACTCATACTCACGTAATTTAATGATAAGGATCCCCTAAATGGATCGAAACATCTCGAGCAATTATTGACTTCAAATTACGTGAGTTACCCACGTAATTTAGTCGATAATGGCTCGAGATGTTTCGATCCATTTTATAGAGGATCCTCATCATGGAGTACCCGCGACCAAAGCCCTAAAAACTTCTCTAAAAGATCTACACCACACCTAAAAACTTTCATAACCTTGTATTTATCACCAACTTAAAACCTTAAATTTGAGTTCACATACATGTTTAGTTCAAATCATTGACATTAATTAGTATTAATCTATATAAAAACATATCTGCAAACGTGTCAAAGACATCAAATGCTATGGAAAGTCAGCTATAGGTAATTGTTCACATTTTTTTGTTTTCTTTTCTATCGACGAATGGTATACAATAATTAATACTTATTTAGGTCAGAAATGGATCATCATCATCATATCAGCTAAAAGACGTCCACTGCTGACCATAGGCTTCCCCCAAAGATTGCCACAATGACCGGTCCTGCGCCACCCGCATCCAGCGGACTCCGGCAACCTTCACCAGGTCATCAGTCCACCTTGTGAGGGGCCTACCCACGTTACGCCTTCCGGTACGTGGCCGCCACTCGAGAACCTTCCCGCCCCAACGGCCATCGGTTCTACGCGCAATGTGCCCCGCCCACTGCCACTTCAGTTTAGCGATTCGGAGACCTATATCGGTTACTTTGGTTCTGCTGCGGATCTCTTTTCTAATCCGATCTCGCAGAGAGACTCCACAGTCTAGTCCACACGCATGGATACACATAACGTAACATTAATATTTTCTCGCATTATTTTAAATATTGAAATAACCTGCCGATTTATTTCGTTTACAACGTAGTCAAACTTTTATTGTATAAGGTTCTTACTAATAATTTTCACTGTTCAAATATTAATCGAGTTTCAATCAATTCCTCAGTTTCCAGCAAACATAACGAATAAACAGAACATACAGGAAACATGGAACAAAGCAATTTTTTCTGAATGAGTAGGTACGCGGCTTCAAAAATATGTTTACAATTTTGGCTCGTATTCGTCAGACAAACGTTCACAAATGTATACATATTTTTAACCGTGGCTGTAGAAACTTTCCACTTTTTCCCGATATGCGAATTTATTTGTTAGCCTTATTTAGTTCCAACACATTCTGTAGCTTTTTAAAATGCCTACCTACTATATTTTTTCTATTAAAAACTAGTTTTAAATATAGTACCTATAGTTACTACTTACTTAAAAAATACAACTCCAAAAATATTTCATAAAACACTTTCACAAAAAGTAGTTTTAACATGCCGTAGTGAAAACTAGATTTGACGCAAAACAGTGTCATATAAATGGTTAGAGAAAATAGAAATTGTATCAAATAGGATTTACGAGTGAAGCAAATGTATGTAGGTATACTTATTATCAAGACGTGGGTGATCTGTACTCAGTTATCAAAGTCAAAAAAATGATTCTTGGTTTAAGTTACAGTTATCTAATTAATTATGTAACAAATAACGTTTGTTTTATACACAATTTACAAAAAAAAAGAGACTAATGTAATTTTATTATTACTAAGTTAAATACATTTATACATTAGAACCCGAAGAAGAATTTATATTTAAACTTGCTAAATTATTATGTGTGACGATTCAAAAGTGCTTGTTGCTATTCTTACATATTAATAATTTATGAATGGTTAAGATTATATATGTTTTTAGGAATGAATTTCTAATTGTCTACTAAGTTACGAGCATGGAAAAACAAAACAGGCTCACGATTTTAGAATAATAATGATATTTCAAGTACCTACGTATTTAGGGCTCAAGACATTTTTAATTTACTGTGACTTTGGTTCAAGGGTCTTTTCAGCAATAAAGTAGATTGCCAGTGATTTGTCTGCTGAGACTTATTGACCTTCTCGTGCGACGAGAATTGCAATACAAACCTTAATGAACCAGCTTCAAGATAAATTAAACGAATAAATAAAGATTCGGAGACAGTCTTACATACCTAGCCCCAAACAGAATAAATCGAACATGCTATTATACAGATGTTTAAACACTATAACTAAATTAGAACGACAAAAGATTATTTACAGCCTGGTTCACAATTCGCGGATAAAAAAATATCAATATCTTACATGATTTACAACTCTCTAGCAAAACCTCACCTTCAATATCTGATAGAAATGTGGGGTAACTCTGCCAAAAGTAACCTCAAACAACTACAATGTACTCAAAATAGACTAGTCAAAAAATTAGTTCAATATGACCACTTGACACCAACTGTCCAAATTTACAAAGATACCAAACTTTTATCTGTTAAGCAGCTGTACACTCTTAACGTTTGTGTACTAATTAGAAAAATAATACATAAGGACATACACTCAAAAGTATCTTTCACTAAAAAGAAAAACCTTGAAAATTATCGCAATAGAAACGCCGAAAATTTAATGACTACCCAATCAAGAACTTTATATGGTCGACGAAATCTAACAAACGAAGGAGCACAGCTCTATAACCAACTACCAGTTGAAATTAGAAATCTGAGAGAATAGAATCTGAGGACTCTAAGCTGCTTTAAAACCAAATGTAAAGAACATGTTCATAATAATGTTGCCTTATTATAGTTAATAATGCACACAATTTATTTAACATGTACCTATTATCATAATAAATAAATAATGTAAACAAAATTAAAAATATATTTATATTATAAAAACTAGTAACTAGGAACTAATAAAAATAACCCCGTTAAAAAAAAATCTACTACATTCGAAACAATTTTTTTACTAAATATTATTAACTAGTAAGCAAATCTTGTATACATCGCAATATGCCGCATCCATCAGATCATACATCAATACACTTGCAGACCCGAGCAACCGAGCGATCTTTTATCTACGGCCGGTTGTGCGCCTGCTTATCAATTTATAATTTACCCACTAATATCGATAAAAAAAAAATACTAAGAAATTTGTTAAATACTGCATGCTAAAACTATTTTCTATACTTTTGTAATTCTCATATAAGCGAATTAATTGTAATTCTTTTGAGAATAAAGTTTCTTTAAACCTAATATCCATTTCCCCAGGCATATAAAAGAAGAAGACTTTATCTGACAGATATATTTTATTCGTAATTGGCGAAAGTGGCCCTTGGTGTAATATTTAATAAAGAACTTATTGTAAAAGTTTGCCTTTTCAGCGTCACATTAAATACCTACATAACGAAGTAAGCGCGAAAATACATTAAGCTCGAAACGATCAGATAAATTAAAACACGACCAAAAGAAGTGTTTTAAATCGACTCGAATTACGATATTCCTTTTCGCACGTTTATCGTACGACGTTTTTCAGTACACATGGCCCTCCGAAGTTTCGATCTGCCATTAAACTGACCACTTCTTGCACTAATGTGTAAAGAAAGCACCATCTGTACTGAAAAAACTGTTACCCAAACGTGACGTCACGGAAGCATCATGAAACGGAATATCACGCACTTGTCTGATGCCTGTTTGTCTAAGTGTTCTGTAAACAGTAGCTTATCAATCCATCTTTGGCGTCCAAAGACGATTAAGACATTTAAGGCCCGGTTCGTAAAAAAGATACAAATCAAACTATCACATGTCTTCATCACGGACCCCGCACCCCGCCGGGTCCGATCGCCCGATGAACCTTTAATTACCGTCACAGGAGATAGCGGAAATGAACCGCCGATCGGCGCTTATCAATTAATGGCGGGCGGCGGGGCGGGCGGGCCGGCGGCCTTATCGCTATTGATAGGACAACCCTCTCGTTAGTGGGAGATGGACTGCGATTTATGTCACTCATCGGTTACTGCGTAGTACTAGTTGTCTAATGAACTAGATTAATGCTTAGCGTAGCAGAATAAGTGACACCATTGATTCTTTAGAATACATTGGCGCGGATTTAAGGCAAGTAATCTATTACTTGCCTTAAATCCGTAACCACAACGAAATACAAAATCGTTTATTGATAACAATTGTTACAGGTCATTACAATACTTATTCATATAATATAATTTTATTGTATTGTTATATACAAATTTTGGCCATAGATTAATTGAATGCTTCAACAAATTGGGGTACCTAAATTAAAAAAAAGTTTATATAATCGTAGAAGAGTTATTTTATTAACATTTTTTTAGTTTATTTTTGAAACTTGTGATGATTTGTTTAACTATGTTATTAATTCTAATAGCTAGCCATAATTTATGCAGTTAACTGCTGTAGTAAAATGCTGTTACACGCGCAAATAGACAATTCTGACTTTTCACTTGTACCATAAGTAGTTACTCGTATATCGTATTTCATTCAAGTTAAATTTAATGTGGCATTACAATAAAGACTAGCGAAATAATGGTTATTTTATATCAATAACAAACCTAGCCCACGATTCTTTGTGTTTTGATTTGTTTCCAGGTTTAGTAAATTGAGGTCAATGATTTATAAGTTTATTCATTTAGCAGTCTGTTTCACACTCCCCAGATAAACATATCCGTCAGATAAAAAAATATCACTATCCTTTTCTCCAGCTATATAAAAGAAAAGGACAAAAACTTTTCCTCGAACAAATTGCAGTCAAGTCAACTGTGAGTAACCTAACTTGAATGTAACGTAATTTAGAAGTCTCACGCTCAGATTGAAGAGTGTTACGCGTTTAATATCACTTGATTAATAGACATGCTCTTCCACTTGCGTGACTTTCACATTATAGACTCTATTACAAAGGAATACGGTCGCGGATTTCTGCTGAATCACGGTTCACGCCATATATTATGAAGCTATGTGTGGATTGATTTATCTACGACGCGACTCTTGTCGCGAGTGTTCGTAATTTCAGTGTCTCTAGATTTAGGGCTCAGCAATTTTCTACTCTTGCTTGTCTTCGAATAACGTATATCACGAATTACAGTCAGCATATTGTTACGTCTTGAGCATATTGTGTGCGAATCCCGGAACAATATATTTTTACATGATGTTTTACCAACCACTTGTTTGTATATCATAAAATAAATATTAATAAAATACATTTCAGCCTGGGACCCACGGAAAACCTTCGATGTTGCTGGTCGGGTATTGGCAGATCGAGAAGGAGATGGCTGGACGACCTGGACGCATTCTATCCAAATTGGCGGGAGAACAGTGACGGCCGCGCCGAATGGAAGAAAACAAGGCTAATATAATGATAATAAAAAAAAGAATACATTTCATTCATTCGTTTGCCTAGCACTCGCAAGTATCGCAATGACACGCTTATCAAAACACGTAAACAAGTTTCAAATAACAGCAAGGATAAAGAGACGTCTACAGAATTGGTACTCGTAAACACGAACCGTATAAAGCCAGCTAATTTCAGCACATTCCTGGCACAAGCATGAAACTACCCTGAAATAAGTGTGTTATTTAAACCGCAATACACCTTGCGTTTCATCGCTCTCACCTAAACAGTCCAACAAAGAGACTAGCTCGGGATTTAATAAGAAACAATTGTCCCGGAATTAAATCGTAATGAAAGTGGGTGTCTCGTGGCGCGTTAAATTCGAAGGCCTACCGGGTACATTTCGAATATCTGTCTCCGTCCTTCCAATGAAAGCGTAATCGGAGTGATCGAGAGAGTTACTTGAAATTTACACATCTTGATGCTCGCGGTAGGCTACTAAGCGAGAGTTACGATTAATCCGAGCTCAAGTATTAGGCCACGAGTACGGCGGGGTGCTAGACGGGAAACCTCCAAGAGTGTCTTGATTCTTCCAGTTCCGGTTGATAAGTTATATCCACCGGAAACGGAAGCGTCTTGGCCGGTGCACTCCGGGGGCAACGATAAGTAAATTTTTGACTAACGTCAAGTTCTTGCTTACCGTTGCTGCCAATATCTTGTCTAGGGGGGCTGGGGGTTCCACTCAGGGAGACCTCTGATTTAGGCAGAGGACTCCTGAGAGTTGGCAGAGCCAGGCCTTTGGGCCAGGGAGGGCCAAAGAGGTGCGTGAATGATGGTGTAAATGAGATAGTGAATCGACGAGATGAATGAATGTTTTGTAGCCGTAAATGTAGGAGGTTAGATGAAGGATAAATGATGACGTGTGGTAGGTTTTAGCGAACCTATATAGGGGGGTTTACGCCAGCTCCCCTTGAATCCCGTAACCCGCCCATTACCCGTAACCCCCATCATTGGCGATATGGGGTATGGGAAGTGTTTATGTGGCGCGGAGGGCTTGCCTTAATTGGCCGGCCCGCGGGAAGGAAATCCCTTTAAAACCCGACAGCGAAGTCGTTAAAACCTGCAGATACCAGGTGCCCTCTGCAGTATATAGCCACACCTTTGGAATGGGCGTCACCCGGAGGTGTATTTTTTATCGGCCCTACTCGTGGGAACACAAATAAATGGCAAATAATTTAAAAAACAATAATAAAACTATTAATGATGATGATAGAGATGGAGGAAACTCAGAAATAGATGGATGTAGTTTCTTTGGAACTATGGATGTTAGCGGAATCGATCACCTTGATACGGAGACAGTTCCGCTTGCATCAGATGACGGAAGGACCTTACAGGAACATGCTGCTGACAAGTCCCATTTGGCAGGTGGACACACTTTAAGGAAAAGGTCAGCAAATAAAATAATGGACTCTGAATCTGAAGATTTCGTCGAGTTTGATGAAGTGCAACCGGCGGCGCCAAAAGTATCAACTAGCCACAGAGGTGGCAAAGTAAGCAAAAACAAAGTCGGCACTAGTGGTCGTGTATTTAAGTTGAGTCAGGCGAGAGCAAAACTTCGAGTTTTGGAAGAGAAGGCCCGTGAAGAGGCAGCCAATAATGAGTGGCGAAAGCAACTCAAAGAAGTAGCTCCATCAGAACTTGCCAACTCACAGGCAGATTTGACCCTTATGGTTAATTTGACATATCTGCTGAAGACTTGAAAGCTAAAATGATGGCAATTACTGGATTGACAAAAAGCATGAAGGGGAAAAAAGGAAAGGATCTCAAAGAGGCAATTACTGCGCTGAATGAAATGGTAAATGCCTTCACCTCCCGGTCAGAGACAGAAGAAACCCGTCGTCTGCGAGCGGATAACAATAGACTACGGCGTGAGGTCGAAAACTTAAAAACTGAGATGAAGGCCTACCGGCGAGACTTTGCGGAAATGAGAGCTTCTATTTCGGCAGAAAACAAGACACTGTCTCAAAATAAAGCCCTTGCAATCGATACCAATTTAGTAGAAGAACTGAAGAGTTCCATAATATCTTCCGTAGGAAAAATGATAAGTGCACGCCTAGCAGGAATTGAGGACCGTCTCCTTCCACCTAAGGTTTGCCGGCCACCACTAGCAACAGACAAGAAACGAAGTGAAGAGACTTCAGGCGAGAAGACGAAACCGGCTAGAACTTATGCCTCTGCTGTGGTAAGTCAAAACGAATCGCTTATCTCACAGCAAGCGACATCACTTGAGAGTGTTTTGCCCGCTATGACTAGAGAAACTAGCCCCCACCAAGAGGCAAATAATCAGGATAGTCCAGTAGCAGGAAATGGAGGATTTATTACAGTCAGCAATAAAAAGAAAAAGAAAACCAATTAGGGACCGGCGGTAACTATAGCGCAAGAGACGGCAAAGAAGGTCGAGAAAAGCAAGGCTAAGCCCAAACCCAAGCTAAGACCTCCTACAACTGCCGCAGTTGTTATTTCACTGCAACCGGCAGCGGCCGAAAAAGGAATAAGTTATTTCGATGTAATGAGCAAGGCTGTGGCAGGAGTAAAATTAGACGACATGGGCATTTCTTCGCTAAAATTTAGACAAACTGCTGCTGGTGCAAGGATGGTTGAACTCCCGAAAGAGCTTGACGCTACCAAGGCAGATGAATTAGCTGAGAAGCTGCGTCCTGTATTGGAGGGAGTTGCAGTTGTTACCCGACCAACCAAGTGCGCTACTGTGCGTATACTCGACCTAGATGACTCTGCCACAACAGAAAGCGTCTCTGCAGCTGTAGCTAGGATTGGCAATTGTGCTCTCAACCTAGTTAAAGCAGGTAGGATTCAACAAGGCCCAGGTGGAATGGGTGCTATAGTCGTAAGATGCCCCGTTGCTACAGCTAAAATTCTCGTTGAAAAGGGACGTGTCTTAATAGGTTGGAGCTCTGCGCGTGTAGTAGCCCTGGAACAACTCCCAATAAGATGTTATCGGTGCATGGGCCTTGGACATACCAAACCGTTATGTCCATCTCCGGTGAGTAGAGAGCACCTTTGCTACCGGTGTGGCGAAGAAGGACACCGAGCAGCAGCTTGTTCAGCTCTGGTGTCCAAGTGTGCGGTGTGTGCAGAGACAGGCAAGCCACATGCTCATGTAATGGGTAGTCCAAGATGCAAACCTATTCCTGTAGCTGAAAGGTGGCCCGGAGGATCGCAGTTTCTGGCAATACTGGCCCTTCGCAGGAAAGAGAATTAGCCGAGAGTAATGATATGCAAGAGTAATGAATCAAGCTCTGCACACCACATTTCTTCAGACTAACCTAAACCACTGCATCGGAGCTCAGGACCTTTTCCTGCAGGCGATGATGGAGTGGCAGGTTACTATAGGAGTGGTTTGCGAACCATACTTCATTCCGTCCCAACCACACTGGGTGGGTGATTTAGATGGCTTGGTGGCAATAACCATCCAATCTGGCGGTCATATTCCTCTAACGCTTCTTGAAAGGGGTTCAGGTTTTGTCGCGGCTGGGTGGGCGGAATACGTGGTATTAGGAATATACTTCTCTCCCAACCGCACATTGGCAGAGTTTGAACTATTCCTAGACTCTATCAGAACGGTGGTCGGCAGATGGTCTTCGAGGCTCATGTTGGTGCTTGGCGATTTTAATGCGAGGTCCCAAATATGGGGTGATACCGTCACAAACTCACGTGGCAGAGCTCTCGAAACCTGGGCTCTCCACGCTAATATGTCTCTACTAAACCGAGGGACATCTCAGACGTGCGTGCGCTATCTGTGGTGGATATAACATTTGCTACTCCTTCTCTTGCGCGCAGAATTCAGGGATGGAAGGTGGAAGAAGACGTGGAGACCCTATCAGACCACCGCTATATTCGATTTGCTGTCTCGCCTCCTTCTGTTACGGTAAGGCCTAACACACGGCGCAGCAAATTTGTACGCTGGTCATGCACTAAAATGGATCGCGAGTCAGCCCGTGAAGCAGCGCTTGTGCAGCGCTGGGTGACCCCTAACGCGATGATAGAAGGGTTATCGGTAGATGAATTGGCCAATCATTTACGCGACTCTTTGGTGAAGGTATGTGACTCTGCCATGCCTAGAATTCGGAGGAGACCGGCTAGGCGACAGGTTTATTGGTGGTCGCAGGAGATTGGCGATCTACGAACAGACTGCAATAATGCTCGCAGAGCATACGTACGGTCCCGCAGGCGCAATGGTTCGGACCCTGCATGGCAAGAACACTTGCGAAGCGAATACTCTAGAAGACGAAAAGTCTTGCAGGCGGCAATTAGCCAGTCAAAGGCCAGAGCAAGAGAGGAGATCCTTGCTAGTCTAAGTCGCGACCCCTGGGGCCGCCCGTACAAGCAAGCGCGCAAAAAATTAGCAGCACAAGGTGCTCCAGCGACAGAGACTTTACCAGGGGAAGCTCTTGACAGAATAATGGGAGTGCTATTCCCTGCCTCGCAAGGACATGAGCCCCCGTTATGGTACCCCCTTCTCCTGTCGAAACGCACGATGAGACAGAGGTTCCGCCAATAAGAGATGGAGAAATGACGAAAGCTCTAGATCGGCTTCGTAAAAGACGGACTTCTCCGGGCCCAGATGGTGTACCAGGCCGTCTACTGTTTGTGGCTAGGGAAATCTGGGCGGACTGGCTCCAAAATCTATTTAATAAGTCCTCCGTACTGGACAGTTCCCGAAGCAATGGAAAACGGGCAGGGTTTGTTTAATCCCCAAGGAAGGACGTCCCCTAGATCAAGCATCTGGATACAGGCCCATTGTTTTACTCGACGAAGTAGGTAAATTGCTAGAAAAAATCTTAGCTGACCGCCTTGTTCGACACCTAGAGGAAGTGGGCCCAAACCTCTCTGATAGGCAGTTTGGCTTCCGGGCTGGCCGATCTACAGTTGATGCGTTAGATTATTTAAAAACGCTCTCAAAAGACGCCACAAGTCGTGGAAATGTAATGTTGGCGGTATCATTGGACGTAAAGAATGCGTTCAACAGTCTACCTTTTGAAACCCTTAAGGCTGCGCTTCTTTATTTCAAAGTACCGACCTACTTGCAAAGGCTCTTGACCAACTACCTAGAGGATCGCTATGTAACGTGGGAGAATGGGAATGGCGAACTATTGCAACGACGGGTTGAACTTGGAGTCCCCCAGGGGTCTGTCCTAGGGCCGACATTGTGGAACATCGGGTTTGACTGGCTTCTCCGCTGCCCTGTATTGCCTGGAATGAATGTATTGGCATATGCTGACGACACTCTAATTGCGTGTGGAGGTCCCTCATATGAAGATGTAGCCAGAAGGGCAACCGTTGGGACCTCACTGGTAGTTGAGCGAATCCACCAGCTAGGACTCGAGGTGTCCCTACCAAAGACGGAAGTCCTTCTATTCCATGGCGCAAAAAGAGGACCTCCCCGCAATGCTGTAATTAGGGTGAATGAGGAAGCCGTGGCAGTAAAGGCACAAATGAAATATCTGGGCCTCATTCTGGATGGACGTTGGCACTTCAAGAAACACTTTGCAAACCTTGCCCCTAGGCTGATGTCTACAGCTGCAGCCCTCAGCCGGCTTCTCCCTAATGTTGGCGAGCCTAATGCGACATGTCGGTTACTTTACACCCGGGTCCTGCGGAGTATGGCTTTATATGGTGCTCCCATATGGGTAGACGCCCTCTCAACCGAAAATAGAGCTTTACTCCGTAGGCCACAGAGGGCAATATCGTTGAGGGCAATTCGCGGGTATCGCATAGTATCATTTGCAGCGGCGACAATATTGGCGGCAGACCCCCCATGGGACTTACAAGCACAGATTCTTGCAGACGTTCACAGCTTCAAAGCTCGAAGAAGAGAAACGGTAGTGCAACCAGATGGCGAAGATGTCCAAAGTACTCGGGCATCAGCCCAAATAGAAACAGTTCGTCGATGGAGGGCAGAGCTTGATGCAGCCGTATATGGACGGATAACTGTAGGCGCAATCTTACCGCATTTAGAACGTTGGCTAGAAAGACGACAGGGCACACTGACGTTTCACATGGTGCAGATACTCACTGACCATGGCTGTTTTGGTAAGTACCTGCATCGCATAGGAAGAGAAGAATCCCCCGTGTGCCATGAGTGTGGTGCACCTGTGGACTCAGCAAGTCACACCCTTGAGGAGTGTCCCACATGGGAGGATCAGCGGGCCAGTCTTCGGGCCATCATTGGAGCAGATCTTTCGTTACCGAGCGTTGTTAATACCATGCTTGACAGCGAGAGAGCATGGACAGCGGTAGCAACCTTCAGCGACGAAATAATGACGCTAAAAGAGGCTGCAGAGCGAGCACGCGAGAATGACCCTAACGCGCATCCGCTCCGCCGGCGACGGGCTGGAGGCAGAGCCAGGCGCTATGCGCATTTGTTGCCTCCGCCGTAGTGGGCCACGCAGGGCCCAGGGGAGTCCCTGCGGGTAAAGGTCCACTGGACTGGAGTTGCCTGACCACCTGGCATCTCGCAATGCCTGCGGCCTTTCCGGGCCGACCGCCGGAGCGCATGCGGTCGAATGCTGATAGCGATCCCGCGGCGCTCCACCTAGAGGCGGCTTTCGTTGGTGGTTTTAGACGGTAGTCCACTAGTGGTTAGTCCGTCATAGCCCCCTGGTTTCCTCTGGACTAGGCGGCATGCATAAACGCATTTCCCCAACGTTAAAAAAAAAAAAAAAAAAAAAAAAAAAAAAAAAAAAAAAAAAAAAAAAAAAAAAAAAAAAGGCCACGAGTACGGCGAGTACATGTTTGTAGGGTGTTCGGTCTCATCGGAAGATCAGCGCTGGCTCACGCCTGCAACATGCTGAGATGAGACCATTTCGAGGCACCTTTTTGTTTTTGTCTACTATCATATCTGCTTTGTCCTTTTTACTGTATGTCACGAATAAATAATTTTCTATTGTATTCTATTCTACTTATCAGTAATATACATAATCGCGGAAACTTACATAATAATATAATGATTGTCCTGGCGGTGCCAGTAATATTCACTAATATTTTACCGACGGACGTGACTCAACAGCGTAAACTCGCATAAAGCAGAATCTGCCTGCGACCATTGGTGTATAACGTCGTTAAATACCTAGATAAGAGAACGGAGTGATGAACGAATAAGTAGATAATAATATTAAAACATTCCTGAAACTTCTAGCCTTTTGTGCCTTCCGTTTAAAAAGGCTTGAGTGTAGAAAAAATTTAATATAAGCATGACAGATGTCGCAATGCATATTAACATACATATTCTTCCGCAAAAAATGCAATTCATGAAAATAAACGCTCCTTTAATATGAGACTCCGACAAACGTAACGAGCGAGTGAATTATTTCATTCAAACATGTTTACATTACACGGCAGTTCGAGAGTTTTAGGAAATTGTTATTTTTATTTATTAAGAAATACTTTAGAGTAGGTAGTTTATGCCGC
The DNA here is from genome assembly GCA_025490895.1 of Thaumatotibia leucotreta. Lineage (NCBI taxonomy): Eukaryota > Metazoa > Arthropoda > Insecta > Lepidoptera > Tortricidae > Thaumatotibia > Thaumatotibia leucotreta. The sequence continues at coordinate 165,898 of JALPQI010030507.1, read as the reverse complement.
GTGGTGACTGCAGTAATAATATATTTGTTACAACCCTTACTCTTCCCGTGGGTCTCGTAAGAGTTGACTAAGAGATTGAAGTGTCACTGACCATTCAGTTATTGAATATTGATAATGGGCAGCAGCTTCGTAAAGGTGCATGCAGACCAAAAGAGCATTCGCTGTTCTATCCCCCTACTCTACGATATTCGATCGTTACACGAAACGTGATTCGTTGATTTCGTAGAGTGGGGATAGAACAGCGAATGCTCTTTTGGTCTGCATGCACGTTCATAGTTGACACTTATGCGATCGCTAAGCGGCTTGTCCAGCGTGGCAATTATTATCCTAACGCGTCCATAATATGCGTGAGTAATAGGAGTGAAGTGAACTGCTGATGATGCGATGTAGGGTAATGTATAACATTATTAAGTAGGTATAGGATGCAATAAACATGTTAAATTAAATAGTCAACTCATTATTTTATAGACCGGTTTTATCTCAACGGTTTCGTCACGAAATAGCCAACAAACTGAGGCATAAGCTTTCAAAAATAGCCAAATACCAGCTTGCCTGGAGACAAGCTATCAATTATGCTTCCACTGAAGTCCGCTGCAGGAGCGCAGGTGCCCTGCCCGCCGAGCTCTTGTGACAAATTATTCTACATACAATACATACATACACACAGTCTTGAGGTAGTTGAGGTAATGTCCTTTGTGATGAAGCGATTCGCGTTTGTCTTTCCTCCTGAATGTCTGATAGACGAGAACATCGAACAAAGGTGTTTGGAACGGATCGTGTGCACTATTGCTTATTGTGTCGTACGCTTGTACAGGCTATTACGCTTTGAACGTCGCTATTTCAAAATATGTCGACAAAAAGTCAGAGTGGATACATTTTTCGGAGTCTTAAACGGGAATGCTTTTCCGAAGAGGATTTATGGCTTCAATTTTCGCCCTTCAGGTAATTCGTCTCTGGAATGATCAGTCTCTAATAAGTACGTCAAGCGCAGGGCAAATTTAAAACGCAAGTTAATATTTTCGGAAAAAATAGCCCTAAAAATAAAAAAGTTCTGCCTTTTGAATATAAATAAATGTAAAATCTAATAAGTAGGTAGTTCTTTATAAAGAATTTCCAGAAAAACAATTTTGAATTTCATCGGTTGAAGAAGTATTTGAAAAGTTGTACAAAAATAAGGAACTCTACGCTGAACAAGGCCCGTCATGATCTCACCTAACCGCTTTTTGATACATTTTTTTATATATTTTCCAAATAATATTAATACTATTGAGTGCCAAGAAGGCTTTATCACACGACGATACGTTAAGTTATTAGTATTGAATTCAGAGTTAAGACACTATGAATAAATAAATAAGCGTAACTGTAATGGAAAGCCACCCATACAGTACAGGTTTTTCCTTATAAAATATGAAGCTGCGGGTGATAGTATGTTGTATACGAGCCATTAAGTCGAGTGTACCCTCTCGTGAGCGAGCGGACACTCATCCATCAATTAGATACCGCCGCGTCACGCCGACTGTACCTACTATATGCCGAGCCTTTGTATAGTTTTTAGGCCTGTCCTTAACATGAGTTGACGGCAAGAGCTAACTATATCGGATGAGTCATTTATTCTCTATCTTTCTCAATTACACCAAGCGTTGGGGTAAGATTTGTAACGGTTTATTTGAATGGGGAATGACATAATGTCTTACTTGTAAACATTGTCACCTCACCGTAAAATGGGATAAGTAGGAATTGCGAGGGCAGTTGGGATATGAATGGGGAGAAGAGGGACAGTAGACGGGTGAGTAGGTATTTTTAGACTAGACTTGTAATTTTGTTACAAAAGATTTTATTCTCAAACGAAGTGATTTTAGTATTGTGTCAAACTTAGCAATAGTCAACTTACTTCGTTCCTGATCTCTTCTCAACCTCAAAGGGCGAATCACGAGGCAAGGAGAGATATTTTGCCTTTCATGTAACTTATGAAATGTAACGACAAATAATTTCATTAAAAACGAAACAGAAAATAATATGAACAGAAAGTATATTACGGAAATGTTAACGTTACCTTCAAGTGGCTAGTGTACTTACCATGATTTGGAAAGTAAAGTTCACACTACGTTTACTCGATACAATTCATTAGGGCGAGCGTCATACACAGCTTCAGTTTACGATCGAGTAAACGGTAGCATAAACCTTACTTGCTAGCTCATGGTACATCTACTAAGCTGGTGTCTTCTCAGAGTTAGGACGTCAAATGACAGCCGCTTTCATAAAATATGATACTTGTCTCAATATCTCAGAATAAAAGCGTCAGAATACTCGCAGTGAAAATATAGCGCATGCTGTTTGTTTATTCTAAGTTTGTCTCATCGCAACAGTCTCATAAACAGAAGTCAATTGATGTTTTTCATATTTCTGGGCGAGAAGATACAAGACGTAAGGATTTTTTTGACCTTCAGGATCTGATTTTCTTTTTTTGCTTATTTGTTTTTCATTTATTACACGACTTTGGCCTCTATGCAATGAAATTCAAATGCAAGAGTGCAGAGATAACTACTTATACAATACTTGTATGTTTCAGTCATTTAGAGTAAGATAAGGTGCCATGTATCAGCGGAAACCTACATCTTCATTTTACCACCGGTAAACTTTTTCCGCACAGACTTAGAAACAATAACACCTCTTTATCAAACGTCCATAGATACCATAGACAGACGATTGAAGTCGGCAAGCGTGACCCAAATGATAAATTAAGACAGTTAACTGTTCCGGGCACAAAGCGGGCCATTCCGCACAAGCAGGGCTATTTCGCACAAACAGGGCGATTCTGAACAAAGGCTTGCGCTCGATCAACAGCGCTGGGAAGCTGGGAACTCGCGCCAAGATGCTGGTTTCCGCTGGAATATATTGCTGGCCATACTTTAAGTGTAAAGAACTGTAAAATGAATTAAGCTGTAGTTTACTTAGTAGTAGCACCACTACGTAAACTAAGTAAATTAGTTTATTGAACGCAGAATATGTTACAGCATAGTTATAAAGAAATGTAGCTACAAAGGCAAACTCATCCCTATGGGACATCAATAAAGAATTAAAACACTATCTCTAAATTAATAGAATAGAATACACATAACTTGTAGGTATCACTGAACTTGTACGTGATATCATATGAACTACATATATACATAAGTATTATACATAGAAATATATAGAAATGTTCAAAATTTCAGTAATGAACTTAATCACCATTGGTTAGCCACATCTTCTTTAGATTAGCCTTGAATGATGCCACAGACTGGCGGTTTTAAATGACAAGCGGTAGTTAAATATAAGCGATATAATCCGTTTCCATTGTTTTATTTCGGTATATTGATACCTTGTATGCCGGAACATGGATCCGCGTACGAGAAAACTATAAGAAAAAATATTTCCGGCACACTAGAGGTTAATATTCTTTACCGAAATGTAAGGTCCGACCGAGACCCATATTTTAGTCTCGGCCGAGACCGGGACCGAGACCAAGATTAAATTTGATACTCGGCCGAGACCGAGACCGAGACTTGGTAGAAAGGATAAAAAACGTATAAATTACATAAAAAAACCCTAGCATACCTATAGTAAGTCCAACGTCAAACTAAATACAGCAATTTTTTTGGATATTTTTTTTTTGTTTTTTTTTTGTTTTTATGTAGGTACCCCACAAACCAGTATTCGAATTTTAGGTATTATTATGGATAGTATGATAAGGGTCGCTTACTCTAAATTATTCCTTCCGTTCATTTTAAAGTGAAATTGAAGTCAGTTCATGTCAATATGACACCGATAAAATCGCAATAAGTTCGCGAGAAGGCGTCAAGCTCGCCAATTATAGCTCATTACGAATCTCGGCGACGGCCGAGAGTCCCGCCCATTTTTGGCCGAGAGCCGAGAGGGATATCTCGGCTCGATTTTTGGCCGAGAATGCCGAGATCGAGACCGAGACTGAGATCTCGGTGGGACCTTACCAAAATGTATGAACGTACGGTACGCACTTCTAGAGCATGTAAATGTAAACGTAATTCTGTCACCGGGATGCACATTCCGGAATACGGGCTTTTGTTGCGGCTAATTATATAAGCCTGCAATCAGCGCGCTAATCAGTGGCAGCGGCGGCAGCGGGGGCGGAGGCGGCAGCGGGGGCGGCAGCGGGGGCGGCAGCGGCGGCGGGGTTACGAGCGGATTACGTGCCAGTCATGCCGCTAACACCTATTGCATTTCTGCATAATTCGTTTTGTATGCCAGCGTAAGCCACAATATTAGAAGTAAAGGACATTGGTAACCGGACGGGAAAGCCGCTCAGTTTAAATCGTCAATTTTCCCGATTAATTTATATGAGTTTTATTTATTTGTAACAAAGCGTGCCAGGTACGCAAATTTGATCCCTCAATACAACTTCGTTCCTGTTGCTGTTGAGACGGCTGGACCCTGGGGTTCGGAAGCGAAACGCTTTATAAAGGACCTGGGCAGGCGATTACGGGATAGGGGTTGCGATCCTAGGTCTGGTTCGTACCTGGTCCAACCTGGTAATCTTTGGCAGTCCAGCGCGGCAATGCAGCGAGTATTATTGAACCTTTGGGCCAGGTGCTTACCATGTAGGAAAATATTTTTGATGATTTATTTTTTCTTTCTGCTTTTACAATAACTTTTATTTGATGACGAAGCGTGTTGCGGATTATTTAACTGTCAGTGTATGCATGATCTTTTGACGAAACCTGTGGTGGATGTTTTGGTGACTAATTTTGATTTGATTTTTTTTTCCAAATTAAAATTTGTAACAAACATATTTTTCAAAGTGACAAATAAGGATACAACGCATATTAACTAGATCGAGATATAACGTGCGTTCGTGAGAGGGTTTTAATATTGATTCACCCCCGAACTAACCAATTGTGGCAAGCTTTTGGGGAGGCCTATGTTCAGCAGTGGACGTCTTTTGGCTGATATGATGATGATGAACTAGCCAAGGGTGCACCAAAAGTCACGTCAATAGCTTTTTGTTTTGTCTTTTTTTTGCAGGTAAAAATCACGCAAAAAACATGCAGATTCATTGTTTGTTACCTATACATAACAAAACTAATCTAGCAGAAATAATTTGTTATGTAGAAATGTCTGCAAACGAAGCAATGTGCAGTTCTCTGATGTCGCGAGTTTCTCGCACGTTGGTGAGTAACAACGTCTTCAAATTTCGAGCCCATTTGAGTGTGTTCGAAACTCGATACATGCACATTGCACATGAGTGACAGCGCCGGTGCCTGCATAATGCCCCTGAAATGCATCTTAGGAGACGACAATTAGGTCAGAGTAGATAACTAGAATAGTTTTATAGACTGTATGAAAATGGTTTTCTTAACTAGATTTCTGTATGGAAATCTTGATAAATATGTCTAAACACAATGGCCGGAGCTGCATGAGTCAGTTAACTTCAAACTCAGATAAATCCATTCTAACCACTTGAGAGATTATTGACAAAAGTGATATTTCGGTGATTTTAAAAGCAATTTATTTTTATTACGGCTAAATCAATGAAAATTCGATCCTGTACGACAAACTCAGCTTAAAAACCATCTAAACTAGTGTATTTTATGTAAAAAATATGAATTTTGATTGGATTTACCTTCATTTGATATAATCGTTTGCAATTTATCTATGTTTGAAAAAACTCAGTGAGGATTTATATAATTTTGATTTAATTTACCTTAATTTATCAAGATTTGAAAAAATATAGTTAGAACTATTTAGACAGCTACCTATACCTATTGAACAAATTTCTTTCGCTGATGGACTTTGATGGACTTGCCTTCATTTCATTCAAATAAACTGTCATTTATGGATTTAGTTACCTGATTTTGAAAATTATTGTGATTTTAATTTAATTTTTCTCAAAAACTACCCAAAATTATACTTAACACATGAAATAGAAACAACACCAATTTCTTAAGCTTTTATTATATACAAAAATCTTAAAGTAGGTACAAAATGTCAGAAATGGATTTACCCGAGTTTAAAGTTTAACCGACTCATATATGATAGCGACGGAACCATGTTCCTAGCTATTTACTTCCACATTAACAACCATCAAACTGTGACAAATCAATCAAAATCTATGGTAGAACAATCCATTTTTTTTATAATAAGATGCTTTTTACACATGGCAGTCTGTGATCTCCTTTATGACTAACAACGTGGCTTAAAAAATAGTCACTGATTCATGAAAGTCTTGCCAAGTGCCGAGCATCTAGTGCCCCCGTAATCCAATTATCGCCAAGAGGTCCGGATGCAAAAAATGATTCAGGAGTTAATCATTTGATAAGAATCTTTTAAACCGGCCACTCGTGATATGTGGGGCACATCCCGGCGGAAGTGGGGGGTGGGGTGATAGCGTGTGGTGGGGGGGGGGGTAATAAATGTGGTCCGGTAATTGAAGAGAAGCCTGTGGAGAGCAATGTCATGACAAGATCATATATGTGTCAGTGCACACAGAAAAGTACCTTCACGGTGTTTAAAATGGGCTATATTAAAGAACACATAAAGTCCATTCATCCTTAGTTGTCTTATCTAGTAAACAACTTTCTAACCTAAAAGTACACGTTTTCTGTTGTAAGGTGCCATATTTGCCTATACCAAAATGCCTGAGTCCGTATTTGTGCAGTTCGTCCGTAGTGATTAGTAAATTGCTTAATTTTAATCAAGGAAACAGCAGTTTACAACAGAAAATGTGTACTTTTAGGTTAGAAAGTTGTTTACTAGATAAGACAACTAAGGATGAATGGACCGTAAGGTATATTTTAAGAGTCGTGACAACCTTTCCAAGTGCACTGACACATGTACTTGCGTGAACACGTAAAGAAGACATGGCTATCAAGCTTAGGGTTAGCGAGTACAAATGGGGGGCCATATTACTGAAACTTCATTCCAATAGCCGTCCGTCCGTCAATCTTTCACTATTAAGCTGTATTACATTTTCTTGTTTTTTTGTACAGCCACCATCTGATTCTGTTCTTTTCCTTATCTTCTTCTAGCCTTTATGATTCTTTTAGCGATGCCTCTGATATGCCAGACCTGGGGGAACGGTTACATAGCACTTTTGTTTCTAAATCCAAATGTTTTAATGTCGTTCACTTTAACGCTCAGAGTATACCGGCACACTTTCATGATATGTTGGCCACTTTTGACGCAAAAAACATTCACGCAATTTTGATTTCCGAGTCGTGGCTTAAACCTTCACTCCCGTCTTCATTATATCCTTTGCCGGGTTACCGTTTATTTCGAAATGACCGTACTGTCACTAGAGATGGTGGTGGCATGGTCCGGGGAGGTGGTGTTGCCATGTACATAAAAAGTGATTTTGCTTGCCAGGTGGTTGCGCAGTCTCCTTCAGTCGCCTTAAACTGTCCGGAATATCTCTTTCTTAATGTCACGTTGCACCATAAAAGTGTTCTTCTGGGTGTTTTTTACAGCCCATCTTCCAACGTAAATTTTTTCGACACCCTTGAGTCCAATTTGGTTGATCTATCTCCGCGTTTCGACCATCGCATAATTATGGGGGATTTTAATACATGCCTTATAAAGAATGACCACCGATCCCGTAAGCTTCGTTCTATAGCATCGTCCTTGAATCTCGAATTATTGCAGCTCGGCCCTACTCACTTTCCACATAATGGTCCCCCGTCACTTTTAGACTTAATCCTAACTTCTTCTCCTGATTTTATTTCATGTCATGGCCAATTCAATGCAGCTGCTTTTTCCAATCATGACCTCATATATGCATCATTTAAATTTCGTCCTCCAAAAAATCGCCATAAAGTAGTCATGCGGCGTAATCTTCGTGACATAGACCTGCAAGCCCTCCAAAATGATTTGCGTGGTGTGGACTGGTCGGTTGTAGAGGAGTCCGATGACATTGATGTGAGGCTGGGGAATTTCAACGATATTCTGCTTGCGGCTTTTGACAAACATGCTCCTTTAAAACCTACGCGAGTTAAGCACTTCCCTGCACCGTGGCTTACCAATGAGATCAAGTCACTCATGGCAAAGCGTAATCGTGCTCGTATTAAACTCCGCCATGAGCGATCAGAAACTAACCTGCGGGCTTATGTATGCTTGCGTAATCGGTGTAATAAAGTATGCAGGGATGCAAAGCGCCGATATATACATAAGTCCATCGACGACTGTCCCCCCTCGAAACTCTGGAGGTTCCTTAAGTCTTTGGGGGTGGGTAAGACCCAACAAGGTCCTGCAGGTTCGCTGGATCTTGATGCTATCAATCTCCACTTTAGCAAATCTCCGGTCAATCTCGATCCCATAGCCAAGCGGCGGACAATATCCCTTCTGGCCAGCAACATGCATTCCGACGCTCCGTATTCATTCCAGTTTGGGAACATTTCTACGCAGGAGGTACTTGCCATTATTAGGTCGATTAGGACGAAAGCAGTTGGTGAAGATAACCTTAGCCTTGACATGATTGTGCTCGTGGCGGAAATCATCGCTCCCATCCTGGCCAAAATCATAAATTTTTCCTTCGCGTCTGGCACTTTCCCCTTATCCTGGAAGCTTGCTCGCGTGCTTCCTCTGCCTAAAATTCCTAATCCCGTATCTTTCTCCCAATACCGCCCTATTTCCATTCTTCCGCTCCTCTCCAAAATTATTGAGCATTTTGCTAATAAGCAACTCTCTTCTCATCTTAATAAGTACAATCTTTTTAACCCCATCCAATCCGGTTTCCGCCCCGGGAATAGTACTGTTTCGGCTCTGGTTAAGGTAACTGACGACATTCGCCTTAATATTGAAAATAAGGAGTTGACGGTTTTAGTTCTTTTAGATTTTAGTAGTGCATTTAACACAGTGGACTTCGACATACTTTTGGCACTGCTGAATAACTATAAACTGTCACCCTTGACTATCGCGTGGTTTCGTGCTTACCTGTTTGGAAGGCGTCAACGAGTCTCAGTCGATGGCAGTGTCTCAAAGTGGAGTGATCTGACCGCTGGGGTCCCTCAGGGAGGGGTATTGTCTCCGCTGCTTTTCTCGATGTTTATCGACGGAATCACGAAGTCCCTAACCTCTTCATACCACCTCTATGCCGATGACTTGCAGATTTACGCCGCTGCTGGTATAGAGGAATTCGGTTCCTTAGTTAGCCAAATTAACCGAGACCTGGACTCCGTTAGTGCTTGGGCCTCTTCCTTCGGTCTATTAGTAAATGCCAAGAAGTCGCGTACAGGCGATTGTCGTTGGAAGCCCCCATTTCATCTCCAAGCTTTATGATCAGACAATGCCTAAAGTATATTTTGACGGAACACATATTCCTTTCACATCTACTGTCAAAAACTTAGGCATTGTCATGGATCAGACTCTTTGTTGGACAGCCCATGTTACTGAGATCAGTAAAAAGCTCTTTTCTTCCTTGCACTCGCTTCGGCGTCTGCAAAGTTTCCTTCCATTTCACACAAAGATAACCCTTGCTCGGTCTCTTCTGCTCCCGCTTATAGATTACGGAGATGTAGCCTTCCTAGATCTCACTGAGGAATTGCTTACCAAGCTTGAGCGGCTGCAGAATGTGTGTATAAGGTACATCTTTGGCCTTCGTAAGTTCGACCACATTTCTGTTTTCCGCTCCCAACTTCAGTGGCTGCCCATCCGTCGCCGAAGAGACGTGCATATTCTCTGTTTCCTCTATAATGTGTTGTTTCTTCCTTCCTCCCCACCCTACCTTTCGGAATGTTTTAGGTTCTTGGCTGAAGGCAGCGGCCATCGACTGCGTTCTAGTGCTAACATGACTTTATCCATCCCACCTCATCGGCACCGCTCTTACAATAAGTCTTTTGCTGTATACTCGGTAAAGCTATGGAATTCGTTGCCACCCTCCTTCCGACAGTGTCAGTCAGTGGCATCGCTGAAAGCTAATTTAAATAAGTTGTGGCTTTCAGACGAATCCAAATGATATACGCGGTATTTTATCGAATATCTGTTTGTATATATATATGTGTATATATAGTATATGTATATATTATATTTATATATATATTATATGTATGTATTGTATTTATAAATATATTATATGTATGTAGGTATAATATCTTTATTATGTAACAATAGAGTAATAAGTATAGTAGATAAGAGTTAGATAAAAACAATAGTTTTTTTTTATATATAATTATAAAATTGATAATAATATTCAGTTATTTTCACTGTAATCCTTACAATTTTGTACAGTTCGTCTGCCTAGCACTGCTCTTATTCTCTCAACTACTCAAAGGTTAGCTGGAAGAGATCCCTTGCAGGGATAAGCTCGCCTTTGTACAATTGTCTTGTGTTTTGTGTACTTTTCTATATTTATTTGTACAATAAAGTGTTTTACTACTACTACTACTGATATATCGGAACGGCCAGAGCGCTCGTAAATATCTGAGCAGGCCTCTATTGTCACAGTGTTACAGTGTATGTTCAGATATTTTTGAGCACCGTGGTAGCTCTAATATAATATCTGATGTCGACTGTGAGTGTTTCTTGAGACAATTGTAATTTTACTCCGCAAGAAAGTAGCTGCTACGAGTGACCGCTCTATTTATGTTTTTGCAATACATTTTTGTTGATAGCAAACAAACACACTTGCGTCCAACGGTAAGCGGTAACTGTGGCCTATGCACAATGGCAATAAGAGAAAAGGTATTTTTTTACAATTGTCGCACCTTAAAATATGGGCCTGGTCTCTGGTATTTTCTAGGATGCTTATCATCGTCATCGCATCCTCACAGCGAGAACCGTGAAAACTGTGAAAAAATGTTTACTACTAGCTCCTAAAATCTCATATCAAGTTGATAAGCAATCGAACTCGTGAAGGCGGCAATCGACTGGCATTAGGGTCGTTTGACAACCGTAAAAGAATCGTCGCAATAACGCGAATACGAGCGGCCATAAACACGCCATCCGCGCAACATTCCCTAAACGACTTATGTATCGGTTTGGGTATATTACACTTATTTGTACTTTACAAAATCCGTAGTCAAGGTTTTTATTTCAGAAATAAGGCGTGAATACGGATTTTGCAAGTTTTTTCGTGTTTTTACGGAAACTTTATTAAGAATGGCCTAAAATAATTATGTATATATGCGAATACAAAAATTAGATCATACATCCATTATTGTATCATCACTGCCGTACGTATGTATTTTTTTTTCAATAAGCGAACTTATCCCTGTAATGACAAAAGATAGACATACTGTTACACTTAATGTATTAAGATCAGAGTTTCAGTGTGGTATTATATGTATACAAAACGTTCTATGACATCAGTACTGCCTTAGAGTGTAAATGTAAGTGTGAATAATATTATTTGAACAAACAGTAAACTTATCACGGCAGCACTGATGGTGATGTTAAACTGATTTAGATAGTTAAACAGCCATCTTGGCAGATGTATGCGATAAATCGTAACACAACTTGATTGTCTTAACAATATTTAATAATGTTAGAGATTTTCTTTTGTTAATTTGATAAAGACGATTTGATATACAATTAATGTTTTAAAATGAAAATAATACAGTTATGTTAATAATATTGTACTAGATTTAAGTATTTCAGATAATAAATGTAAGTATTGTATAAATACACGACTTTGAATGGAATTAGCGACAACAATACAAACATATTATAAATCTAAAATCTATGTACCTAATATATAGGTACACTGGAATTGAATGATACTCACTTGTTTTGCTCTTTCTAATTGCTCGATGTTACTGATTAACAATACATAAATGAAGGAAAATTCGGTCTAGAATTCGTAATCTAAAGAGAGTCCCAATTTTCATTATGAACTGAATTCGGGTCGAGCGGAATTGGATACAGACTAAAATAATCCCAGCTGCGCAAATGTAAGCTGAACACTAGCTTATTTCTGTTGTTTGTATAAACATTACCTTATCCTAGATAAGGCTAGTACAGTTACTTCAAATAATGGGAAAGTAAGGTGGGGTAAAATGAAACGGTTTTTTAATGGGGTAAAAAAAAATGCTACCAGCAAACGCTGTGCCTGAAGGATGACTTTTAGTCTTAGCCCATTAAATAAACCGTTTCATTTTATTCCACCTTACCTTACCTACGTTTCAAAATGGATGTCCAAGGCACAAGCATCAGAATAATTATTATTTGAAGCTAAGCATACATTTGTCACCACCGCAACTCTTCCTGTGCGTGTCGTAAGAGACAATTTAGGGATTGCATTATCACTGCATATTCATTATAGAAATGATTGACTATTGGCATGACCATAGTGGACACACTACTGCGATCGCCAACCCAGCCTAGCGTGGCGAATTATCGGCATTTCATGGTTAATTAATATTAATTTGAAAAAACGAAATGAAATGGCTTTTTTATCAGTTCTTATTTTCGCTAAGGTAAACTCATAATTAGGATTTTTTTCGCGATTTCTAGTACCCTGTTTGCTCCTACAAGCCCTAAAATCATCTTGTATTTGTATTTCAATGTCTCTTTCACACCGTCGCCGCGTGTGAATGCGGTGCAAGTGTGTCATCAGCCTAAGATATTGGGCTATTACAAAACATTTAGGTCCCCAGGCCATTCAATAGCCTATTATGCCATATTCTGGTGGATTCCATCAGCAGATTGCCCTAAAGCCTGGACGAGAAAGCGCCTTGTGGCCGTCGGTTAATCCGCTAAATGTACTACAATTATCAAACACTCTGCGGATATCAATTTACCGTCTAACTTTTGACTATTCCTACCAATGTACAAGTTGCAGAAAATTCTCAAAATTAACTAAAATTACAGAAAACTTTAATGAGCAAATTGTCATGTAAGTTGCCATTGAGAAGATTCTCTCTTCGCGGCCAATGCAGCCACGGGACCTATACTAGTATATTTAACGTAAGTTTATGCGAAAGTCGCGTTTGTTATTATAATATTAATAGCAAGTTCGAAATATGACTACATGTCCCTTAAAATTACTTTGAAAAGTTAAATGTTACTTGCACTTATTGTGCACTGAAAAAAATAATTTGTTAATGGTAACCGAACTTTCGTCAACCTGTAACTTAAAAAAAGTGACGAGCGAAGTAAGGCAATATCTTACCAAAATCAGTTCGGTTAATTTTCTACTAAACAATTGATGTTGTGTATTGCTAAACAATATTAGTTATATCGTGTGAAAACTGTCTGTTGTATATTACCATAAGTTCAGTTATATTTAGTTTACAATTCAGTTATTGTAGACGTGCTGTATGTTGATAACAAATTTACTGTTTGTCAAAATCTTACTGAATTCACAACTTACTTTAATCAAATTTTCTGCTAGGTACGCCTAAACCAACTGGCTCAGTAATGTTTAACATAACTTTTTTGTTACCTATAACCAATTTAGAGTATTATTTTAAGCAATTTGTTTCATTCTATTTACGAAATTATTTGCCTGCATGTAACCAAACGAATAGGTTATACACGACAAAAAGACGTTGTTCATATACAGCCAAATGTTTAATTATTTTGACCAAATAGTTTGCCTACTTCTAACCAAATGAATAGGTTATACATGACAAAAATACGTGGATCATATACAGACAAATATCAAATGAGTTGTAAATAGGGCTCACTGCCTGTATAAAATCCAGTACGTCTCGTCGTCACCTTTCTTATCCCCTGGGTGATGAGACGTACTGGATTTTATACAGGCAGTGAGCCCTATTTACAACTCATTTAACTACAAGTAGGGTGTATAAGCCACATCGATGATTACCCAAAAAGAAGTAATACTAAACGAGCAAAAAAAGAAACATTTATTTTAATTAACTTTATTAATTGTAATAATAGAAACATTGATAGTCATTTATAAGAACGGTATAGTAATCAAAATAATCAATCAATCAATAATACAATCGCGAGCAAAAGTACTTTTTGCATCACTTTATAGGTTTTCATTGCACAGAGTATCTTTGTAAACCAATTTATTTTTCTAAATGATTTTACGAGTAATTCCATTATTTTGCTTGATACATTAGCTTCAGAGTCTCTTTGATTACAAGGAAAATGAAGAAATTAAAATTATTTGGTTTACAAAGACATGACATGGTTTGAAATGTCCTTATGTAACCTTCTAATCCCCATTCCCGAAGGTAGTCTCCGAGGGTGTCTGCTGGTGGAGGTACGACTTCCATTTTGGAATATTCAAGTAACTTGACATTATATACATATGTCATACACATCACACAAAATACAGATCGCCGTTTGGTTATTTCTATGCTAAGTATTGTCTATATAATGAAGTATGTTTGGTTACACATTGTATTTTATTTGGTTAGATAAAGCGAATGGTCTGCTAGAGTAGCAAACCCGTATTTGGTTTTACTCTACTAGACAAAACGGGTTATATGTAACAAAAATATGTATTATAATAGCAAATCATTGTTGAGTTATATCTAAACAATTTTATGTAATGGATAATAACATCGTCTTTGTTAGAAACTAGGACTTGGTTTTTGTTGCATATTGTCAATGCTTACTCTTAAATTAGACCAAGCGGTTTATTTACATGTGAACACTTGAATTTGTTTACTGTTTTAATGTAAGACGTATACAAGCATTTATTTACGAATAGCCCAACTTAGAATAACATTATCCGTTTGGTTATTAATACGCAAACCTGTTTGTTAATAGAAATTAACTTTAGTAACGCCATACCGAATTATGGTTAATGATGAAATAGCCAAAGTAGTTCAGTTAAATATTTTTTTCAGTGTGAAAACACAAATCAAATTATTTACATAAATATTTTGATTTGTGCTTTTGTTTTTCCCCGATAGTCGCACTATTTAATACCATATAAATTATAAATATTGGATGTCATATCCAATATTTATAACATTTTAACTTGTTTGAAAAATAACTGCAACTAAATAACTTGTACATTTAAAAGTAATTCACTACCATAGAGAAATAAATAATACTTAAATCATAATAAATTGGTAAATTCCTACATAACAATTCGTAAATAAATTTAAATGGGAGATAAATAAATGTCTTGGGACATCTTACAAAAATCGACCTAGGCCCTCGGTAAGCTCAATTAAGGCTTGTGATATGGGTACCAGGCGACGATATAATTATATCGATACATATAGATACTTAAATACATAAACAGACATGACAAAGGAACAAATATTTGTGATAAATAAATACACAAATAATGCCCGGAACCTCCAGCTTCGTAGGCACTACCAACTAGGCTACGGAGGCTGACAAACGCGGAGGCAGATCAATTCCCTTATTCCTCAATTTCTTATGTTTTTCTATATCTTTGAAAAGAGATTACATACCTAAAACGAGCAAAGCAATTCACTTCACTTTTATCGTACGTTCAAGGTTTCTAAGCTAATTTATTTCACTCGTCACGTTGTCGCAACTTAAGACACAAGGTACCGTGTTTTTTGATATGCAACGCAGGCGGGTCAGGTATCCCGCTGGTAATGGAGGCTCCACACGTGACCGCGACGTGAGCGAGACGAGGGCGGGACGTGGGCGGGACGCGGCCGCAAATATTATGGTAATGAGCCACGTGCCGACACGGCGCCTCGTCGCGGGGCTACACTATCTTATTAAACTACGAACATTATACGAGTTCGGAAACAATATGCTGAGTTGGAGCGCATGAAGGAATGTGCCATGTGCCGACGCAAACGAGCAGTTATAAAACTGTCAAAGTGCTTTCGCTTACCAGATCTTACTGCAGAAAGCGGAATCATGAAGAAATAAATCAAGTAAGGTCAGATTAGATAATCTAATTTGTCAGCCTGCGTAGCCTAGTTGGTTGCTAGTTGCTACCAACCACTGCCTCCAGCTTCGTCACTACCCTGCCTACGAAGCTGGAGGTTCCGGGTTCAAATCCCGGCGAGGACATTATTCGTGTATTTATTTCTCACAAATATTTGTTCCTTGGTCGTCGCTGTGTATGTATTTAAGTATCTATATGTTATATATATTCTCGCTTGGTAACCACATCACAAGCCTTAATTGAGCTTAGCGTGGGACTAGGTCAATTTGTGTAAGATGTCCAAGATATTTGTTTTATTTATTTTTTTTCATATATCCGCCTTGTCAACATTTTGAACAATAATGCAGTCAACGTTAGAAAATTGTTTACTAAATAAGACAACCAAGACTGAAAAGGCTGTAAAACGGCTGTATACAGGTACACACCTAGCTATAAAATAAACCAGTTAACACTACGCCCTCCAATTGTTGACATTAGCTTCATCCCGACTCGACTCGACACGACACGTCGTAATATACTGCTCAGCCACGCGGTGGTAATGTTGTGTCTATCGCACGATCAAACACTTTGTTTGCCCGAGGAGGAGGGAGGAGGGGGTACAACCTTCAATAAGGTAGCTTTATCTTCACGTCTCGTCGCATGGCTTCATGAGCATTACGTACTTTAATACATGTCTTTGGCATTGAAGTATTGACTACTAATGGCATGGCTATGTATACCCGAAAAAATTGACTTGTGGGTGATTCTCCAAGGTACTAACGGCGCTTGGAAACCTGTATACATCTGAATCACTTTTGTAATGCGACTCTAGTATGGCGACAATGAAAAGACGATTACAACGCTGACTGCCCATGTAAATCTAGTTACAATAGTGATACTGTAGGAGTATTTCAAGTGGATTACGATGCCTAAGGATATGGCTCTGTTAAAATGACTCTTAGGAAACCAAGGTGTTTTTGAGCAATCAAATCGTTAATTTCGCGGTCGCCGTAGCTTGATTAATTGTGGTTATGGAACTTGAAGTTCTTGATTCAAAACCTGTTTAGGACATTTTCTTGTGGTTTTATCTTGAATATTTTTTCCTCGATTGAACGTAGTTATGCCAAAAGGATTCAAGCCACATGAATTTTTCAACTTAATTGACAATTTAAATCAAAGAATAAATAAAGTCAATCTTTAAAATTACAAAAATATTGGATTGGTATTGTGTAACCACATCCATTTCTGTATGTTATTTTTAGCAAGCGACTCTAGCCTAAAATAAATAATCCAGTTATTTGGCACGGTTCTATATTTAAACCAAGGATTTAACGTTTCATTTTAACGCTCGTATCAGCCTAGTTTGGCCGAGAGCGGCAAAGAAAGCTTAGCCCTAAATTTATGATACTATTTAAAACAATATCTAGACGAATAGCGCGGCGATGCTAATATTAAGCATTTGGTTAAAAGTTGGGTAAATGGTGCAATCGCGCCGCGGGCTGTCAGCAGTGGCTATTTACGTACATTTTCAACCATATACATATTTACTTGTTCGTAAAATTCATAGTTCTTAAAATATTAAATACTGAAAAACATATTAATGATATTTAGCAATTAGCAAGCCGTACTCACGTAGTATGATTGTTCGACATGTTTCAATTCATGAAGATCCTCATCAAAGAGTGCCCTCGGCCAACCCAGGTAGCCCCCCAGTTCGTTAAATATTTTAATAGGTATGTTTGAGTCTCACGTTAGTTATAACTTAATAAACATATATAAGTAGGTACTTCAGATTGACAAAAAAAATCCCTGCTATGTTCAGAAAATGCGTTGAATGGGCTAATCTATACAAAAAAATATTCTTAGCCAAAAGTTAGATACAGCTGATAACAATGAAATTAGAAAACAGAACAGTGTTTATATTTCACATCACAAAACAATATATAGGTAAAGTAAACATTCGATTTCAGCTCACATTTTAAGAACGAATAAATCTATCCTAATGCTCACAGGCTCCAAAATGCGGAGTTTATTGACACAGATGATGTATATCCGATAAGTGGAGAACGAACTGCATTCATTTCCGGCAGCCGGTTCGGGCGCGGAGCCCTGCTCGCCGTGATTTAGGGCTCCACGTGCGACTCGCCTCGCGCCTTCCCAGATGATTCTAGAACCTCGATTATCCGAACTCCGAACTAATTGGAACCAAAACCAGCGGGGATGCAATGATCTCTTAAATTCGATTCAGTTTGGGTTCTGCTTGTCTGTTTTTGACAGTTATTTTATGGAACTGATACATCGCGATTCGGATTAGGTCCTTAATTGAATCACGTTAGTAGATCGTAGTAATTCTCCAGTTCGTGTAATCCAAATGTAGTTTTTTTGGACCGAAATCAAACAATATTTTCACATTGCTTCTGACGTCTAGCATCCTATGTGTATACTGTTATATTATGATGTATTTCATAGGCCCTAATCTTTTTTTTTTAATTTTGTAATATAACGAATTGTAATATAAACTGGAAAGTGTTGATTATCGGTTATCCTTTATTGAAATGTAACGCTGACCACAGAATATATAAAGTACAGAAGCTTCACTGCTTTGATGTTCACAAATGCCGGCTTTTTATGTACCTACACAATTATTATTACCAAACAAAACGGCGCGCGAGGCGACGCGAGCAGCTGAAATGGGCCGTATTGCGTGGCGGAAAGGTCGCTTATAAGCCGCACGCCGTCGAAAACAGGGTTGTCAATTATTGAAAACTAATAAAATAACGAACGGCGCTACGAGGCGTCTGACAAATACATTACTGCAATGATATCTACGGCGTTAATAGCATTCGTCTTGATTCAGCAATTTAGTTCATGCGTGATTATAGAATTTACCTACGCATTTCATACACGTCAAAATCAAAATCATTTATTTGTACATACCTATGTTGTACAAATAAATGATTTTGATTTTGATTTTGACGTGATTTAAAAATATTTGTCTCAACTCGGTCGGCACCTTCTTTGTGCTTCGGCCGCGCGTGCCCAGGCGGCATTGTTTGAGGTGTGAGTGAGATAGCAACACGACTTCGCTAATTTTAGGTGAATATCCATCCGAATAATCCTGATAACACGAACTTTCTAAAAATATCTGTAGACAGTATGGGAGGTGTGCAGAAATTAATATATATTATCAAAAGCAGCATAAATAAGTAATGGTTTAATCACAATCGTAAGGCAGACGTAACACGGCATTTTCTCTTATATGTACCAGTGTACCTATTTGATATTATGGGAAAAAAGTCAGACAACCAAATAATATGTTAGGACAAAAGGTGCGAAATTCAATAAAAGTATGAGAGAACGAAGTTTTTTACATTATTTAAATGTGCCGCTTTTTTACTGACAAATTTGTCCGAAAATAAACCGTTTTGTCTGTAATTGACTTGAGTTTCTGAGAATTTAATTTACTACGAATGTAGGTAATAAGTGTATTATTATGTTCCTTACTTTTTAGTATCTCTCTGACGCATCGGCTGTGTGAAAAACGTGTCATGATAATTAGCATTATTATTATTGCAACATGCTGCTATGCAGTATATTTTCGGCATTTTCATTTAAGATGCACATGTATAAAATAATCCTAATAATTATTTGCAAGCGATATATTTCGCGATACGTGACGAGCCAGCGTTGTAAATTTAATCGTGCGTTCCGAGACAGCGCGCGCTAACCATTGAATAGACCACGGAGACGGGGCGCTCTGCATGTACTTGTAGCCGCGCGACGGAATCGCGGAGTGACACCCCCTTGCGCTGACTAACAATGTTCCATGAAACAAACGTATTTCGTAACTCATACGTATCGAGCGTGTTGAAACAAAATTCCCTATCACATTCACAAAAATATTCGTATAGTTAAGAGGTTTATCTGTGCGCTGTCGAGTTCGGATAATCAAGGTTCTACTGTGCCTCTTCAAAAAGGCTTCTTTTTGTAAACTTTCCATAGAGAAATAATCCCCTTTGAAAAGGCACTCTTCGGACGATCTCAATGGGTCGTTACACTCAATACTACTGGCTCGTATTTGACAAAACGCGCCGATTGATCGTAATAGCTGGAATCATCAATTAATTACTACTCCATACCCGATTTGCCACTACAAAATATCCTGTAATTGTGTTCAGTTAGTGTGAAATAGGGTGCATGTGTGGTGCAGTGAATCAATTTGCACTCGTTATTCGAGTGCTCGGCGCAAAGTGGCGCCACTGGCGCATCACACACGAGCGGGAATTTCGTTATCCGACAAAAGACAGAGATAAATTCATAATGCACTCCCCGTTGTTAGCTGGCCGGGTAATTTGCTTCTGAGCTAAACTAAGTTCAAGTACACAAATCGGGCTTTGTTGGAGTAAAGATAATAAACAATAATAATAAAGAATATCAAATTCAAATTCAAAATAACTTCAACCGATCAAATACTATCGAGCCGGGTTATTTAGTTACTCACGTAATCTGAAGTCGATGATTGCTTGACTTGTTTCTACCCATGAAGAGGGTGCTCCGGACCAAGACCCTCTTAATGGGTTAAAACATGTCGATTAATTATCAACTTAAATTACGTGAGTAACCCTAACCCGGTTCGATAATATTTGATTACGTTTGAATCTCCGTTAGTCATAATTATAAAAAAATTGCTCCTGAGTTGTGTCCTGCGTTAACGCGTCTCTTCGCTCTTTCCAGTATCAAACGGGAAGTTCCATCTTCGTGGAAGACGGCCCTTGTGCACCCTGTTCCAAAAAAGGGTGACAGATCGGATCCATCGAATTATAGGCCTATCGCTATCACCTCCCTTCTCTCTAAGGTCATGGAGCGTATAGTTAACGCTAAGCTCCTTGGTTACCTAGAAGAACACGATCTTATAAGCGACCGCCAGTATGGCTTTCGCCACGGTCGCTCTACCGGTGATCTTCTAGTGTACCTCACTCACCGCTGGGCATCAGCCATTGAGAGTCAAGGCGAGGCTTTGGCAGTCAGCCTAGATATAGCGAAGGCGTTCGATCGGGTCTGGCATAGGGGCCTTTTGTCGAAGTTGCCATCTTATGGACTGCCCGAGGGATTATGCAGATGGATTGCTAGCTTTTTGTCCGGCAGACGCATTCGTGCCGTAGTAGACGGTAGCTGCTCTGATAGCATGGACATAAACGCTGGCGTCCCGCAAGGCTCTGTGCTATCCCCAACGCTGTTCCTTCTGCATATCAATGACATGTTGTCTATCGGCAACCTCCATTGCTATGCGGATGACAGTACTGGGGATACTTTTTACACAGGCCGTGCTAATATCCCTCGCTCTGTGGTACTGGAAAGTCGCGGAAAACTTGTGTCTGACATCGAGAACACTTTATCTAGAGTCTCGTTATGGGGTCGGGATAACCTAGTCAGGTTCAACCCCACAAAGACACAAGTTTGCGCGTTTACCGCTAAAAAAAACCCCATTTCCTGTGGCTCCAAAGTTCCAAGACACAGCTCTTACCATGTCAGGGAGTATTGGGATCCTCGGAGTCGACATTTCCAACGACGTCCAATTCCGATGTCACCTAGAGGGAAAAGCTACGCTGGCATCCAAAAAGCTCGGGGTGCTCAATAAAGCGAGGGGATACTTTACTCCGGGGCAAAGACTTCTGTTATATAAGTCGCAAGTCAGACCCCATATGGAGTATTGCTGTCACCTCTGGGCAGGAGCACCTGTATACCAGCTTGCACCCTTTGACTCGGTTCAGAGACGAGCTGTCCGAATAGTCGACGATCCCAGACTCACAGGCGGTATTGAACTCTTAAGTCTAAGGAGAGACTTCGCCTCCTTATGTGTGTTCTATCGTCTGTACAATGGGTTGTGCTCTGAAGAACTGTTCGACATGATGCCAACGTCCACTTTTCATCATCACACCGCTCGCCACCGACTGGGCGCTCATCCTCACACCTTGCAACCTAAATGGTCGCGCACCGTGCGGTTTCAGAGGAACTTCCTCCCGCGGACGGTCCGTCTGTGGAATGAGCTCCCTGCCGAGGTTTTCCCGTTGGACTACAGTATGGGGTTCTTCAAAAGAGGAGTGTACAAGTTCTTATTGGGTCGGCAACGCGCATGTGACACCCCTGGGGTTGCAAGCGCCCATAGGCTACGGTGACTGCTTTCCATCAGGCGGGCCGTATGCTTGTTTGCCACCGACGTGGTATAAAAAAAAAATATATATATATTTATATATAATAGGATAATTTTACAGAAATCGACTTAGCCCCATTGAGTATGTGTACTAAAACATCACACTTTATCGCATGCCATAAGGGCCTAGTCCTGTGGTGACGGCAATAAGAATACATTTGTTACCATCCCAACTTTTTCCGTGGGTGTCCTAAGGGCCGACTAAAGGATTGAATTGTCCGTGACCATTAATTTATTGAAGATTGATGATGGACATCAGCGTCATCATAGCGGACACACTATTGTACCAACCATGACCTGAGAAAAATTATTAGTGATAAAAACACAAATAAATGTCCGTTCCGAGAATCAAACCAACCCCCAACTTCATAGGCAGTGCAATCAACTAGACTAAGGCTGACAAAAACAAACAGCATGCTGGGACCGTGGGATGGGACGCATCATAACTCGGCGCGACGCGGCCGGTTATTATCGAGTGTCCCGAGCCGGGTCGAATCAATACAGATTTGCTAAAATTGGCTCCCATGCGAGCAAATTCACTTTGGTTTCTTCAAATAAATTTGTCGTCTGGCACTTCATTCTACGACAGATGTGTTCTTTACGGTCCGGTTTTGAAGGGTGCTATTAGTAAGGGTCACGGTCCATACAAAGTTGAGAAAAATTGTGCGCTGCGAGTTACAGTTTTGTAATTTTAACCAGAGCTAGAGGGTCTCAAAATAGTTGTTTTTAGATGTGGAGGGAAAACCAATTCCTCCCCTGAGCGCGGGGGGAGGGGGGTGAATGTGCATGCGGAAGGGTTCCGTTTAATATTTTTTTACTAATTAATAAGGCCTATTATGCATTGTTTGGTATCATTTTCGTGTAAAACGGACCTGGAAAATCCATTTTTTATCATAAACATGAGCAATTTCATATAAAAATGTAGATTTTTTGGAGTCAAAGTTAAAAAGTTACCATTTTTATTTTAATTTAAGCGTCATATAAGTATTAAAAAACAAACTTATCCAATTAAAAAAAATAGTGTAAGATAGCATATTTATTGCAGTTTTTAAAAATATATACATTTTGTATTCTTTGATACAAAAATTCACTGAAAAAAAAATTTACCTGACGCGTACCTCCAACAAAAACCTCCGCGTAACCTTAAAAAACAGACTTTTGTGCCGGCAACTGCTCATAGATTATACATATTTTTGTACTTACATATTATTGTTCATATTACAATTGTAAATATTTATTGATATGAAAGTAAATTGAATATTTTCTGATCTTCTTTTTTTAAATAACCTAAGATTATTAAGAAGTTTATTTATTCAGATTCTATTTTTAGATTTTATCGATTATTGTATACCGCGTGTATATTATATATCTGGTCTGTCTGATCACATGTATGATATATAGTATCTGATCATATGAATCGGAATGGGTAATCATTTTTACAAGTGTCATTAGGTAATGATCTCATTACCAAAGACGATAAAGGTAATTTTCACTAACCGGGACTAAACAACTAACCCAGTTCACCCACGTTAAAAGTTTATATCATATGGAATTTGACAATCAATTTTTAAACGTTTACTTCAAAAATCATCATTATTACCATATCAGCCGAAAGACGTCCACTGCTGAACATAGGCCTCCCCCAAAGATTGCCACAATGACCGGTCCTGCGCCACTCGTATCCAGCGGACTCCTGAGACCTTCGCTGTCCACCTTGTGGGGGGGCCTACCCACGCTGTGCCTTCCACCTGCGAGGCCGCCACATTGGCCATCGGTTCTACGTGCAATGTGCCCCGCCCACTGCCACTTTAGTTTAGTGATTCGGAGAGCTATGGAGCTATACTTTGGTTCTGCTGCGGATCGTCTCATTTCTAATACGACCTCGCAGAAAGACTCCTACTATAGCCCTCTCCATTGCCCTGTGGGTGACTTTAAGCTTTCTTATGAGGCCCATTCTAAGCGACAACGTTTCAGCACCGTATGTCATCACTCTTTTAAATCTATGATCAGTGTGAGTTGCCACACTAATCAAATACTTTTGTCTTCAAGAACTGCGGAATATTGGACGAAAAGATGTGTCGTAGCTTCCCAAACGCTGCCCAACCTAGTCGGATTCGATGATTGACATCTTACTCAAAGTTGCACCTACCTAACTGGGTAGCTTGTACTAGATATATTATAGTCGTCTACACCTTCGAGTTTAGTCTCCGATTGTAACGGGAGTTTTCGTCTTATCCATGTTCATCCTAAGACGAACTCGCTCGAAGGCGCTAAGGTCTCAGCCAAGACCACCGTATCATCAGCGAATCGAAGGTGAGTGATGTACTCGCTGTTTATGTTGATACTCACCTTTTCCAGTCCAGTCTTAAAGACATCTTCCAGTGCAGCGGTAAACAGATTTGGGGAGATGACACCTCCTTGCCTGACTCCCCGCGGCAGTATAATATGCTTCAAGCTCTGGTCTTGGAGTCGGATTGACATAGTGGCGCTTTCGTACAAACACCTCAACATTTCGACGTAGCGGTAGTCTACTTGGTACCGTAAAAGAGACTGTAGTACTGCCCAGAATTTCGATCAAATCGAAGGCCTTGGGGGTTACCATGACGTAGTAATGCGATTCAGTTTAGGTTCTGGGAAAGGGGCAGTGATACACGACTCGTATAGCCTTGTCCCTTTCTCGCGACCTAAATTAAAACGCATTAGTACGTCATGGAAACCCCCCTTATCGTAGTCCACAGTGGACCGTGGTGCAGGTTATACCTATTCCTCGGTCTTCTGTATAACATTTACGAAACGCCAATTCGAAAACCGGCTTATTCGGGAGGCTGGAAGTCATCAAGCCTGCGTGCAAGACGATTCGTAATGACTCTTGAAAACATCTTATAAATATGGCCCGGAAGTGAGATGGATCGGTAGTTCTTCAATAAGGCGTTGTCACCTTTTTTCAAGAACAGTACCACTCTTCTGTTCCATGCGTTCTCCCTTCCGGAGTCGAACAACTTCTGAAGGGCCATAAGGATTGGTTTACCACCTGGCTTCAGATGCTCAGCTATAATTCAGTCTTCCCCAGACGCTCTGTTATTTTTGAGCTGTTCAAGAGCCATTCTAATATCACATATATATAGCTGATGTCTCGGATATCCTCTGTATAGTGCCGGGTCAGTCGCTTACTTCATAAGAAATTTATCAATTATCAAATTCCGTGTGAAATAAACGTTTAACCCGGGTTGCTTGGTTAACCCAGGTTGATGCAATTTGCCCTAACAGTATTTTGTTTACGCAAAATTCCCGCAGTAGAAACGTACTGTCAACAATAAGTCAAAGCAACGTCCCTTTTTTATTCGAGGTACGCGACAGTTGCAATTTTTTTACAACTTATTTTTGCATGGATAGTTCCAAAATGTATATATTTTCAAAAACTACAATAAATATGCTATCTTGTGGTATTTTTTTTATTTTCATATATTTATTTGGTAATACTTATATAACGCAACAATCAAAATAAACACGAGGATTATTTTACCTTTATACCAATAATTATTTTTTTATATACGAAAATCCTCATGTTTATTATCAAAAATAAATTCCCCGTGTCTGTTTTATATGAAAATGATACCAAACAATGAATAGCAGGCCTAAATATTAGACGAAAAAATTTTAAACATAACCCTTCCGTTTGCACATTCACCCCCCTCCCCCCTCGTTCAGGGGGGGAATTGGTTTTCCCTCCACATCTATTTTTTTTTATTTTTATACCCTCTAGCTCTGGTAAAAATTACAAAACTGTAACTCACAGCGCACAATTTTTTCCATTTGGACCTCTACTATATTAGGTACTGCTACTGCTAAACCTTCGGCCGGATATACCGTACTTTTTACGTAAGTAGTAGTTTTTGTAAAATATTAAGCATAAAAGCGCCAGATATTTCCTGAACTATAACTATAACCTATAATGTGATCGAAGTCAAATAGACCTCATAAAAATTAAATAAACATCATTGCAATAGAATAAGTGACTAAAAAGACACAACATACTTTATAAAATGTTCAATTCGTTTCTGGGCCCTCCTGAAAAATCATCATTTGGCGGTTACAATTCATATTACAACTGACGATATATCGAAGCGACCAGGGTGCTCATAAATATCTGAGCACGCTACTATTGTAATTCTAAAGTGCATGTGGCAGAAATATGTTATGGCAAATGCACGCACTTGGTTCATGTCAGATGATGTCCAATGTTATGTAACTTTAGGTACTGAATTATTACAGATATTCCGATAAATATTTTCCCGATAATTCAAGTGTCCTTACAATGAGGACAGACCCGGCAGACGTCACTGAGGTCGTCAAGTTTGCGTGTGTTTTACGATTACGACGCGTCGAGAGGCGGCAAAGGGCCTGACCAACCTGTCAACCGTATATATACGGTATTTACATTATGTCCTTGAGTACCATCCTAGGCTGGCTTTGAGCGAGAATTAATGTCGCAGTAATACGCGCTACAAGCATGTGCATTCGAGGCACTCGCCACCGCTTCAAGCCCGCTGCCAGATGGCTCGGCTTCGACGATGGTGCCGCCCTTCCCCACATCGATTAACACTTTTCCTAGAACTTGATATTTTATTTTCACTAATTACTTATTTCATTTTAAATTATTGTACCTGTTATTTGAATAAAAGGTTTGTTCTTTACATTATGTACAGTCGACGTCAAAATATCGTTACGGTTTGGGTGCCAAAAATATAAATACCTAATATTAATATCAGTGCCATAAAGTCCTGTAAATATATTTTTGCCGCCTAAATCGTAATGATATCTTTGACGTCGACTGTACAACCGAAACCCGAAGCCAAATGAAATGTCAAAATATATATAGGAAAACTACTAGGAAAGACAGCTCGCATAAAATGTCTTCACCTTTTCATACATTATTTTTGATTTATTTGATATGTCACTAGCTAGCACCTTCTTACTAAAACTCCTTCTATAATTCACTCATAAAACACAGGAAACTATCGTCATATTACTGCAAATATTAGCTATGTGCAAGTATTATGTTATTCAAAAATTAGCCCTATTTAGGGATCGCACTGCTTTCCCCAATCCGGGGAGGGGCCTATAAAAGGTGGCCTAAACAAAGCTTGCCCCACTAATAACCAGGCGGCTAACCGCGGTCGCCTGGCACCAACTAAAAGCGGTCGAAAGAGACGTACTATAAACGCATTCCTTAATTTGGCTGCTTGGAACGTAAGGACCCTTTTGGACAATGACAGTAACCTATGTCCAGAGAGAGAACCAAGTTTGGGTTTGCTAGTCACGCCCGCGCTCATGAAAGAGCTAGCAAAAACTAGCCAGGGTGTCGCCGTCGACGGATACGTCTGGGAGGACATCATCATCATCATCATTCAAAAATTAATTTGGCACAAACCTGATTTGTACAGATAGCTGGTATTTTCAATAATAGGACGATATTAAGTATTTAATAGTACACTAAGCATCCCTACATTTTGCAAGCTGGGTTTAGAAATAACACTTTCGTGTTAAAAGTGCGGAAAGTTGCTACTTCACAAGCTCCAGAGGACCATTACATGAGTTATGACTGTTATGAGTCAAATAGACACTTTAAAAACTGAAAATGTAAAGAGCTTTATCTGTTAAGAAGTCCAGTATTCTAGCTCTACGTATATGGGGTATTTGATTTCTGTATTACTTTTGGGATGATCTATGTCGTAACGAACTGAATATAGAACGATAGAAACTTTATCTTGCATAAAATTATCCTGCTGTATTTATATAAATGACATGTATTACAGTATGTAATAAATAATGTATGTATGTATATGCACGATTTTATATTGCTTTTTAATTAATTTATTATACACCAATTTGTTTCTTATTTATATATTTGCGCCGCCTACAATTTTCTCTGCTTGACTGGTACAGAATGCCTCATGGCATTAAGTTCGCCTGTTGTACTTTAAGTTTTACTTTTGTGCAATAAAGTTTAAATTAATAAAGAGGCACTTGGCGATCAGACTTGGCGATCAGTATTTGCCGTCATTCCTTTGACGAAACTGCTGGTGTACCTATAGATTATTTTTTCTAAATTACAGCTATGATATTTAGATTAATTGTTTAAGTGAATTTAAGTCGCATGATTCGATTACAGATACATACAGACAAATATCCGAACTACCAGTTCTAACCAAACTAAACAAAATCTTGTAACAGACACGCTACAGGTCGTGATAACGCAAAACAGTGGTTGTTGTGAACTTTCGGGGGTATAAATCGTGTACCCCGCGTTATACTACCGATACAACACCAACCCATTACAAGTGATGAACTGATGACCGAAGCGCGGCCGAAGGGTTGATTCCAACTTTCGAGATATCGACTGAATTTCTTCTACTGATGTGATACGACTTAAGGTCGGCTCGCAGAGCATTTAATTTGCAGCAAATTATGATTTAATAAATAGATCAAAAAATATTTGATAGCTGCAAATACACGCTAACGTATGAATTATATGTATTACTATGAATGGGATTGCAGAATAATTGACTCACTTACATTCTTCTGAGGCATACAGCTAAGAAAATAAAAAGTCTATTTGTATGTATTTTCGCCTTGTTACGGTAACCGAATACTCGTACATGAAAGCCGTTAGGTTTGTCGTTATGACGAACAGCGGCCTTACTTACATAATCATAATTTAATTATGATTCAATTATGATCATAATTTAATTATGATTCAATTATGATCATAATTTAATTATGATTATGTAAGTAAGGATAATTTTCTGTAGATTGAAATAACCAGGCACATTTCAACGGCGTTGGCGTAATTTAAGAACGAGACCATTAAAATAATTGCCACAATAACACTAAACCATGCGAATTTGCGAAATATCCACACCCTAGAATTGCCGCTCCGTAAAATACGAGTGAGTTGTCTACAAATGTTCATTGTATTTCTCAATTTATCAGTAAGCCGATGGTGCGACGAAAATAAATTAAAACGAATGGTCATTTGATTCCCGATCGGGCCGGAATTATAGACGCCCCGGGGCGGGGAGGGGCGGGACGGAAATAAAGTGATCTCACAGATCCGCGTCACTGCACTTACTTAGGTAACCTATAGATAAATTACGGAAAGCATGCAATGGAATTGCATATGTAGTGATACTGTATGTTTACAACGTTACAATTTGAATTTCTTCTACTTTTGTACTGTTACCTTTTGACTAATACCCAGTAAACCTAATTACACAGATGTCATAATTATATACCATAGATCAAGCAAACGTATCTACTTAGCGTGTCAAATGAACTCAGTGAAATCCACTGAATTGTCCGTCTTTAATCGCAGCTTGCAGCTTTCGGGCGTCAAATTTTGTAAGTTGAAGTGAACAAAAACATTAATAATGCCTCTTTAAGTAATATTAATTGCAACAACACTAAAAATATGAATACTCATGGGCCTGAGACATATTTAAAATCATAGGCAAGTAACAACTTCAGTACAAAATCTGACACCCTCGGCCGCCATACAAATGAATGAACTTGTTTCTTCTATCCAAATCTAATTCGGTGCCTAATTACAACGATATAGGTGCAACTTTGAAGTCCGCAAATTTCAAGGATTTGTCTCTGTCTCTCTAATGACGCCTGCGTTGGGGAAACAGACAAATCCTCCGTAATGAATTCCGAAGTTCACGGTAGTATAGGTGTACCAGAATCTCATGGCAAATGAGGGAAATAAAAAAAATGTAGAGGGTAAGTTAAAGTCAAAGTCAAACTATTATTTTTTCAAGTAAGCTTATTAATAAGCATTTTCGAATCGTCTGACATTATCAAGAGAGAAAAAAAAATCTACTACTGGTTCAAACCCTACACCGTTCCTGAGAAGAACCAGTAATAAACTCAGGTGGACTTATTTTTTCAAAACAATATAATAATACATCTTATTAAAATAAAACGCATTAAAGAATTTATCACAAAAAAAAATATTTTTATAGACATTAAAAAAAAAGGATCATAATAATAAACAAAAATAATTATTCTGCGTCTGCAAAATGTGTGCATCAGATATATTTTTGGCTTGCGAAAATATGACCACGTTTCTCAGTTTCGTTCTCAGCTCGGATGGCTTCCGATCCGTCGTCGCAGAGACGTGCATATCCTGTCCTTACTTTTTAACGTCCTTTTCAATCCTTCTTCGCCCCCTTACCTTTCCGAAGGATTTGTTTATTTAGCTGACGGTAGTAATCACCGCTTGCGTTCGAGTGCTAACCTAACTCTTGCTTTGCCGTGTAATAAGTCGCGTACTTACTCTAGATCTTTTTTGGTGCGTGCTGTGAAATTGTGGAATGGGCTTCCATTGTCCCTCAGACAGTCCCAGTCTGTGGCGTCACTCAAGAACAGTCTGAAAAAATTGTGGCTCTCCGACATTTTGTGAATTGGTTGAGTATTATATTTATTGATGTGTAGTATATGTACGTATATGTATTTAATATTTTAATTATATGTGTATTGGATGTATGAGTTTATGTTAGTTGGTGTAATAACAGTTAAGTTTTTGGTATTACTCAAATATATTCTCCACTGTACACGGTATGTTTGCCTATCTTTTGCTTCATATAGACGACTCCTTTGCTCAAAGGTTAACTGGAAGAGATCCCTTACAGGGATAAGTTCGCCTTTGTACCTGTCAAATTCTTTGTAAAAATTTGTATTTTTGCCTGTATTTTGTGTACAATAAAGAATTTACATACAAACATATTATTATTGTACAAGTTCACAATATTATTATCTAATACTATACTAGAGATGTAAAGGCCTAGTAATACTGGGAAAATGGGATGGAACAGTATTGGATACTTGATCGATAGGACCTCGAGCAGGGTCCGCCTAAATAGCTACCACCGTCTTCCCCGTTAACCTGCCGCTAATTAGCAGTCTCTGCACTGCTGTTGTATTTCGGTTTGGGGGTAAGATAGCCGGTGTAATTACTGGCATAGATAGAGGCAACCCATCTAAGTTCTCAGGGTAGGCAGCGCATAGGCGATTTTTTGGGCACTATATCCATGGGCCTCAGTTCCTGCTTTCCATCAGGTGGACTGAGAGCTCAGTTACCTGTCTACCTTCGTCACATAAAAAGAAAACCGTGAAATTTTAAACTGAAAACAATTAGCAAGTTTAAGATTAGATGAATTTGTATTTGAAATGTTTGTAAGTTGCTGGGGCAAGCATCACAAATAAAATAATTATGCATAATATTTCTTCTCATAATTTATTTATTTTAGTTCAAATAAATTACTTTGAAAAATAGTCTGCAACCAGAAAATTATAGGCACCCGAAATTTGTTGACTATTGCCATATGAAATTCACTATTTTATTACTTTCAAAAATGCCATCAGATTCCGGACTTATAGACAAGTTGTGTTTAGCCACGAGCTATCGACTCGTCAAGCAAGTTGTCGTGCGAGTAGCCTGCCTCGATGCCTACATTAGCATTAGCCGGCAGCCGCCCGATGACAGATGGCAGCAGTGTACACACAACTGTCAAGCACGATTTATGCCCATGATTCATTTAAGTCAGTAAAATAATAGACTGATTCCATTTTGGTAGTGTGCATTTTTTTTTAGTTTATGATGATGATGGTATGAACTTACCCCCTTATTCATAAACGTTTGCTAACTTAACAAGCCGCTAATAATTGTTTGTCCCTTTCGGTCTTAATATTGTGTCCATAAGAGCAAACGGAACAAACAATTATTAGCGGCTTGTTAAGTTAGCAAACGTTTATGAATAAGGGGGTTAGAATTTTGCATAATGTCGTTTTGTCAATATAAGAAAGTATATTGTCTTTTCGAGCACATCTGACTGGATGAAACATTGTCAAGGGCTCATCGAAAGTGATCGTATCCAAATGTTAAATGTTTTTGGATTAAGACGAGTGTTTTTGTCTAGCAAGCTTACTAAAGCAAAGGAAATTTATAAAACCTTCAAAAAAAATAATAAAAAAACAAAGATAAAACAACGTCTGTTATGGGAACCTCGAACATACAGACAAATAAAAAATATAAGCCACGCCTTTACAAAATTGGACCCTGGGGAGGTAGTTAAAAGTAAATACAATGTTGTAATTGTCCAGGGCCGTCGAGTCGACGAGTTGTGTTTTCCACGAACGCAAAACTCCGCGCGGATAGTAAACCAATGTCAATAATACATAAATATGTACGTTAAATGTTAACAAAACTATCGGGTATAAAGGTAATGTAACTAAATTACGTACTTGTAAATTCTGTTTGATATGTTAAGCCTTTGAGAACTACTGACAGAATAAACGTTTTAATTTTTGATAAAATAAAACACAGATACTTATTTAAATATTAAGTAAATGTCATATACCAAAGAAAAAATACCGAAGTTTAACTCTCCAGTGTGGTTTAAGCATTAGCCGCAAAGGCTGAGGAGTAGGTTCAAATCCTTATTTCGGTTCGGGGTTCTAATCCGGTATGTTTTCTTTGGTATATGACATGTAATATTTAAATTTATATACATAGTATCGTTGTTACTTAAAAAAATCTATATGAGTTGCTCCACAAAAATAAATAGATATTTAGATAAGGGTAAATTTCAAATTCAAATGATGTATTTGTAAGCATTGGTAACAATGTTGGTACAAAATTATGTGAGAGCTCTATGCTTCGCCTATAGGCATACAACATAAAAATTTGCAATTGGGTATACACATACCAATAACGTATGTTAAGTATGTATCTCTTTATTCTGACAACTAGAGGACCTTTACATCTCTAGTAGTATTAGATATAGATACTTAATAATGTTGCGAACTTGTACAATAATAATTATTTTTGTTTAATATTATGATCCTTTATTTATTTCTGTCTTTATAAAAATGTCTATAATAATCTTTTTTTTTTATGTAATACATTCTTTAATGCATGTTATTTTAATAAGATGTATTATTATACTGTTTTGAAAAAATAAGTCCACCTGAGTTTCTTACTGGTTCTTCTCAGGAACGGCGTAGGGTTTGAACCAGTAGTAGATTTTTTTCTCTCATGTCAGACGATTCGAAAGTGCTTATTAATAAGCTTACTTGAATAAAGAATAGTTTGACTTTGACTTTGACAAGCGAACGCGAGTGATTCGTAGCCCGCGCTACGCGATCCGTAGAGCCCGCTACGAACTTCGTAGAGCTCGCTACATGTAGTGCCGAGTTTCAAACTATTTTACTCCAAAATAGTTTAAAAGTATGAAACAAGTTTACTATTACCGTCACGGGCGGCACGGAAAAGTCGGTTAAAATTCACTTAAAATTCGTTGAGTTTTCGGTCAGTTTGCCAAATTGAAATGGCAGATACGTATTCAGTAGGGTCATTCTCTATCTCAAAAACGGTTTCCATTTTTGTTACTACGTCATTTTATTTGCTTTTAATTTGTTAAAAAAAAACCAAAACCGGCACGTTTGTATTGAATATAAAAATACTTATATTATGGCATTTCCAAGCTAAATATACAAAAAGCTTTCTAATATTCACAATAAAATTCCTCAACTGGCGATGGCGCTGGGCAAATAAGGACCGTATTTACGAGAATTACGAGCAACTTCAATATTAATTTAATATATATTCTACAAACTGACAGTGAAGCCTATTTCATTTCAATTATATTCTGTTTTCTCAGAAAACACAATCTACCAAATTACTTACATAATAGACACGTCAGAATATCACGTCATTATCAGTCTCATTACATTTTAAATGCAGAATTGAGCCTCCTCATAACGGCGGTCCCCGACGAAGGGGCGGCATTAGGCGGCCAATTATGGCGTCGCCGCTGTTTTTATCCGTGCCCGCTAATTGTGACTTATTTTATTCCCGCCCGAGCCCCGGGACCGCAGGCCTGATGCCCTGGAGCCCCAGTTTCCATATTTACACATTTTTTAGGGCATTTTTCAGTTTTTCGTGTCTTACAGCGACAATTTCTAAACTTCAAATGATAGCTTATTCAATAAAAGAAGGATGAAGCATTTCAAGTAAAACACATCTCATCAACTCTATTGTAATGTTAGTTACTATCGAGGAATTTATGTAAAATATCTTGGGACATCTTACACAAACACAATACAATGTAAAGCAATACTGCGTGTTCAGATTCAAAATCATCAAACAAGCATCTTGATTTAAGGTATAGCACTAAGTACTTAGGTATACCTAGTTAATAGGCAATTCCCTATCTCCATGTAGATCTGGCCTGCTACCGCGAACACGAAAATCCGCAAATTTCGGGAAATTTCTCAGTCACTCTGGTGACGCCTTTATTGGAGTAACAGAGACAAATTCTCTAAATTAACGAACTTCGGTGTTCGTGGTAGCAGGCCTGTTCCGGCTCTTAAAGTCCATTTCAAATACGAAGGCCCGACTCCACTTGACAAAGTCATTAGGCATCAACAATAGGATCAGTGATTACAAAAGATACCTGGCCAGACCCTTTTGTGGCGTGATATTTTTTTGCATACAGACGACACGTGCCAATTTGTAGTAAACCAATCAAATGACAAAAGTTTCGTGTGGCACCGAGCCTTCGTATTTGAAATGGACTATACCTAGCCCTTACCTTGTCCAAAGTATTTCGCTTGCGTGGCAATATACTGCGAGTTTATTTTGGCACATTTTGACTGGGAAATAGTCAGAATGGATGGAATTTAGTTGAGGCAAGTACTATTCGTTTTAACTAAATGTCAAGGTTAGAGAATTATCGTCGATCGAAGCAAAGTTATTGACTTACCTGTGCCGGGCGAGTGTGGCCCGTCGCAGGCGCCGGCGTCGCGGCGCGCGGAGCGGGGGCGGAGGCGGGAGCGGAGGCGGCAGCGGAGGCATGAGCGGCGGCGGGGAGCGCCGCGGCAGCGGGGGCGGACAGCCGCGCGCATGGCGTGCGACTGCGCCGCGGCGGCGGGGGATCTGCGCAGAAAACAGGTTTGTCTTAAGCTTAAGTTTTTTTTACTTAGTGGATAACGCGAAAAAAGGTCTTCAACCGGGTAACCAACACACTGG
Source organism: Thaumatotibia leucotreta (assembly GCA_025490895.1). NCBI lineage: Eukaryota > Metazoa > Arthropoda > Insecta > Lepidoptera > Tortricidae > Thaumatotibia > Thaumatotibia leucotreta. The sequence continues at coordinate 130,807 of JALPQI010030507.1, read as the reverse complement.
CTAACTGATTGCTTTACCGCTCTAAACTTGGACGCATAGAGTAGGTTTAAAAATAAATCACACCATCACATCACATTATCAGCCTATGTTAGTCCACTGCTGGACGTAGGCCTTTCCTATTAACTATGCGTTGCGTTGGCGATCGCAGTAATGTGTCCACTATGATGTTGATGACGCTGAAGCCCATCATCAATCTTTTGTCAAATAATGGTCAGTGACACTTCAATCCCTTAGTCGACTCTTACGGCACCCGAAGGAGGAGTTGGGGTGGTGACAAATGTATTCTTACTGCCGTCACCACACGGCAAAGCATATGGATGCCACTCAGCAATTATGCCGATAACTAAAGGGCTTTAGTTATGGCGCTGGTTTTCAGGGCAACCAGATGGTTTCCAAGGTTAGTAGTTATTTCCAAACATACCTGGAGTAGTGGGGCGGGGCTCGGGCGTGCGCGCGCGCTGCGCCAGCAGCCGGTATAGCTCGAGCTCGTGGTAGAACTCCAGAGAGTCGGGCGACCCCCCAGCGCCCCCCGCGACCCCCGCGACCCCCGAGCCCCCCGCGACCCCCGTCACCTCGGCCGTCAGCCCGTTCAGCACCAGCCGCGCCATCACCACATCACTGCACTCGCGGCGGAGGTTTAACGCGTCCTTGCGGTCATGGTTTAACTTGGGGGTTGAAACCTGCCTAGCTAATACGTACTTTATGTAGTCTATTTATGCTACCGGTTTATGTAGTCTTTACTTTTAGGTGCTTAAATGAACATAAACAAGGTAGTTATAAATAGTTATAATTTATTTTCGGGTAGTTATAATCTTCGTACTTAGAACATTATTATTGGTAAACCAACCAAATACTCGCTCTGTCGCCTAACGACCTGACTTTAACCTAATGTGCTTGAGCTACCCGCATTTGAGCGTCAATTTTATTTATGATTATTTAAATTAAAATAAAAGATTATAAGATTTTAGTTTAGTCTGATATTTAGTTTATACGCTATTTATTTTAGTTTAATCTATTTAGTTCAACGCAAGTTCAATATATCAATACAAAGATATTTTACGGATTAACCGCTCAGCTACGGTTTATCGTAGCCGACTACGCGAGTTTCCCGCTTTGTAGCGAAATTACTTCGTAGACGTGATACAGACTAAAGAGTCCCTGTCGTGATTAGCCCTGAATGAGTTAAGTGGGAACTGTAGATAACCTTTAGTTTGTAAATTAATTTTAGATAATAACTGTAAGCTTTTAATTTACGCTTCCTTTTACTTGTAAGTAATGACAAAGTTGACAAACCTGTGTTATACAAGCGCATGCCGCGAATTCTCTAAAAGGTAATCCTAATATAATACGCTTTTGAACCGCCAAAAAAGACAACCGTACTTACTTTGCCTATGTTCAAATCAATTCGGATTATAGCACACGGATCTGGGGATACCAAATCTAAATATAGTATCGTAACAACGGCCGTCCGTCTACCATTAGTGAGCTAGGTTTACCTCACTCTTCGCTTGATTGACGAGGGCTAATTATCATGCATGTTCATTAGTACGTTTGATTATTTAATACGTTGATATGTGAGCACTGGACTATATCATATACATTCATGTTTTATAACCATAGCTCGGATTGCTTAACTATCGAAAGTTACAAGTTGATCATAAAAATCAAAAGTCGGGAATAAAACGAGAGTCGTTTTAACAGAATCGTAGTTACGAGTATATTTATGATCACATAGGTAATAAAATATTCAAAAGTGGTAAGTTTTTAACAGTGTATTTTTATCGATGACTAATCCCAACTATATTTATGATAGAACGGAGAAACCATTTGATCGTACGTAAATCCTATCTATGTTTACCGATTATCAAAATAAACGATATTTTGAAAACATTCTTGATTAGTTACACTTTCACAAACTTCACAAAAGTGTTAGCACTAAATAATCACATCGACGGACTAAACTACGCACATTGATATCAATACAGCACTGGATTAGCGATTATACCTACAGACTGTTACATCAGAGAAACCTAAAGCGCGTAAATCCTAATGTTAACCGAAACCACCAAAACAAACAATATTTTAGCAATTCCCGTAACTTCACTTTCGCGAACTTCACAAAAGTCGTCGTAACGCTGAATGGCCGCTAACGGGCACAGCTGCGGACTTGGACAGTCGTTCCAAACTTCGAAAGTTTTATAAAGTTTGGTGACTCGCGGAGCGTCGACGAGCGTGGAGGCGACACGACCGCCTCGCGACGCCGCGTCGGCTACACTGCCGACCGCCGACCGCCGACCCGAGACGACTCGCTGCTGCACTCTTCATGAAAGCATGCGCTAGGCGGGACTGAAACTTCCAAGTTCTTGTCTAAAATTAAATTTTATTGATACTTGTACATTCCGTACATTCGGTGTAAACGCCCATGAAATGACTTACCTTCGTGTTTGCCGTGTTTCGGGGTCAGCCGGTGTATTTACCAGCATCTAACGGGCCAGCAAGGCGGTGGCAACTAACAGGTACTGATTGTCTCCTGTTCGTTGCCGCCGCGATTTGGGCTCTACTTTTCACTTACGATCAGGTGGAGTGGAGCCACTTTGTTGTGCCAACGTTATTTTTATTGGGTCGACAACGCGCATGTGACACCCTGAGGTTGCAGGCGCCCATAGGCTACAGTGACTGCTTTCTATCAGGCGGGCCGTAGGTATGCTTGTTTGCCACCGACGTGGTATTAAAAAAAAAAACTTGTTTTCATCGCAGACTCTTCTTTAGTAATTAGGTTTAGGTTACAATTGTATCTTTGTTTAGAAATGCACTATAGCGTTTAGTCGTTTCGTTCCCCAATTCCTGCGCCCACCATCCTATTCCATCACCAGATCAGCTCGATGATATCATTTCATTATCATTCGCCTTATATTCGATTTGATAAACGACAAACTTTGGGACAGGACAAACAAAACAAAAGCTTTTTTTGTGTGTGTCTGATCAGGGAGATTGGAGATATACCATTCAGCCCACTCCATTCAGCTTCAAGGCGTTTAAGTTCGCTTTGTATCAAATATTATTCGTCAATAAATGAAGCCCATTACCACATTATACTCATCCGTAATCCTTTCCACCTGATAACTCCCTCCCTCCTGATAATTGTCCTGACACGGACAATGTGAAAAAGCACTTCACTTAGACCCCAATCTGTCGGCGGGCAATCGGGATTACCCGATCGAAAAGATCGCCAATATTTATGTCAATGTCATACAAGCGATACATGAGTAATATTGGCCGACCAACGTCGAGTCGAGTCGTCAGAGTCGAAGCTTGACAATTGACACATTTATAGTTACTGTGACATTGACATTCAGCTGTTTTCGACCGGTTTATGCCGATCGCTTGTCAACAGAGTTGAAAAAATATTTGCGTATCTGTATGAGAATTAAATTAATTTGTGAACACAGGGACAGATATTAAAACAAGATTTGCTCTTAGAACATATCCATTTATTAAAATTGTCATTACATGATACATCGAATAATACTCTAGAATACAGACTTTTCAGATCTTTCAGTACATTTAACGATTTCACATCGATTGCACATACATTTGAATTTCATTAAAATACATTTAAAACTACATTAATTGATAAATAACCTACTTCATACAGTTAAATCTATGTTTTATCACTAGAATGACTTTAACGTTTTGACGGTCAGTTATTATTTCCGCGGTGATTATTAATATTATATTCTTATGCTACAGGAAAGGGAACAAAAGTATTTTATGATTGTTTACAATACGGTTATAAATAGGTAGGTCGGTAGATAGTAATTTATTGGGTAGGTATCCCTCTCACAAATAAAGCGGTAGCTTTACATAGATAGTATAAACCTATTTATTTTGTGTAAATGCAGACAAATAACTATAAACTAACTTATACCGTACCTACTTCAGTTGAAAACAAAAAAAAATGATGGCTGACTTTCCATAGAATTTGATGTCTTTGACACATATCGTCAAACACGTTCGCAGATATATTTTTACGTAAATTCTAATAAATATCAATAATTAAACTATAAATAAAATATGTGAACTCAAGGTTTAAGGTTTTAAATTGAAGATATAAGATTGTGTTCTAAAAGTGCGTTATTATGATAATGAAATAATACAGGTTTTTAGGTTTGGTTACATTTTTTTAGTTTTTACTGACGAACGGTATACATATAAATATTAGATGTCATATATCAAAGAAAACTGCCGAGTACCAACACCGAAATACCAATTTTTTGACGTAAATCAATTATCATAGAGACTGTATTGGCCAACTGTTGTTTGGTGTTTCGGGAGCTCGGCTCAGCCGTAGCGATCGGTGGTGGTCGCGGTGGTCGCGGTGGTCGCGGTGGTCGCGGTGGTCGCGGTGGTCGCGGTGGTCGCCAGCGTGGCGGCGGGTCACACGGCGTGCAAAAGTCGCAGGAGCTGCGGGTTCACAAGTAATGTAAATAATAAATATGTTGGGATATCTTACACAAATCGACTGTCCTACGGTAAGCTCAATTAAGGCTTGTTATGTGGGTGCCAAGCGACAATACTTAAAATACCATAGGTAGATACATCTCACCGTGAGATTAGGTCGATTTATTGATTTAAACTTTCACGATTATATTATCATTCATATTTTAACGACAAACGGGTCTTAATCGCGTAAACTTATCATTCTGTCTGCGACCACGGGTGTGACGTCATACTTGAAACGTCAGGATAATATTAAACGTAAGTTTACGCGATTTGGTCGATTTGTATAAAAATATTCCGTTATATTTTTACTTAGACACCTCATCTATCCTGTCGACATCTGATCGGCTTAAACCGTTCGAAAAAGCTCAATAAAGTTTATGTCCATGTCATTAGAATAGCGAATATGTGGCTGGTACATCACTTTGTTCGAGCCGAGACGAGACGGTTGACACAATTATCCATCTTATGGAATCTACAGTTTTTTTTACCGGCCGGTATCGATCGGCTGTCGACAGATAGGGCTGCCCTTAAACAATGTACATGAAAAAATAACATTTACGAGTACAAAATCGTTAAAATGGAAGTAAAAAAAATGGTAAAAACTCATGTGTATTTAGTTTACATGCGACATGTTTTAGAGAGCATAGGTTTTCATTATTATTCAGTTAATCACTGAACTCGTGCTATGAAATACATGCGAGTTTAACCCTTAAATGCATAGTGATGTATATAAGCATCATGTATTCTGGACTCTATTAACAGCATGTCAGAATTCAAATTTGAACAGGTTTTTGTCAAGGTCATGCATTTAAGGGTTAATATATTAATTATATGTATAAAAAATAGAAGTACTGAGTGCGAGAAAAATTAAGTGCAAAAAGGAGTGTTTTTAATCGACACGAGTTATGAATTTCCTTTTCGCACGTGTGTAGATGGTCCTTTAGATTCGACTTGACAAGAAATGAATCACTTCTTACACTACGTAAAAAAGCATCATCTTTACTGAAAATCCGTTCTGAAACTTACGTTTGAGGCACAAGGATCAAAATCTTCATATTGATAACAACCTATAAAGGTAGATTTACACCAAACGAGCGGACGCTCATTCTCAATACGAAATCAACGAATTTCAACGTTTTGTGTAACGAACGAATTCCGTAGAGTGGGGATAGAATGAGCAGTCGTGCGTTCGGTGTAAATCCATCTTCAGGTGCAAAATGCTGAAGATTTGTTCAGAACTGAGCCTCGTACGTCGTCGCCGTCGTCATATTTAGTGGCGTACCTGTTTGGGAGCGAGCGCTTTAGCGGCGTGCGGCCACCGCGCGGCGCACAGCGCGAGCAGCGCGCACAGCACGCACAGCGCGCCCAGCAGCGGCAGCAGCCTGCCGCCGCCGCCGCCGCCGCCCGCGCGGGGCGCCGCCCCCGCCCCCCCCGCGCCCCCCGGCCCCCCACCGGCCGCGCCCCACCAGCCGCCGCGCCACGCCGCGTGGTGCGCCGGCAGCAGCTCGCGGTCCAGGCACAGCGAGCACAGCGGTGCGGGGGGACCTGCCGGGTGATGATGTTCCACTTTGTCAATACAATACAGACAATCAAATCTGACGTGCGACTATATACATACATACACAGATAAAGGGACAGGTAAACGGAAAAAAGGACAGTTGTACAGAAAGGGGGACAAGTAAACAAGAAAAGGTACAGGTACACGGAAAGGGGGAGAGCTAAACCCTTCATCATCATCATCATCATCATATCAGCCGAAAGACGTCCACTGCTGGACATAGGCCTCCCCCAAAGATTGCCACAATGACCGGTCCTGCGCCACCCGCATCCAGCGGACTCCGGCGACCTTCACCAGGTCATCGGTCCACCTCGTGGGGGCCTACCCACGTTACGCCTTCCGGTACGTGGCCGCCACTCAAGAACCTTCCCGCCCCAACGGCCATCGGTTCTACGCGCAATGTGCCCCGCCCACTGCCACTTCAGTTTAGCGATTCGGAGAGCTATTTCGGTTACTTTGGTTCTGCTGCGGATGGTCTCATTTTTAATCCGATCACGCAGAGAGACTCCTAGCATAGCCCTCTCCATTGCCCTTTGGGTGACTTTGAGCCTTCTTATGAGGCCCATTGTAAGCGGCCACGTTTCAGTACCGTATGTCATCACTGGCAACACAAACTGATTAAAGACTTTCGTCTTCAAACACTGCGGAATATTGGACGAAAATATGTGTCGTAGCTTCCCGAACGCTGCCCAACCGAGTCGGATTCGACGATTGACCTCTTTCTCGAAGTTGGACCTACCTAACTGAATAGTTTGCCCTAGGTATATATATTCGTCTATAACTTCGAGTGTAAAGTCTCCGATTATTACGGGAGTTGGTGCTACATGGGAATTCGACATGATTTTCGTCTTATCCATGTTCATCCTAAGACCAACTCGCTCGGAGGCTTTACTGAGGTCAACGAGCATAGTACTTAAGTCCTCCAAGGTCTCAGCCAAGACTACTATATCGTCAGCGAATCGATGGTGAGTGAGGTACTCGCCGTTTATGTTGTTGCCCAGCCTTCTCCAGTCCAGAGTCTTAAAGACATCCTCCAGTGCAGCGGTAAACAGCTTAGGGGAGATGACATCTCCTTGCCTAACTCCCCGCTGCAGCAGAATAGGCTTCGAGCTCTGGTCTTGGAGTCGGACTGACATTGTGGCGCTCTCGTAAACCCTTCGTCACCCTTAAAATCGAGTCATATAAATTTTCACACCGTATACACACACCCACACACACATATATATAAACACACACAGTCTATGGTAGCATTGTAATACATTAGTACTAATGTAATCTGGTGATTTATCTGTAAAGTAATAACGAGCATAAATGTACCTACTGTAATTTTATTTCTCCGACTGCCAATTAGTATTATAGATTTTTTTTATGATATTATAGATTTTAAGATATATTTGTGGCAATAAATTATTCTTATTCTTTAAACGGGAAGAGGGACAGGTATACCAAAAGGAAGAGAGGTAATTAAGAGGGGGGACAGCTAAACAGAAGGGCGGACAAGGGTACAGAAAGGCTTGCAAATTACACAGTATAAGAATCAAATCTAAATCTAAATCTAATCTTAGGTTACGCGCTAGCCAAAAAACAAACTAAGAATAATAATATAAGAATTAGTGTGTGTAGAAATTAATTTGTAAAGACAAATAAAATGCATATTAGATAAAATTCAATAAGTACCTACCTAAAATTACAGTAATAAGTCTAACAATCGGAATTGCATTGCTATTATAGTCGCTATCAACATAGCGATCGATACTCGATACGTAATAACGGCTTGACTAGGTCCGAGTTGCTATGAGTATTATGCGGTAAAATCTTAAATGTTTGTTTTATACCCACTTTATTATGGATACTACATTGTCAACCAATATTGCTAGATATAGTAAATTCCTAGATTAAAAATTATGTCTGCCTAGTATAATTATGTACCTACACTTTCCGATCTTTGTATCAATCATACCTAAAATTTGTTAAATTAGATTTTATTAAGAGATTAAATTAAGGCATGTTATGTATTTCTCTAGATAAGTGAATTGTATTCTTTTAGAGAAATAAATTCTTAAACCATAAACCATATGAAAGGGTAAACAAAAGGAAAAACAGGTATATAGGAATATTTCCCACCGGTTCTTCTCGGTTCAGTAGTGTAGGGTTAGAACTGGAAGTAGTTTTAAATTTATATATAACTTAGTGGCCGTGTGGTGACGGCAGTAAGAATACATTTGTCATCACCCCAACTCTTCCCGCGGGTGTCGTAAGAGCCGACTAAGGGACTTAAGTGTCACTAACCATCCTTTGATACAAGATTGATGATGGGCAGCAGTGTCATCATAGTGGACACATTACTGCGATCGCCAATCCGTTAGCCCAGCGTGGCGATTATGGACATTTACCTCCTAAGGCGTCTATACGCATAGTATAGTTAATAGGAGAGGCCTACGTCCAGCAGTGGACTGAGATAGGCTGATGAAGAAGTGAATATAACTTTCATCAAATCATTCAAAAAAGTTTGTTACCATTCCTAGTTGAATACAAAATCGTTTGAATTGAACTTAGTATACTTGCGGAGTGTCTGGCCAGCAGCCGCAGCGCGCCCTCGCAGTGTTGCCAGTGCCGCAGGTGGCAGACGTAGGCGACCGCCTCGGAGTTAGTATACCTGCGGAGTGTGTGGCCAGCTGCCGCAGCGCGCCCTCGCAGTGTTGCCAGTGCCGCAGGTGGCAGACGTAGGCGACCGCCTCGGAGTTAGTATACCTGCGGAGTGTGTGGCCAGCAGCCGCAGCGCGCCCTCGCAGTGTTGCCAGTGCCGCAGGTGGCAGACGTAGGCGACCGCCTCGGAGTTAGTATACCTGCGGAGTGTGTGGCCAGCAGCCGCAGCGCGCCCTCGCAGTGTTGCCAGTGCCGCAGGTGGCAGACGTAGGCGACCGCCTCGGAGTTAGTATACCTGCGGAGTGTGTGGCCAGCTGCCGCAGCGCGCCCTCGCAGTGTTGCCAGTGCCGCAGGTGGCAGACGTAAATATGGGCTTAGAAAAAGATCACTCAACGAGCTATTCAATTGATGGAAAGAGGAGTTCCCTACGAGATTGAAATAGGAATGGTTGAGAGCCGTCGAATAACTTAAAGCACCAACGTAGCTCAAAAAATGTGTGACCTGAAGTGGCAGTGGGCTGGACATATTGCTCGCAAAATTACCGTTGGGGCAAGCGATTTCTTAAAGGCAAGCATAAACTTGTCGACGTTGTATACGAAAGCTCTAAAGCTTCTAATATGATGGACCGATAACCTGGCAAAGATAGGTGGAATCTATTGGATGTGGGTTGCGCACTATTTATCCTTATGACATGCTAGGGGATTTGGGGACCTAATGTCTATCGGCAAATAATACGTATCATTATTATCATCATATACGATGACGAATAGAGTTAGTCCGAGCCCAGTTATTGTTGGAAATACATATTATGTTAAGGCTTGTCCAGGAAATGAAGTAGACATTGCGTATAATTCATTTTTTTTAATGAGACCATACCTTTGCATGGATATTATTAGAAAGAAGAAAGAGCTCTTTGCCTTTCTTCTCGGACGCTGTGTTTGATATTTATATGTATTTCTCCATAATTCTCCTATGGACTTTTATTTAAACTTCTGAAGTTTAGCAGTGTTTCTTGTTATTTTACCATTTTGGGTAAATTAGTTTCCCAATGGGTCTTAACTAAATTATGTCACTGACCATTCTACAAGATTGATGATGGGCAGCAGCGTCATCATAGTGGACACATTACTGCGATCGCCAATCCGCTTGCCCAGCGTGGCGATTATGGGCATTTACCTCCTGATGCGTCTATACGCATTGTTAATAGGAGAGGCCTACGTCCAGCAGTGGACTAACATAGGCTGATGATGATGTATTTCTCTCAACGTATCGCCTTGGCAATGCAGAGAGGGAATGCCGCCAGCATAATGGGTTCAATATAATATTTATATACCTATATATATGTGTATTTTGATAGTTTGAATTAGTTTTAGTTTATTTATAATTTTATTCTCATTTGGCCCCTATAATCTTTGTTTGTTACATTGATTTATAATTACAATATAGATACTATATTTAAATGTGAATATCGTGTCTACAATTTTAATTAACTATTTCAAGTCTAACATTGTTGAAATCTGTGCAGAAGATCGCACTTTTTTGGGCGTGAACTTTTGCATTAAGCATAATCTGAAGTTACTCGTATTTTGATTTTGACGACTTTTAAGCGAATGCTTTTGGATATTGGATTGTTAAACATAAAACAGAAGAATCAATTTACGGTCTCATGGCTGTTAGAACTACATGGGACTACTGTGTAACAGGGGAGACTGATTTTTACGATGGCTACTTTATTTCGTGGACAAGCTTTAGAACATGATGGGAAGAGAAAACTGTTTTCTATTGATCAGATGGTGGTTAAGGTGGTCATTAGTGGTGTTTATAGAACATTTATATTGTATTTATTTTAATTATAACAAAGAATACGATCGAATTCCGCTTTTACATATATTCACGTGACCTTCACGCCGATTTCACGCCGAAATCACGACGCCTCCGCCGACTTTTTGGCAAACGCCGCCGCCGACCATTTTGATATCGGCGCACACGTCTACATTATACTCATCCGTAATCCTTTCTACCTGATAACTCCCTCCCTCCTGATAATCGTCCTGACACGGACAATGTGAAAAAGCACTTCACTTAGACCCCAATCTGTCGGCAGGCAATCGGGATTACCCGATCGAAAAGATCGCCAATATTTATGTCAATGTCATACAAGCAAGACATGAGTCATATTTGCCGACCAACGTCGAGTCGAGTCGTCTGACGATTGACACATTTATAGTTACTGTGACATTGACATTCAGCTGTTTTCGACCGGTTTATGCCGATCGCCTGTCAACAGACTTGAACAAATATTTGCGTATTTGTATGAGAATTAAATTAATTTGTGAACACAGGGACAGATATTAAAACAAGATCTGCTCTTAGAACATATCCATTTATTAAATTGTCATTACATGATACGTCGAATAATACTCTAGAATACAGACTTTTCAGATCTTTCAGTACATTTAACGATTTCACATCGATTGCACATTCATTTGAATTTCATTAAAATACATTTAAAACTACATTAATTGATAAATAACCTACTTAATACAGTTAAATCTATGTTTTATCACTAGAATGACTTTAACGTTAATACGGCCAGCTATTATTTCCGCGGTGATTATTAATATTATATTCTTATGCTACAGGAAAGGGAATAAAAGTATTTAATGAGTGTATACAATACGGTTATTAAATAGGGTAGGTATCCCTTTCACAAATAAAACGTTAGCTGTACATAGATAGTATAAGCCTATTTGTGTAAATGCAGAGAAATCACTGTAAACTAACTTTCCATAGAATTTGACGTCTTTGACCCATATCGTCAAACACGTTCGGAGATATATTTTTACGTAAATTCGAATAAATATCAATAATTTAACTATAAAACGTAATATGTGAACTCAAGGTTTAAGGTTTTAAATTGGAGATATAAGATTGTGTTCTAAAAGTACGTGATTACGAAATAGGTTTTTAGGTTTGGTTACAATATTTTCGTTTTTTACTGACGAACGGTATTCATATAAATATTAGATGTCATATAATATATCAAAGAAAACTGCCGAGTACCAACACCGAAATACCAATTTTTTGACGTAAATCAATTATCATAGAGACTGTATAGGCCAACTGTTGTTTGGTGTTTCGGGAGCTCGGCTCAGCCGTAGCGATCGGTGGTGGTCGCGGTGGTCGCGGTGGTCGCGGTGGTCGCGGTGGTCGCGGTGGTCGCCAGCGTGGCGGCGGGTCACACGGCGTGCAAAAGTCGCAGGAGCTGCGGGTTCACAAGTAGTAATATAATATAAATAATAAATATGTTGGGACATCTTACACAAATCGACTTAGTCCTACGGTAAGCTCAATTAAGGCTTGTGATGTGGGTGCCAAGCTACAATACTTAAAATACTATAGATAGATACATCTCACCGTGAGATTAGGTCGATTTATTGATTTAAACTTTCACGATTATATTATCATTCATATTTTAACGACAAACGGGTCTTAATCGCGTAAACTTATCATTCTGTCAGCGACCACGGGTGTAACGTCATACTTGAAACGTCAGGATAATATTAAACGTAAGTTTACGCGATTTGGTCGATTTGTTATCCTGTCGACATCTGATCGGCTTAAACCGTTCGAAAAAGCTCATAGTACGGTCAAATCGTACATAATTTTACCCTAAACTCGCAAATCAAGTAGTATCGCTGCATTTTTGGTATGTTGTTTAGACACCGTAGGACAATATAAAACCATATTTTGCAAGCAAAAAAAAGTTGTGCTAGCTGGGTAGTACGTGAAAAACTGCGACATTTACGGCCATTTTTTAGTTTCTGATTTTTATTCAAAAAACCTTTCGTTTTTTGATATCATACGTAAATAAACGTTTAAAGACTAATAAATTTCCAACAAGTTGAGCTAACATGCATTACCGTAGGTCTTATAGTTTCAGAGATTCGAGACTTTAAAAAGTACCCCTTTTTATAAACCAGATAAAATTTTGTGTTTTGCTAACGTTTTCGACTTAATATCGCCTCACCTAATTATGCTACGAAAAACATGCAATAATGACCTTATAGCGCACTTAATATTCTTTAATTTAAGGGTAAAATTAGGTCAGTGAACTTTGTAGTTGAAAGTATAAACCTGAAATTCCAAAGGCAGGAGGCCCGCTATCAGTTTTTCATACAAATCGCAAGTCGAGTTGCAAAGCTGCAATTTTGGTATATTATAAAGGCCTTATAGATATATACGAAAATGCATATTAAAAGAAAAACAAAAAAAACAATTTGGGCATAGGACGTAAAAAACGGAAAAAAATTCGCACTTTTTTTTAGTTTTTGACGTTTAACTAAAAATCTATTATCTTTTTGATACTGATTGCTATAAAACTAAGAAAGAACATTAAATTTGAAAGGATTGGAGCTACGTTGCATCACCGTAAGCTATATATATTTTGAGATACGACATTTCATAAAGTGCCCTTTTATCAAAACATAAACAAATTTTAGGTTACGTTAAAGCTATTCACTAAATATTGGCAAAACGTTCGCGCTAAGAAAAAAAAGTAATTGTAGATAATAACTACAATTAATTTGGAACAAATTGAGCCGATAACAATTACTGTAAGTCTTATAGTTGGGGGTATACGAGGCTTCAAAACATGCATTTATTTTCTTAACTTAATGAAGGGCACATTTTGAAATGTCGTATCTCTAAATCTATATAATTAAGGGTAATGCAAGGTAGCTCAAATCCTTTCAAATTTAATATTCTTTCATAGTTTTATAGCAATTAGTATCAAAAAGTTATAGTTTTTTAGTTAAACGTCAAAAACTAAAAAAAGTACGATTTTTTTTCAGTTTTTTACGTCCTATACCAAAATCCTTTTTTTTTCTTCTTGTAATATGCATTTTCGTACATCCCTATAGAGTTTTTATAATATACAAAAATTGCAGCTTAGCAACACGACTTGGCATTTATATGAAAAACTTAGATAGCGGACCTCCTGCTTTTTGAATTTCGCGTTTTTAGTTTCAATTACAAAGTTTACTGACCTGATTTTACCCTTAAATGAAAGAATATTAATTGCGCTATAAGATAATTATTTCATGTTTTTCGTAGCATAATTAGGTAAGGCGATATTAAACCAAGAACGTTAGCAAAACTCAACATTTTATCTAGTTTACAAAACAGGTTACTATTTGAAGTCTCGAATCTCTGAAACTATGAGACCTACGGTAATGCATGTTATCTCATCTTGTTACAAATTGTGACCGTCCATGGCTAAAGGTACCTTATGGCAAGTATTGAGTTAAGCACAGATCCTAAATCTACATTAAATAAGCTATCTAATACAAAAAAAACACGTGTCTAAGTCTCATACTTAAAAAATAAAAAAACATTAAATTGACACATGCTAAAAATGGACTTTTGAGAAATCGTCAAATGAAGTTTGAACCTAGTGTTAAGTGTCTTCCCATTGGAAGTTACATGGGTTATGATTGATTTCGTATCTTAAGGGGTTCTTCCTTGGAACTCAGTTATGGTTTTTTTTAATGTGACGTACAAATCATGAAAAAAACCCCTTTGAAAAGAGCAACACGCTCATATGAACGGAATAATTTAAAAATAAAATTTTCGGTTTTGCCTTTTAATATATTGGAATTTGAACCATTGTATATAGTAGAACATATTTGACCTTACATTTTAGGATAGAAATAAAACTCACATAGTCAACGAAATATCTTTATTTTAATTAAATGTGATAATTACTATCACTTAAATCTTTCCTAGAACAATAACAAATTTGGTATAGTATGTTCTAAATTAATTTTAATCAGTCCACAAGAGTATCACAAAAGTATTAATATTATTCTACAGGTCACACTTTTTCGTTTATAAACGATTAAAGTTACGTAAAAATCACAATTTCACTCCCATATATTTGGGAAAAGGGCCCTTATGGCCAATCACAGACAAAATATGTTGATTATTATAATAAGGCACCATATTAACAAAATGTTTTTGCTAATCTTGTACCAAAACTGCAATCCGAACAAAAAATGTTATTATAATTTTTCTAAAAATATTGATCAGTAATGAGTAATTTTCACTTAAAGTCAACGTTAATTAATTCACATAATGTACCTGCCTAGTGATCCCGAAAGATAACACAATATGTATTGTTCACAGTCCGTTATTACTAAAAAAATATTCATAAATCACGTGAGGACATTTTAGGTGATTTTTGGCAAAAATCATGGTCAAATATGAAAAATGCGAAAAATTAAACCAGACATATACATACCATATCATTTGTGCTATCGTTAACAAATAATAGGTGTTATGGATACTTTACTATTACCTATTTATTCTCGACTGATCTCTTTCCGTCGAGAGACGTTTTGAAGCCAGTCGAGAAATGCAGTAGGTAGGTACCTACCTACACGTAAATTAAAATTTAAAACGACCGTAGGTACTCAGGTACCTAAAGCACTTTTTGTGATTATACCTATGTACAGATATATTTTAGCTTAAACTTGTTTATTATATCAGATATGAGTACCATGGATTTCACGAAAGCTGCCGTGACTGATTAGTGCGTACCATCAGGGCAGCCGTATACTTGTATTAAAAATTGCAAACAATATTAATAATTATATATATATATATATATATATATATACAGGGTGTTCGTTTCGATTTGCGATAAATTAGACAGGTTACTTGGGCCATTAATAGAAGTTGTCTGGTATATCGGCTTATTGGAAAATTCGATAAAAAATATATTTATTTGTTTTCATACATAATAAATGAAATGGTAAGTGTGAGAGAACCTTAAGAATAAAATAAAAGTTAATCTCAGGTGACTGACGGCACATGTCAAAATAAGTAACATTAGAATGTAATAAAGGTTGCAATACACATGTTCAGTGATTAAACTTATTTTTTTAATAACTCAATAACGGTAAGAGTTAAAACACTAGTTTCTTAGAGAAATTAATTATATTTGACCTTAATAAGCTTCCCTTAAAGTTATAGCATATGAAAAAAACACGTTGTATACAGTGTGTAAATCTAATACGGGCGATCAATTAAACCAGGCATGGGATTCATTAGTGTGATCATGGATTACTTACAAGGTTTTTTCAAAATTACTCTTAATTATGACCTCACAGAATTTTTTTAAGATTATCGGAGCAGCAATGTAGGTACAGATGTAGTGAGAAATGACTTGCCTTCGGAAACGTTCGTCAACGTCATGCTGTTTCAGTCTATCTCACTGAGACTGACAGTAATAGCTGTCATGCTACTTCAGTCAGACTCGGTGACACTGCCTGAAACAGCATGTGTTTACGAACGTTTCCGAAGGCAAGTAATTTCTCACTACACCTGTACGAACATTTGTTATTGTTGATATGGCAGTTATGTCATCTGCTTTTGAAATTAGCTGTCAACGAGTGTTTAACTCGCGTATGTTGCTCTACATTGCGCGCCGAATTATTTTGTATGGAAAATTTTGTAGCTCTTATTTTAATTAAAAGTTATTTGAATGTACTTATTATGTCGTTAACTAACACCCGTTAAGAGCTTCGCCCGTATTAGACTTACACCCTGTATATATGTTGAGCTTTGATGTCATTTTTGTATGCTATTCCCACAAGGGACCTTTTCTACTAAACTTTGAACTTAAATTTAGTAAAGAAAGAAGTAACGTACGCAGCTGATTCCAAGGTACACATATACTCCTGTTTGTATATTTTACTATTTTATATAAAAAGAAAAAATGATAATTTTGAATGGTTTTACAAAATCGCCAATATCTCCGTAACTAGAAACTGCCATAAGGTACCTTTTCTTATGGACGGTCACAATTCATTTATCTTTAAACGTTACCTGATACATAATGTCAAAGAACGTAAGGCTTTTTTTATAAAAATCAGAAACTAAAAATAGACAGTAAATTTTACAGTTTTTCACGTAGGTATAACGCAGCTAGCACAACTTTTTTTTGCTTGCAAAATGTGGTTTTATACTGCCCTATGGTGTCTAAATAACATACCAAAAATGCAGCTTTACTACATGTTTTTCGAGTTTAATGTACGATTTGACCGTACTATCAATAAAGTTTATGTCCATGTCATTAGAATAGCGAATATGTGGCTGGTAAATCACTTTGTTCGAGCCGAGACGAGACGGTTGACACAATTATCCATCTTATGGAATCTACAGTTTTTTTTACCGGCCGGTGTCGATCGGCTGTCGACAGATAGGGCTGCCCTTAAACAATATACATGAAAAAATAACATTTACGAGTACAAAATCGTTAAAATGGAAGTAAAAAAAATGGTAAAAACTCATGTGTATTTAGTTTACATGCGACATGGTTTAGAGAGCATAGGTTTTCATTATTATTCAGTTAATCACTGAACTCGTGTTATGAAATACATGCGAGTTTAACCCTTAAATGCATAGTGATGTATATAAGCATCATGTATTCTGGACTCTATTAACAGCATGTCAGAATTCAAATTTGAACAGGTTTTTGTCAAGGTCATGCATTTAAGGGTTAATATATTAATTATATGTATAAAAAATAGAAGTACTGAGTGCGAGAAAAATTAAGTGCAAAAAGGAGTGTTTTTAATCGACACGAGTTATGAATTTCCTTACAAGAAATAGATCACTTCTTACACTACGTAAATAAGCATTATCTTTAATGGAAATCCGTTCTGAAATTTACGTTTGAGGCACAAGGATCAAAATCTTCATATTGATAACAACCTATAAAGGTAGATTTACACCAAACGAGCGGACGCTCATTCTCAATATGAAATCAACGAATTTCAACGTTTTGTGTAACGAACGAATTCCGTAGAGTGGGGATAGAATGAGCAGTCGTGCGTTCGGTGTAAATCCATCTTCAGGTGCAAAATGCTGAAGATTCGTTCAGAACTGAGCCTCGTACGTCGTCGCCGTCGTCATATTTAGTGGCGTACCTGTTTGGGAGCGAGCGCTTTAGCGGCGTGCGGCCACCGCGCGGCGCACAGCGCGAGCAGCGCGCACAGCACGCACAGCGCGCCCAGCAGCGGCAGCAGCCTGCCGCCGCCGCCGCCGCCGCCCGCGCGGGGCGCCGCCCCCGCCCCCCCCGCGCCCCCCGGCCCCCCACCGGCCGCGCCCCACCAGCCGCCGCGCCACGCCGCGTGGTGCGCCGGCAGCAGCTCGCGGTCCAGGCACAGCGAGCACAGCGGTGCGGGGGGACCTGCCGGGTGATGACGTTCCACTTTGTCAATACAATACAGACAATCAAATCTGACATGCAACTATATACATACATACACAGATAAAGGGACAGGTAAACGGAAGGAAGAACAAGTATACAGGAATATTTCCCACCGGTTCTTCTCGGGTCAGTTGTGTAGGGTTAGAACCGGAAGTAGTTTTAAATTTATATATAACTTAGATCATTCAAAAAAGTTTGTTACCATTCCTAGTTGAATACAAAATCGTTTGAATTGAACTTAGTATACCTGCGGAGTGTCTGGCCAGCTGCCGCAGCGCGCCCTCGCAGTGTTGCCAGTGCCGCAGGTGGCAGACGTAGGCGACCGCCTCGGAGTTAGTATACCTGCGGAGTGTGTGTAGCTTCGACCAAGTGTTACTTACGGCTCTAAAACGTAGTACGTAAATATGGGCTTAGAAAAAGATCACTCAATGAGCTATTCAATTGATGGAAAGAGGAGTTCCCTACGAGATTGAAATAGGAATGGTTGAGAGCCGTCGAATAACTTAAAGCACCAACGTAGCTCAAAAAATGTGTGACCTGAAGTGGCAGTGGGCTGGACATATTGCT
This sequence comes from Thaumatotibia leucotreta, assembly GCA_025490895.1. Taxonomy (NCBI): domain Eukaryota; kingdom Metazoa; phylum Arthropoda; class Insecta; order Lepidoptera; family Tortricidae; genus Thaumatotibia; species Thaumatotibia leucotreta. The sequence continues at coordinate 112,256 of JALPQI010030507.1, read as the reverse complement.
CGCAAAATTACCGTTGGGGCAAGCGATTTCTTAAAGGCAAGCATAAACTTGTCGACGTTGTATACGAAAGCTCCAAAGCTTCTAATATGATGGACCGATAACCTGGCAAAGATAGGTGGAATCTATTGGATGTGGGTTGCGCACTATTTATCCTTATGGCATGCTAGGGGATTTGGGGACCTAATGTCTATCGGCAGATAATACGTATCATTATTATCATCATATACGATGACGAATAGAGTTAGTCCGAGCCCAGTTATTGTTGGAAATACATATTATGTTAAGGCTTGTCCAGGAAATGAAGTAGACATTGCGTATAATTCATTTTTTTTAATGAGACCATACCTTTGCATGGATATTATTAGAAAGAAGAAAGAGCTCTTTGCCTTTCTTCTCGGACGCTGTGTTTGATATTTATATGTATTTCTCCATAATTCTCCTATGGACTTTTATTTAAACTTCTGAAGTTTAGCAGTGTTTCTTCTATATTTTACCATTTTGGGTAAATTAGTTTCCCAATGGGGTCTTAACTAAATTACGATAGGGGCCAAATTACAATTCCGTAGGGGCCCCGTCGGCGCGGCTGATCGAGAATACGGGAGAGAAACGTGCTGGCGTGTATTTCTCTCTGTGTGGGATAGGCCGTGTGGTGACGGCAGTAAGAATACATTTGTCACCACCCCAACTCCGCCTGCGGGTGTCGTAAGAGTCGACTAAGGGATTAAAGTGTCACTGACCATTCTACAAGACTGATGATGGGCAGCAGCGTCATCATAGTGGACACATTACTGCGATCGCCAATCCGCTTGCCCAGCGTGGCGATTATGGGCATTTACCTCCTGATGCGTCTATACGCATTGTTAATAGGAGAGGCCTACGTCCAGCAGTGGACTAACATAGGCTGATGATGAGGTATTTCTCTCAACGTATCGCCTTGGCAATGCAGAGAGGGAATGCCGCCAGCATAATGGGTTCAATATAATATTTATATATATATATGTGTATTTTGATAGTTTGAATTAGTTTAATTTAGTTTTAGTTTATTTATAATTTTATTCTCATTTAGCCCCTATAATCTTTGTTTGTTACATTGATTTATAATTACAATATAGATACTATATTAAAATGTGAATATCGTGTCTACAATTTTAATTAACTATTTCAAGTCTAACATTGTTGAAATCTGTGCAGAAGATCGCACTTTTTTGGGCGTGAACTTTTGCATTAAGCATTATCTGAAGTTACTCGTATTTTGATTTTGACGACTTTTAAGCGAATGCTTTTGGATATTGGATTGTTAAACATAAAACAGAAGAATCAATTTACGGTCTCATGGCTGTTAGAACTACATGGGACTACTGTGTAACAGGGGAGACTGATTTTTACGATGGCTACTTTATTTCGTGGACAAGCTTTAGAACATGATGGGAAGAGAAAACTGTTTTCTATTGATCAGATGGTGGTTAAGGTGGTCATTAGTGGTGTTTATAGAACATTTATTATAACAAAGAATACGATCGAATTCCGCTTTTACATATATTCACGTGACCTTCACGCCGATTTCACGCCGAAATCACGCCGCCGCCGCCGACTTTTTGGCAAACGCCGCCGCCGACCATTTTGATATCGGCGCACACGTCTACATTATACTCATCCGTAATCCTTTCTACCTGATAACTCCCTCCCTCCTGATAATCGTCCTGACACGGACAATGTGAAAAAGCACTTCACTTAGACCCCAATCTGTCGGCAGGCAATCGGGATTACCCGATCGAAAAGATCGCCAATATTTATGTCAATGTCATACAAGCAAGACATGAGTCATATTTGCCGACCAACGTCGAGTCGAGTCGTCAGACGATTGACACATTTATAGTTACTGTGACATTGACATTCAGCTGTTTTCGACCGGTTTATGCCGATCGCCTGTCAACAGAGTTGAACAAATATTTGCGTATTTGTATGAGAATTAAATTAATTTGTGAACACAGGGACAGATATTAAAACAAGATCTGCTCTTAGAACATATCCATTTATTAAATTGTCATTACATGATACGTCGAATAATACTCTAGAATACAGACTTTTCAGATCTTTCAGTACATTTAACGATTTCACATCGATTGCACATTCATTTGAATTTCATTAAAATACATTTAAATTGCCGTGTGGTGACGGCAGTAAGAATACATTTGTCACCACCCCAACTCTTCCCGTGGGTGTCGTAGGAGTCGACTAAGGGACTAAAGTGTTACTGATCATACACTTGACCCGGGTATGTCTGAAAACTACGACCAAGACCACCGGGGGATGGGCAGCAGCATCCCTAAAGTGCGGTGGAGACACTGCGATCGCCAACCCGCATGCCAAGCGTGGCGATTATGGCAAATACCCCCCAAAATAAAATGATAGCACAAAAAAGGCCGCGGCCCCGAGGTTCCGGCGACCCCCGGTGCCCTGGTTATGGTAGCGGCCAGGGTGCTAGCGGGGTCAGGGGTGCTAAGAATCTCCGGCAAAGATCCGGCTACCACCACCGACGACCTCTGGCCCTGGCAACGTACAACACACGTACACTGCGGACCGACGAAAAGTTAGTGGAACTGGAGGAAGGATTGAGCAAGTTGCGTTGGGACATTGTGGGATTGTCAGAAGTCCGAAGAGAGGGCGAGGACACGATAATCCTAAAGTCCGGCAACTTGCTCTATTTCCGGGAGGGCGACCAACAGTCCCAGGGAGGTGTCGGGTTCATCGTCCACAAGTCCCTCGTAAACAACGTGGTGAAGATCGAGAGTGTGTCGGCTAGGGTGGCGTACCTTATACTCAGAGTATCTGAGAGATACTCGCTGAAGGTCATACAGGTGTACGCGCCGACTTCGACACACTCCGACGACGAGGTGGAGGCTATGTATGATGATATCTCAAAAGGCATGCATAGCTCCAGAACCTACTTCACCGTTGTTATGGGGGACTTCAACGCGAAACTGGGCAAGAGAGATGGTGACGAACTGAGGGTGGGGCAATTTGGGGTTGGACGTCGGAACCACCGGGGCCATCTGCTGGCTGGTTTCTTGGAGAAGGAGGGACTCTACATGATGAACTCCTTCTTTAAGAAACGCGAGCACAGAAAATGGACTTGGATGAGTCCCGACGGTGCAACTAAAAACGAGATCGACTTCATCATGTCGACGAAGAGACATATATTCAACGATGTTTCTGTGATCAGTACGGTTAAAACCGGTAGCGATCACCGCCTGGTAAGAGGCACGTTGAATATATGTCCTAAGCTAGAACGCTCGCGACTGATGAAGTCTACGCTCCGTCCTGCACTCCATCTCCAAAACCCCGAGAGCTTTCAGCTGGAACTCCAAAACCGTTTCGATTGCCTAGGCGATGACGTGGACGTATTCAACGACGGGTTTGTGGAAGCTGTCCATAGCGCTGGGTCTAAGTTTTTTAAGGCCCAGCGGACAAATAAGACCAGAAAGCTCTCCGACTCCACTCAGAAGCTAATGGAAAAAAGGAGTGAACTGGTTCTACAATCCTCAGTTGATGCGACTTTATACCGGCAGCTCAACAGACAAATCTCTAAGTCCCTCAAACGCGATATGCGCCAATTCCGTACCAAGTGTATAGAAGAAGCCATCGAGCGGAACAAGGGCTCTAAAGTTTTTGCAAGGGATCTGTCTGTTGGGCAAAGCCAGCTCGCCAAATTAAAGACTGAGGATGGTAGAATCGTCACATCCAGATCTGAGCTGCTGAGTGAGATAGAGGGTTTTTATGGACAGCTGTACACGTCAACTAGCAGACCCGAAGTTGATCTACCGGAAGACCTCAGAGCTAGACTGACCCGACACTATACAGAAGATATCCCGGACATCAGCCTGTGCGAGATTAGAATGGCTCTTGAACAGCTCAAAAATAACAAGGCGCCTGGGGAGGACGGAATTACAGCTGAGCTTCTGAAGGCGGGTGGTAAACCGATCCTTACGGCCCTTCAGAAGTTGTTCAATTCCGTCTTACTGGAAGGGAGAACGCCAAAGGCATGGAACAGAGGTGTGGTGGTACTGTTCTTCAAAAAAGGTGACAACGCTTTATTGAAGAACTACCGACCCATCTCACTTCTGAGCCATGTCTATAAGCTGTTTTCAAGAGTCATTACGAATCGTCTTGCACGCAGGCTTGATGACTTCCAGCCTCCCGAACAAGCCGGTTTCCGAAGAGGCTTTAGTACCGTAGACCACATCCATACGCTTCGCCAGGTTATACAGAAGACCGAAGAATATAACCTGCCCCTCTGTTTAGCGTTTGTGGACTACGAGAAAGCCTTCGATTCGATCGAAACATGGGCAGTACTACAGTCTCTCCAACGGTGCCAAGTCGACTACCGCTATATCGAGGTGTTGAAGTGTTTGTACGAGAGCGCCACAATGTCAGTCCGACTCCAAGACCAGAGCTCGAAGCCTATTCTGCTGCAGCGGGGAGTTAGGCAAGGAGATGTCATCTCCCCTAAGCTGTTTACCGCTGCACTGGAGGATGTCTTTAAGACTCTGGACTGGAGAAGGCTGGGTATCAACATAAACGGCGAGTACCTCACTCACCTTCGATTCGCTGACGATATAGTAGTCTTGGCTGAGACCTTGGAGGACTTAAGTACTATGCTCGTTGACCTCAGTAAAGCCTCCGAGCGAGTTGGTCTTAGGATGAACATGGATAAGACGAAAATCATGTCGAATTCCCATGTAGCACCAACTCCCGTAATAATCGGAGACTTTACACTCGAAGTTGTAGACGAATACATATACCTAGGGCAAACTATTCAGTTAGGTAGGTCCAACTTCGAGAAAGAGGTCAATCGTCGAATCCGACTCGGTTGGGCAGCGTTCGGGAAGCTACGACACATATTTTCGTCCAATATTCCGCAGTGTTTGAAGACGAAAGTCTTTAATCAGTGTGTGTTGCCAGTGATGACATACGGTACTGAAACGTGGCCGCTTACAATGGGTCTCATAAGAAGGCTCAAAGTCACCCAAAGGGCAATGGAGAGGGCTATGCTAGGAGTCTCTCTGCGTGATCGGATTAAAAATGAGACCATCCGCAGCAGAACCAAAGTAACCGAAATAGCTCTCCGAATCGCTAAACTGAAGTGGCAGTGGGCGGGGCACATTGCGCGTAGAACCGATGGCCGTTGGGGCGGGAAGGTTCTTGAGTGGCGGCCACGTACCGGAAGGCGTAGCGTGGGTAGGCCCCCCACAAGGTGGACCGATGACCTGGTGAAGGTCGCAGGAGTCCGCTGGATGCGGGTGGCGCAGGACCGGTCATTGTGGCAATCTTTGGGGGAGGCCTATGTTCAGCAGTGGACGTCTTTCGGCTGATATGATGATGATGATGATGATGACATTTAAAACTACATTAATTGATAAATAACCTACTTAATACAGTTAAATCTATGTTTTATCACTAGAATGACTTTAACGTTAATACGGCCAGCTATTATTTCCGCGGTGATTTTTAATATTATATTCTTATGCTACAGGAAAGGGAATAAAAGTATCTAATGAGTGTTTACAATACGGTTATTAAATAGGTCGGTCGGTAGATAGTAGTTTATTGGGTAGGTAATAGGTATCCCTTTCACAAATAAAACGTTAGCTGTACATAGATAGTATAAGCCTATTTGTGTAAATGCAGAGAAATGACTGTAAACTAACTCATACCGTACTTCAGTTGAAAACAAAAAAAATGATGGCTGACTTTCCATAGAATTTGACGTCTTTGACCCATATCGTCAAACACGTTCGGAGATATATTTTTACGTAAATTCGAATAAATATCAATAATTTAACTATAAAACGTAGTATGTGAACTCAAGGTTTAAGGTTTTAAATTGAAGATATAAGATTGTGTTCTAAAAGTACGTGATTACGAAATAGGTTGTTAGGTTTGGTTACAATTTTTTCGTTTTTTACTGACGAACGGTATTCATATAAATATTAGATGTCATATAATATATCAAAGAAAACTGCCGAGTACCAACACCGAAATACCAATTTTTTGACGTAAATCAATTATCATAGAGACTGTATTGGCCAACTGTTGTTTGGTGTTTCGGGAGCTCGGCTCAGCCGTAGCGATCGGTGGTGGTCGCGGTGGTCGCGGTGGTCGCGGTGGTCGCGGTGGTCGCGGTGGTCGCCAGCGTGGCGGCGGGTCACACGGCGTGCAAAAGTCGCAGGAGCTGCGGGTTCACAAGTAATATAATATAAATAATAAATATGTTGGGACATCTTACACAAATCGACTTAGTCCTACGGTAAGCTCAATTAAGGCTTGTTATGTGGGTGCCAAGCAACAATATTTAAAATATAATAGATAGATACATATAGATACTTAGATACATAGACCGCGACGACCAACAAATATTTCTGATAAGGACCTATACTGGAGTACGATTTTCAAGCCTGTAGTCGAAAGCAATGTTTGGCATATATATATATATATATATATATATATATATATATATATATATATATATATATATGGCATATAGCAATGTTCGGTGAAATGACTTAAACGAGTGGCGATGTTTTAAAACACGACCGATAGGGATCGTAATCGTAATGTACTAATTTACGAGTACAAACTCGTTAAAACGGAAGTAAAAAAAATTAAACGGTTAAAAACATGTGTATTTAGTTTACATGCGACATGTTTCAGAGAGCAATATGCTCAGCACATGATTGGTATGTCAGTATGTCGCCGCGAGATAGATTTTCCATCTTTTACTAACTCTATGAATAAAAGAGGGATGGATAGTCTATCTCTCGGCGACATACTGTCGCACTATACTTCGTTTTTTTTAGCATTAGAAAGACCTTTGCAGAACGAGAGATAAGATTTTTTTACAGGCACATTCTGCGGATTGAACAGTGAATACGAGTTATTAAATATCACGTATTTATTATCATTTATCATGCTATATTAGTACATACATTACTCAGTGTTGTGAACACATAAGAAACATAATGTTAGTTAATTTATATTCTAAGATGAAAAGATAAGAATTTTAATAAATTGCGTTTACAATTTTTCATGGAAAGGTTGTACATTAAAAAACCTAAAGAGGCAGAGTTCTCACACAATTTTAAAACGTCACTGTCACTATCTGTTATTCGATTTGTCGGTTGAGTTGGTTGTGTTTTCTATTGCTGTTAGCTTACTTAAAGATTGATGTTATCGTTTTTGTTAAATTTCTTTATTAATTGTTGATCTATTTAGATATTTTGTTTGCTGGTGCACATTTAAAATTGATGAAGTCGCAGCCGGTTCCGGCTAACGTTTTTTCCATCTCTAAAGCAGAAACGGCATAAGCAAAATCCTCTGACTGTCAGTGAAAAGCGGATGGCGGTGAATATTTACAAATTAGTGTTAGTAATGTGCCATAGAAAGGAATATCCCACTAAATCGGACCGTGTGAAAAAGACTACTGAGACTGCTGGCATATCGTTGGCTACGGTATACAACATTTTAAAAGAAAATAAGTTTTTAAATGAAATTAGATAATATAATAGATAACACTGTGGAAATTTTTATTATAAACGTTGGTTGTTCCGAGTCCTCGGACTCTTCCACTGACAGTGAATAAAACTTTGTAGAGTATGTCATCATTTTCATCTGAGTTTTATTTTCTAATTTGTTACCAAATTCAAACTACGTTAGAGCGTCCCAGATTAAAGCCGCCCATAATAGCGACAAATACTATTACTACTACTATACTTGCCGATGGGTAGGGTTGTCTTACTATTGTCATCTGCTCAGTCTGTATGACACCGTGTCCGCTTTTATACCGATAGTTTTAATCCTTAAATGCATGACTTTTACTGGGATTGCATAATGTAAGCTAGATTAAATATGCAAATATTGTTAAATTTTAAACTGTAAACTTTATTAAATTCATATATGAGTTTATCGATATGAGTTACAAATTTATAAAAAAATCTTTAGTTAAAAACCGCCAAACACTAAACGAAAACCTACAATATTTAGCTTTTTTCTAAATTGCCGCCATCTTGCTTATAAAACACTTATAATGTTATTGTTTCCCGTCCTCCCTCCAAATATACTTTAAGCAAATGGCTCATGAAGCATTCCTATCAAAAAACTGAAAGTCTTTTAATTGTAACTCAGTAGGTCATCTTTAAATAAATTGGAAATCACAAATATTAAGATATTTATTTACTTTATGGATTTATCTTCTTTATATATTTATGTCTCATATATTAATTTTACCACTGACAATACAATTACTGCTCAAACCATACCCAAACTGGCGATTACCTTATATATATCTTCTATTAACTGTATATTCTTTAGTGTACCACTAGTTATAACTTATATTATAAGTAATACCTTCTAAGTTTCCTTTGTAGGTACGAAATTCTGCTAAATTAAATTGTTACTTCTTTGGGTCCTGTAACACAGGGATTCCTAGCTCAGGACCCATATGCATTGTAATATTAATGATGCTCTTTGAATAAATATATTTCATTTCATTTCATTGAGTACAGTTTTGCCAACAAATTAATAATAAATGTGAAAACCAACAGTTTTGCCAACAAATTAATAATTAATAATAAATGCGTTCAGCTATCGGTAAATATGAAATGACATGTATGTACATAAGTTCCGAGTAATTCAGTGTTATCGGCCGAAATCGAAGAAGGAAGGTTTACGACCACTGCTTCTTTGTTCACCCGTTTGACAGATAATTGTAATCTAAAAAGAAACGAAGTATAATCCTGTGCTAAGCCTACATAGGTGTCCAATTATTAATCACTGAACTCGTGCTATGAAATAACCCGTCAACCTTCAAGTCAAGGGTGAATAGGCACCTTCTGGGCAAACTCACTCTATCGTAGGCCACGTCTCTGCTTTTGGCTAGTCGGTGGCCATGAGTAAGTAATTTAAATGAAAAAATATATACAGGGTATTTGGTTAGCGGTGTCGGAGCTTTTAAGGGCTTAAACTACAATCAATTTTATCGATAAATTACCATACAATTTTTTTTTGTGCCAACGATAATTAAATGGCGGCCATTTTAAAATTTCAAACAGACGAATACGGGCGCACGTGATATTTCTGGAATTATGCGTTTGTTATCGGTCCTATCCCTGCAAAAAAAATCTCGTTAGAGAGCTCATTAGATAAGCAAACTAATTAAGCTAATCATTTGACTCAACTATTTGAACAACAAGGCTAAAAAAATTTTTTTTAACTAAAAATAGTAAAAAATTCACCTTAATTTTTCAATTAATTTAATTTTGCATGAAAACTAGGTCGTTAAGATAGGTTTTTGGTGTTGTTATTTATTAGTACAGTATGTTAGCTAAAAAATAACACCATAATAAATACAGCTATACCTTAAGTACTTTAGGAATTACAAGTGCTCAAACATTCACCAAAACAGCTGCATTTAGCGTTCCCGATGCAAAATCCATAAACAAATGAATGTCAGCTAGTGAAGTGGCCGCCTTCCATCCATCCAGTGCATGTTTGAGCACTTGTAATTCCTAAAGTACTTAAGGTATAACTGTAATTATGGTGTTATTTTTTAGCTAACATACTGTACTAATAAAAAACAACACCAAAAACCTATCTTAATGACCTAGTTTTCATGCAAAATTAAATTAATTGAAAAATTAAGGTGAATTTTTTACTATTCTTAATTTAAAAAAAAATTTTTAGCCTTGTTGTTCAAACAGTTGCGTTAAATGTTTAGCTTAATTAGTTTGCTTATCTAATGAGCTCTCTAAAGAGATTTTTTTTGCAGGGATAGAACCGATAACAAACGTATGATTCCAGAAATATCACGTGCGCCCGTATTCGTCTGTTTGAAATTTTAAAATGGCCGCCATTTAATTATCGTTGGCACAAAAAAAATTGTATGGTAATTTATCGATAAAATTGATTGTAGTTTAAGCCCTTAAAAGCTCCGACACCGCTAACCAAATACCCTGTATATTTATAAAAAATGGAAGTACTGAGTGTGAGAAAAATTAAGTGCAAAAAGGAGTGTTTTTAATCGATACGAGTTACGAATTTCTTTTTCGCACGTGTGTAGATGGTCCTTTAGATTCGACTTGACAAGAAATGAATCACTTCTTACACTACGTAAAAAAGCATCATCTTTACTGAAAATCCGTTCTGAAACTTACGTTTGAGGCAAAAGGATCAAAATCGTCATATTCTATGACAACAACGTATATAGGTAGATTTACACCAAACGAGCGGACGCTCATTTTCAATACGAAATCAACGAATTTCAACGAATTAAGTTTCGTGTAACGAACGAATTCCGTAGAGTGGGGATAGAATAAGCAGTCGTGCGTTCGGTGTAAATCCATCTTCAGGTGCAAAATGCTGAAGATTTGTTCAGAACTGAGCCTCGTACGTCGTCGCCGTCGTCATATTTAGTGGCGTACCTGTTTGGGAGCGAGCGCTTTAGCGGCGTGCGGCCACCGCGCGGCGCACAGCGCGAGCAGCGCGCACAGCACGCACAGCGCGCCCAGCAGCGGCAGCAGCCTGCCGCCGCCGCCGCCGCCGCCCGCGCGGGGCGCCGCCCCCGCCCCCCCCCGCGCCCCCCGGCCCCCCACCGGCCGCGCCCCACCAGCCGCCGCGCCACGCCGCGTGGTGCGCCGGCAGCAGCTCGCGGTCCAGGCACAGCGAGCACAGCGGTGCGGGGGGACCTGCCGGGTGATGTCGTTCCACTTTGTCAATGCAATACAGACAATCAAATCTGACATGCGACTATTATACATACATACACAGAGAAAGGGACAGGTAAACGGAAGGAAGAACAAGTATACGGAAAGGGGAAAAGGTAAACTGCAGGAGAGACGTATTCAGAAAGGGGGACATGTATACAGAAAGGTGGACGAGTAATCAGGAGAAACAGAAATAAATACAGGTATACAGATAGGGGACCGGTAAACAGAAAAAAGGACAGTTGTACAGAAAGGGGGACAAGTAAACAAGAAAAGGGACAGGTACACGGAAAGGGGGAGAGCTAAACCCTTCATCATCATCATCATCATCATCATCATATCAGCCGAAAGACGTCCACTGCTGGACATAGGCCTCCCTCAAAGATTGCCACAATGACCGGTCCTGCGCCACCCGCATCCAGCGGACTCCGGCGACCTTCACCAGGTCATCGGTCCACCTCGTGGGGGGCCTACCCACGCTACGCCTTCCGGTACGTGGCCGCCACTCAAGAACCTTCCCGCCCCAACGGCCATCGGTTCTACGCGCAATGTGCCCCGCCCACTGCCACTTCAGTTTAGCGATTCGGAGAGCTATTTCGGTTACTTTGGTTCTGCTGCGGATGGTCTCATTTTTAATCCGATCACGCAGAGAGACTCCTAGCATAGCCCTCTCCATTGCCCTTTGGGTGACTTTGAGCCTTCTTATGAGACCCATTGTAAGCGGCCACGTTTCAGTACCGTATGTCATCACTGGCAACACACACCGATTAAAGACTTTCGTCTTCAAACACTGCGAAATATTGGACGAAAATATGTGTCGTAGCTTCCCGAACGCTGCCCAACCGAGTCGGATTCGACGATTGACCTCTTTCTCGAAGTTGGACCTACCTAACTGAATAGTTTGCCCTAGGTATATATATTCGTCTATAATTTCGAGTGTAAAGTCTCCGATTATTACGGGAGTTGGTGCTACATGGGAATTCGACATGATTTTCGTCTTATCCATGTTCATCCTAAGACCAACTCGCTCGGAGGCTTTACTGAGGTCAACGAGCATAGTACTTAAGTCCTCCATGGTCTCAGCCAAGACTACTATATCGTCAGCGAATCGAAGGTGAGTGAAGTACTCGCCGTTTATGTTGATGCCCAGCCTTCTCCAGTCCAGAGTCTTAAAGACATCCTCCAGTGCAGCGATAAACAGCTTAGGGGAGATGACATCTCCTTGCCTAACTCCCCGCTGCAGCAGAATAGGCTTCGAGCTCTGGTCTTGGAGTCGGACTGACATTGTGGCGCTCTCGTAAACCCTTCGTCACCCTTAAAATCGAGTCATGTAAATTTTCACACCGTATACACACACCCACACACACATATATATAAACACACACAGTCTATGGTAGCATTGTAATACATTAGTACTAATGTAATCTGGTGATTTATCTGTAAAGTAATAACGAGCATAAATGTACCTACTGTAATTTTATTTCTCCGACTGCCAATTAGTATTATAGATTTTTTTATGATATTATAGATTTTAAGATATATTTGTGGCAATAAATTATTCTTATTCTTTAAATGGGAAGAGGGACAGGTATACAAAAAGGGAGACAGGTAATTAAGAGGGGGGACAGCTAAACAGAAGGGCGGACAAGTGTACAGAAAGGGGGACAGATAAACAAAAGGAAAAACAGGTATACAGGAATATTTCCCACCGGTTCTTCTCGGGTCAGTAGTGTAGGGTTAGAACCGGAAGTAGTTTTAAATTTATATATAACTTAGATCATTCAAAAAAGTTTGTTACCATTCCTAGTTGAATACAAAATCGTTTGAATTTAACTTAGTATACCTGCGGAGTGTGTGGCCAGCTGCCGCAGCGCGCCCTCGCAGTGTTGCCAGTGCCGCAGGTGGCAGACGTAGGCGAGCGCCTGCGGAGTGTGTGTAGCTTCGACCAAGTGTTACTGACGGCTCTAAAACGTAGTACGTAAATATGGGCTTAGAAAAAGATCACTCAATGAGCTATTCAATTGATGGAAAGAGGAGTTCCCTACGAGATTGAAATAGGAATGGTTGAGAGCCGTCGAATAACTTAAAGCACCAACGTAGCTCAAAAAATGTGTGACCTGAAGTGGCAGTGGGCTGGACATATTGCTCGCAAAATTACCGTTGGGGCAAGCGATTTCTCAAAGGCAAGCATAAACTTGTCGACGTTGTATACGAAAGCTCCAAAGCTTCTAATATGATGGACCGATAACCTGGCAAAGATAGGTGGAATCTATTGGATGTGGGTTGCGCACTATTTATCCTTATGGCATGCTAGGGGATTTGGGGACCTACTTAATGTCTATCGGCAGATAATACGTATCATTATTATCATCATATACGATGACGAATAGAGTTAGTCCGAGCCCAGTTATTGTTGGAAATACATATTATGTTAAGGCTTGTCCAGGAAATGAAGTAGACATTGCGTATAATTCATTTTTTTTAATGAGACCATACCTTTGCATGGATATTATTAGAAAGAAGAAAGAGCTCTTTGCCTTTCTTCTCGGACGCTGTGTTTGATATTTATATGTATTTCTCCATAATTCTCCTATGGACTTTTATTTAAACTTCTGAAGTTTAGCAGTGTCTCTTCTTATTTTACCATTTTGGGTAAATTAGTTTCCCAATGGGTCTTAACTAAATTACGATAGGGGCCAAATTACAATTCCGTAGGGGCCCTGTCGGCGCGGCTGATCGAGAATACGGGAGAGAAACGTGCTGGCGTGTATTTCTCTCTGTGTGGGATAGGCCGTGTGGTGACGGCAGTAAGAATACATTTGTCACCACCCCAACTCCGGTGTCGTAAGAGTCGACTAAGGGATTAAAGTGTCACTGACCATTCTACAAGATTGATGATGGGCAGCAGCGTCATCATAGTGGACACATTACTGCGTTCGCCAATCCGCTTGCCCAGCGTGGCGATTATGGGCATTTACCTCCTGATGCGTCTATACGCATTGTTAATAGGAGAGGCCTACGTCCAGCAGTGGACTAACATAGGCTGATGATGATGTATTTCTCTCAACGTATCGCCTTGGCAATGCAGAGAGGGAATGCCGCCAGCATAATGGGTTCAATATAATATTTTTATATATATATATATTATGTGTATTTTGATAGTTTGAATTAGTTTTATTTAGTTTTAGTTTATTTATAATTTTATTCTCATTTAGCCCCTATAATCTTTGTTTGTTACATTGATTTATAATTACAATATAGATACTATATTAAAATGTGAATATCGTGTCTACAATTTTAATTAACTATTTCAAGTCTAACATTGTTGAAATCTGTGCAGAAGATCGCACTTTTTTGGGCGTGAACTTTTGCATTAAGCATTATCTGAAGTTACTCGTATTTTGATTTTGACGACTTTTAAGCGAATGCTTTTGGATATTGGATTGTAAAACATAAAACAGAAGAATCAATTTACGGTCTCATGCATGGCTGTTAGAACTACATGGGACTACTGTGTAACAGGGGAGACTGATTTTTACGATGGCTACTTTATTTCGTGGACAAGCTTTAGAACATGATGGGAAGAGAAAACTGTTTTCTATTGATCAGATGGTGGTTAAGGTGGTCATTAGTGGTGTTTATAGAACATTTATATTGTATTTATCTTAATTATAACAAAGAATACGATCGAATTCCGCTTTTACATATATTCACGTGATCTTCACGCCGATTTCACGCCGAAATCACGCCGCCGCCGCCGACCATTTTGATATCGGCGCACACGTCTACATTATACTCATCCGTAATCCTTTCTACCTGATAACTCCCTCCCTCCTGATAATCGTCCTGACACGGACAATGTGAAAAAGCACTTCACTTAGACCCCAATCTGTCGGCGGGCAATCGGGATTACCCGATCGAAAAGATCGCCAATATTTATGTCAATGTCATACAAGCAAGACATGAGTCATATTTGCCGACCAACGCCGAGTCGAGTCGTCAGACGATTGACACATTTATAGTTACTGTGACATTGACATTCAGCTGTTTTCGACCGGTTTATGCCGATCGCCTGTCAACAGAGTTGAACAAATATTTGCGTATTTGTATGAGAATTAAATTAATTTGTGAACACAGGGACAGATATCAAAACAAGATCTGCTCTTAGAACATATCCATTTATTAAATTGTCATTACATGATACGTCGAATAATACTCTAGAATACAGACTTTTCAGATCTTTCAGTACATTTAACGATTTCACATCGATTGCACATTCATTTGAATTTCATTAAAATACATTTAAAACTACATTAATTGATAAATAACCTACTTAATACAGTTAAATCTATGTTTTATCACTAGAATGACTTTAACGTTAATACGGCCAGCTATTATTTCCGCGGTGATTATTAATATTATATTCTTATGCTACAGGAAAGGGAATAAAAGTATTTAATGAGTGTATACAATACGGTTATTAAATAGGTCGGTCGGTAGATAGTAGTTTATTGGGTAGGTACCCCTTTCACAAATAAAACGTTAGCTGTACATAGATAGTATAAGCCTATTTGTGTAAATGCAGAGAAATGACTGTAAACTAACTCTTACCGTACTTCAGTTGAAAACAAAAAAAATGATGGCTGACTTTCCATAGAATTTGACGTCTTTGACCCATATCGTCAAACACGTCCGGAGATATATTTTTACGTAAATTCGAATAAATAGCAATAATTTAACTATAAAACGTAATATGTGAACTCAAGGTTTAAGGTTTTAAATTGGAGATATAAGATTGTGTTCTAAAAGTACGTGATTACGAAATAGGTTTTTAGGTTTGGTTACAATTTTTTCGTTTTTTACTGACGAACGGTATTCATATAAATATTAGATGTCATATAATATATCAAAGAAAACTGCCGAGTACCAACACCGAAATACCAATTTTTTGACGTAAATCAATTATCATAGAGACTGTATTGGCCAACTGTTGTTTGGTGTTTCGGGAGCTCGGCTCAGCCGTAGCGATCGGTGGTGGTCGCGGTGGTCGCGGTGGTCGCGGTGGTCGCGGTGGTCGCGGTGGTCGCCAGCGTGGCGGCGGGTCACACGGCGTGCAAAAGTCGCAGGAGCTGCGGGTTCACAAGTAATGTAAATAATAAATATGTTGGGATATATTACACAAATCGACTGTCCTACGGTAAGCTCAATTAAGGCTTGTTATGTGGGTGCCAAGCAACAATATTTAAAATATAATAGATAGATACATATAGATACTTAGATACATAGACCGCGACGACCAACAAATATTTCTGATAAAGACCTATACTGGAGTACGATTTTCAAGCCTGTAGTCGAAAGCAATGTTTGGCATATTATATATATATGGCATATAGCAATGTTCGGTGAAATGACTGAAACGAGTGGCGATGTTTCAGTCATTTCATGTTTCGAGATGTATCCCTATCGGTCGTGTTTTAAAACATCGCCACTCGTTTCAGTCATTTCACCGCCAGTCGTAATCGTAATGTACCTACTAATTTACGAGTACAAACTCGTTAAAACGGAAGTAAAAAAAATTAAATGGTTAAAAACATGTGTATTTAGTTTACATACGACATGTTTCAGAGAGCAATATGCTTAGCACATGATTGGTATGTCAGTATGTCGCCGCGAGATAGATTTTCCATCTTTTACTAACTGTATGAATAAAAGAGGGATGGATAGTCTATCTCGCGGCGACATATAGTCGCACTATACTCCGTTTTTTTTAGCATTAGAAAGACCTTTGCAGAACGAGAGATAAGATTTTTTTACAGGCACATTCTGCGGATTGAACAGTGAATACGAGTTATTAAATATCACGTATTTATTATCATTTATCATGCTATATTAGTACATACATTACTCAGTGTTGTGAACACATAAGAAACATAATGTTAGTTAATTTATATTCTAAGATGAAAAGATAAGAATTTCTAATAAATTGCGTTTACAATTTTTCATGGAAAGGTTGTACATTAAAAAACCTAAAGAGGCAGAGTTCTCACACAATTTTAAAACGTCACTGTCACTATCTGTTATTCGATTTGTCGGTTGAGTTGGTTGTGTTTTCTATTGCTGTTAGCTTACTTAAAGATTGATGTTATCGTTTTTGTTAAATTTCTTTATTAATTGTTGATCTATTTAGATATTTTGTTTGCTGGTGCACATTTAAAATTGATGAAGTCGCAGCCGGTTCCGGCTAACGTTTTTTCATCTCTAAAGAAGAAACGGCATAAGCAAAATCCTCTGACTGTCAGTGAAAAGCGGATGGTGGTGAATATTTACAAATTAGTGTTAGTAATGTGCCATAGAAAGGAATATCCCACTAAATCGGACCGTGTGAAAAAGACTACTGAGACTGCTGGCATATCGTTGGCTACGGTATACAACATTTTAAAAGAAAATAAGTTTTTAAATGAAATTAGATAACACTGTGGAAAATTTTATTATAAACGTTGGTTGTTCCGAGCCCTCGGACTCTTCCACTGACAGTGAATAAAACTTTGTAGAGTATGTCATCATTGTCATCTGAGTTTTATTTTCTAATTTGTTACCAAATTCAAACTACGTTAGAGCGTCCCAGATTAAAGCCGCCCATAATAGCGACAAATACTAAACGACGTTGCCGATGGGTAGGGTTGTCTTACTATTGTCATCTGCTCAGTCTGTATGACACCGTGTCCGCTTTTATACCGATAGTTTTATTCCTTAAATGCATGACTTTTACCGGGAGTGCATAATGTAAGCTAGATTAAATATGCAAATATTGTTAAATTTTAGACTGTAAACTTCATTAAATTCATATATGAGTTTATCGATATGAGTTACAAATTTATAAAAAAATCTTTAGTTAAAAACCGCCAAACACTAAACGAAAACCTACAATATTTAGCTTTTTTCTAAATTGCCGCCATCTTGCTTATAAAACACTTATAATGTTATTTAAATACAGTTTTGCCAACAAATTAATAATTAATAATAAATGCGTTCAGCTATCGGTAAATATGAAATGACATGTATGTACATAAGTTCCGAGTAATTCAGTGTTATCGGCCGAAATCGAAGAAGGAAGGTTTACGACCACTGCTTCTTTGTTCACCCGTTTGACAGATAATTCTAATCTAAAAAGAAACGAAGTATAATCCTGTGCTAAGCCTACATAGGTGTCCAATTATTAATCACTGAACTCGTGCTATGAAATAACCCGTCAACCTTCAAGTCAAGGGTGAATAGGCACCTTCTGGGCAAACTCACTCTATCGTAGGCCACGTCTCTGCTTTTCGCTAGTCGGTGGCCATGAGTAAGTAATTTAAATGAAAAAATATATACAGGGTATTTGGTTAGCGGTGTCGGAGCTTTTAAGGGCTTAAACTACAATCAATTTTATCGATAAATTACCATACAATTTTTTTTGTGCCAACAATAATTAAATGGCGGCCATTTTAAAATTTCAAACAGACGAATACGGGCGCACGTGATATTTCTGGAATTATACGTTTGTTATCGGTCCTATCCCTGCAAAAAAAATCTCGTTAGAGAGCTCATTAGATAAGCAAACTAATTAAGCTAATCATTTGACTCAACTATTTGAACAACAAGGCTAAAAAAAATTTATTTAACTAAAAATAGTAAAAAATTCACCTTAATTTTTCAATTAATTTAATTTTGCATGAAAACTAGGTAGTTAAGATAGGTTTTTGGTGTTGTTATTTATTAGTACAGTATGTTAGCTAAAAAATAACACCATAATTACAGCTATACCTTAAGTACTTTAGGAATTACAAGTGCTCAAACATTCACCAAAACAGCTGCATTTAGCGTTCCCGATGCAAAATCCATAAACAAATGAATGTCAGCTAGTGAAGTGGCCGCCTTCCATCCATCCAGTGCATGTTTGAGCACTTGTAATTCCTAAAGTACTTAAGGTATAACTGTAATTATGGTGTTATTTTTTAGCTAACATACTGTACTAATAAAAAACAACACCAAAAACCTATCTTAATGACCTAGTTTTCATGCAAAATTAAATTAATTGAAAAATTAAGGTGAATTTTTTACTATTCTTAATTTAAAAAAATTTTTTTAGCCTTGTTGTTCAAATAGTTGCGTTAAATGATTAGCTTAATTAGTTTGCTTATCTAATGAGCTCTCTAAAGAGATTTTTTTGCAGGGATAGAACCGATAACAAACGTATGATTCCAGAAATATCACGTGCGCCCGTATTCGTCTGTTTGAAATTTTAAAATGGCCACCATTTAATTATCGTTGACACAAAAAAAAAATTGTATGGTAATTTATCGATAAAATTGATTTGACCAAACACCCTGTATATTTATAAAAATGGAAGTACTGAGTGTGAGAAAAATTAAGTGCAAAAAGGAGTGTTTTTAATCGACACGAGTTACGAATTTCTTTTTCGCACGTGTGTAGATGGTCCTTTAGATTCGACTTGACAAGAAATGAATCACTTCTTACACTACGTAAAAAAGCATCATCTTTACTGAAAATCCGTTCTGAAACTTACGTTTGAGGCACAAGGATCAAAATCTTCATATTGATAACAACCTATAAAGGTAGATTTACACCAAACGAGCGGACGCTCATTCTCAATACGAAATCAACGAATTTCAACGAATTACGTTTTGTGTAACGAACGAATTCCGTAGAGTGGGGATAGAATAAGCAGTCGTGCGTTCGGTGTAAATCCATCTTCAGGTGCAAAATGCTGAAGATTTGTTCAGAACTGAGCCTCGTACGTCGTCGCCGTCGTCATATTTAGTGGCGTACCTGTTTGGGAGCGAGCGCTTTAGCGGCGTGCGGCCACCGCGCGGCGCACAGCGCGAGCAGCGCGCACAGCACGCACAGCGCGCCCAGCAGCGGCAGCAGCCTGCCGCCGCCGCCGCCGCCGCCCGCGCGGGGCGCCGCCCCCGCCCCCCCCGCGCCCCCCGGCCCCCCACCGGCCGCGCCCCACCAGCCGCCGCGCCACGCCGCGTGGTGCGCCGGCAGCAGCTCGCGGTCCAGGCACAGCGAGCACAGCGGTGCGGGGGGACCTGCCGGGTGATGATGTTCCACTTTGTCAATACAATGCAGACATGAAATATAACTATGAAAACGGATAAACTCGCGTATATTAACTAATTTTAACTTCATTCCGACGTTTCGAACACTTTACAGGGTTCGTGGTCTGCGGATGACTGACAATGGAGGAAATTTGATAGATCTACCTCCATCAAAATAAGAAAGATAAGTACAAAACTACCCACCAAAGAAAAATTACTAAACCACAGACAATAAATTTTAAGGGTGGATGTACATACAAAATTTGCAAATTAAGCTAGTTATTCATTACAAATATTTTCAGAATGAAGACAAGAGACAAAATAAATAATCTACGCCGGTTCTATCCCTACGCCACTGCCTAAGAAGTATTTCCTTCCTTTGTATGATTGTATTGTTAGGAAGGTATCCCAAAATTGGGACCGGCATGAAACTCAGCGGGACAACTCTTTTCAAAAAACATTTGTTGTACATCTTAAGATCATCATGCATTAAACCGAAACATACAATTTTGATTAATAAGGAAATGTAAAATAATTTTGAAAAATTTTTTTGCCACAGTACTAAAAAGGGGGGGTAATGGTCACCACCGCCAAATACATCAGCCTCACGGTTTATGTCTAGACTGTTCCTTTATCAGATGAACAACTGGATCCCAAGCTGGTGGTAGAGAAAAGCTTCTTTCCATTCTATTAAAGTTTGGATATTTCATTATCTCAATAGCCTCACGCAACATTCTAGGAATGTTTCTCTTATGTTCTTAGCGGACAATACAACATATAAACATGTTAAGAAAGATCCGACTACGAGGATATTAAAGAGTACCAAAGAGCTTATTGGTGAATACTCGGACGACCTTAATCTGGATGTTCCAAGTTTAGTTCCTGATTCCCCAATCTAATCCGAAGACCGGCGTAGATTATTTATTTTGTCTCTTGTCTTCATTCTGAAAATATTTGTAATGAATAACTAGCTTAATTTGCAAATTTTGTATGTACATCCACCCTTAAAATTTATTGTCTGTGGTTTAGTAATTTTTCTTTAGTGGGTAGTTTTGTACTTATCTTTCTTATTTTGATGATTTCCTCCATTGTCGGTCATCCGCAGACCACGAACCCTGTAAAGTGTTCGAAACGTCGGAATGAAGTTAAAATTAGTTAATATACGCGAGTTTATCCGTTTTCATAGTTTTATTTCATGAGTAATCCTCGCGGTAACCGAAGAAAATATTACAATACAGACAATCAAATCTGACATACGACTATGAAGATACCACGACTGTAAACATACACAGAAAAAGAAACAAGTAAACGGAAGGAAGAAAAGGTATACGGAAAGGGGGAAAGGTAGACAGCGGGAGAGACGTATTCAGAAAGGGGGACATATATACAGAAAGGGGGACAGGTAAACGAGAGGAGAGACAGGTATACAGAAAGGGGGACCGGTAAACAAGAAGAAATACAGGTATACAGAAAGGGGGACCGGTAAACACGAAGAAGGACAGTTATACAGAAAGAGGGAAAGTAAACAAAAAGAGGGACAAGTACACGGAAAGGGGGAGATGTAAACGGGAGGAGGGGCAGGTATACAGAAAGAGGGACAAGTAAACAAAAAGTGGGACAAGTACACGGAAAGGGGGAGATGTAAACGGGAGGAGGGGCAGGTATACAAAAAGGGAGACAGGTAAATAAGAGGGGGGACAGGTAAACAAAAGGGGAACAGATAAACAGAAGGAAAAACAAGTATACAGGAGTATTTCCCACCGGTTCATCTCGGATCAATAGTGTAGGGTTAGAACCGGATGAAATTTTAATTTTATATGTAACTTAGACCATTCAAAAAAGTTTATTACCATTCCTACTTAAATACAAAATCGTTTGAATTTAAGTTAGTATATGTCGGCGGCGTTCCGCCTTCGGGCTCCATTGTTGATATATTATTGGAAATAAACCACTCAATTACGTTATACTTTATTTAATTCAAGTATATACAGAATTTCCAAGAAAGTAATGAACCTACTTCTAAGGGCGCATGGGCTTAAATACTCGGTAACAAACAACTCCACCAGATCTTCCTCCATCATTATCACGCCACCTGGTTCGGTCAAAACAAGTGACGTAATTTACAACACATTAATACCCATTTTATTTAATTATACATAAAAAATGTAAAAAGCTTCAGGATAATATAACTACAATTATGTAATTAATAGTTCATGCTAGAATACAGTTTTATCAACATCATCATTGTAATCGGAAGTTATCAACAATCTTACTAAAATACACATTGAAATTATGATTGCAATATCAATTCAACATCTCATTATTTTAATCAAAGAAAATAATATATTTGGAAGGTACGCCGCCCATACGGCCATTCTGGTCCAGCGCGTTCTCTGCGCTGTTTTATTTTTTAAGTTACAGTTTTTAACATAAAATAAGTTTGATGGCATTCCGTAAATCTAACATAATTAGCATGCAAAATAGACATCACCCAGCTAGGGATCTAGCCATACAACACAAGGCATCACCCACCTAGGGATCTAGCCACATAACACAAGGCATCACCCACCTAGGGATCTAGCCGCACAACAAGGCGTCACCCTCCTCGGGATCTAGCCGCCAAGACCGGGAAGGGAACACTTGGTGGCCAGCCAGTGTTAAGGAAGGAAATGTGGATAGGAAATAAATAAAGTTCAACAATTTATTCCGATGGCAATAAAAATAAAAATTAATATTAATTTTACATTTCACATACAATGAAATAAAATTCAGAGCTCAATTCTCGTCATCCGCCCATACGGGAATCTCATCAAAGTCATCAAAAGGATCTGCCAGTCCAGTGGGGGCAGTGGTATCAATTTATAACGGTCATTAAGTAGGATTTCCAATATTTCCATGGGGCCCTCAAGTTTTGGTCCCAATTTTGTAGTGTGACGTTCATGAATACGCATTAAGACAAAATCTCCAACTTGATAATGTTTAACTTGCGCTTTACCTTTATCAAATCGAATTTTATCCTGAATAGATCGCTCGTCCATCCTTTCTTTACAGGCATTTCTAACGGCAATAAGATCTCCGACAGGTTCATCATCATCGACTTGGAAGAGCTTAATAGCTGGCGGTGAGCATTTTTTACCCAACAATAACTCCATTGGACTTTTACCGGTACTTTTAGACAATGTGCAATTTATAGCCAATTGTAAATCCTGAATTGCATTATGCCAAGGTTTATTAAGCTCCACCACAGACATATTATCTTTAATAACTTTCATAATTCGTTCCACCTGACCGTTTGCCCTACTAGCTCCCTTTGCAACAACGTGATGCTCAATACCGTAATTTTGACAAAATAACTTAAGGTGGATGTCCCTGTGCGATTTTCATACAAATTTGTTGACATTAACGCTGTTAATTAGTGGACTATTTGTAATTTTGAACCTTGATAGTAAGTTGTACGTATCCCGTAGATTGCGCGTATGTAAAAAAAAGTCCAAAAAGTGGTATAGTATTTCTGAATTATCAATTTGAAAATTGATACAATTTCGCTCTTTGCCTTTGTATATGTGCGTGAATAATACTATCCATGAAAACTAACATGGAGGCAGATGACAAGGTAAGTTTAACCATATCCATCACAGATGTCACTTTAAAACTGCTAGTTAAATGACCTCACTAATTAGTAATATATTCGGTCAATAGATGGATTATTAAAAGTAAGCGTAATTCATAAAATAGGTATGTTGTTATTGTTTTTATTTTATCAAATAAAATATCCGGTAAAATTTTATCCCTCGATTCGCCAGGTCGGATCTCAAAATACAATATATCGGTCAGTATTTTTTATGAATTACAGCCAGTAGGTAGTTAGGTAGCTACTTTTGTATCTAACTATGATGCTCACTTTAATTCTCATTTAGCGTAACTTGTACAACAGTTTGGAAGAAAGGAGCACATTAATATGATAGGTACTAATTAATATCTGAGAGGTAATAAATAAAATAAGTGGCTATAAATTAATAATAATAATAAACAAATAAATATATCGGGACATCTTAAGCTTAAATTAAGGCTTGTGTTGTGGGTAATAAGAAATAAGCGATGATACATATCATGTAACTACATACAGATACTTAAACACATAGATAGCCACGATCAAGGAACAAATATTTGTGATAAAAAAAATACACAAAATAATGCTTTCACTGGGATTCGAACCCGGAACCTCCAGCTTCATAGATAGGGTCACAACTAACTCGGCTACCGAGGCTGACGACTTTAATTTAAATGGACGCGTAAAATACTTTTTGGTAAGTGGTCATAAAATATTTTGTTCATTTGTCACAGCAAAGTCAATGTCATCTATGAGTCAACATTTTGCAATTTTGTTCCACAAGTCAAGGCAAAAGTGTTCGTTTCGATAAAATCGATATCATAAACATGCCCACAACGATGGGCAGAACGAATAAAAATGAGTACCGAAAACACCGTTGTTCTGGGGGGAAAAGAAAAAGCGTCGAGTAGAAGCGGGGTTACTCCTTCACCATGGCACCACATAGTAAGTATCTCGCCGTAGCGAAAATTTCAAATTTGAAGCGTAATAGTTAAAACACCTATTTAATAAGTACAACTAACCTAACGGAATACCCGAGCCGCTTTTAAAGTAGTTAGAACATTTTTTCTTCTATATTTATGACACTCTCACATTTTACATTTGCCAGCTAATCTTTGTCGAATTCAAATGATTCTGTAGTAGATATACATATTATTACCTTTATTCTATTGCCAATTGCGACACGAACTTTGTCAGTTATTATTAATTTCAATAAAAAGAAACAGATAGGGAGGTATAATAAATTAAATTCACCAATGTGACT
This sequence comes from Thaumatotibia leucotreta, assembly GCA_025490895.1. Lineage (NCBI taxonomy): Eukaryota > Metazoa > Arthropoda > Insecta > Lepidoptera > Tortricidae > Thaumatotibia > Thaumatotibia leucotreta. Next base: position 87,524 of record JALPQI010030507.1, on the reverse strand, counting down.
ATTTCAGGAGGATAGCAGCTTGGCGGGATATTAAGACCGACCAAACTCACGAGCCTGAAACATCAGATTCCACCAATCAAACCCCAATTATTTGTGCAACTAATGCTCAGTGAGTGTTTACTACTTTTAGAGTTGTATAATTCATTATGGAATTCATATCATATGAACCTAATGTCGTCGTATTAGAGACTAACTGTAGCTTAAATAACTATGTCTAGGTACACATATATTGCAGGACAGCGAAAGTATTCAGTATGTTATAGGTGTGTAACTTGTCAATCTATAATATGTAATAGATAACAATACCCATATACTTTTCACTTGACATATTCCAACAGTCATTACTGTCATTAGACTTACAAAGCAATACTAAAGTTTTAGCTAAACCACTAATTGGAGTTCGAGGCCAAAGAATCTACGAAAATATTGCCACAACAATGAAATGTTCATACAATAGTAAATCCTTATTTTCTAAAAACAGACGTTGAGATATCTTATTTATTGGTAATTTTAATTCTTTAATTTATAGAAACAATATTATTTACTTATTTTCACGTAAATATAAGATATTTTAATAAAAACGGAATTATCCGCAATTATTAGTAACAAAGTTGGTATTGCGCTGGTATCACTTCATGTGTTAATAACATTTGGTACAGCAATTTAACTACACATAAATTAAAACCCTATTTCTGCATACGTTTAGAAAATTGCAGAATAATACATTGTAGCGTGCTTTATGTTCACATTTCGTATTCGTAAAATTCCTTTGACCTACAAATTTCTTTGGCAGTGCTATAGTTCTCCATTTAAATTATCATAGAGATCTAACGTTTTGTTTTCTTCTGTAGGTTGTTAACAAGGTGACCCACTTGGTTCAGCCATGTTTAGCTTCGCTATACACCCCATCATCAAAAAATTAAATTCCAAATGAAATATACTGTGTGAAATCTTATAAATACTGTCTTAATAAATATGACACGCTGTCGTTTGTGTTCACTGGTAATTTTAAATTATTTACAAGAAAATGTTGTCATATCAATGTTAGTTAAGAGAAAAGAAAAGTTTTTAGGTATTTACGTGTTTTTAAGAAAATCCTAGTTGGGACTACCATATTAAACAGAAACGCGAAAAAACATTACAGAGGTAAATAATAACTTGGTTCAGCCATGTTTAGCTTCGCTATACTGCCGTGCAATTCCTAAACCACAGTAACGGACAAATGTCGATTTTGAGATAATAACAAAAAACAGTTTTAAAGTAATATATTTTCCAAGATTTGATAGTTATTGAGAATTTTTTTATCCAAAATGAAGTATTAAAATCATACAATATGATAAATTAAAAAATACGTGCTTCTGCATTTTCTAAAATTAAATATGTGTTTTTTTCGAAATTCTGTGTTTGTACTGCGCTTCTAAAAACAGGGAAAAATATAACAATTACTAATTAAGACACAGTAAAATGACTACTTACTGCGCAAATTTTGCGTGCTTTATAGAGATACGCGGCATTTTACAGGTTAAACTGCAGTAAAAGGGACTAGTACACTGTAATTTAACTAGTATTTTGATTGAATTTTCGTGCTACGAACTTCATTCACAGCAGTAAAATATAGTTTTTTTAAAATTAAGTCATTAAAATACAACAAAACTTTTTAACAGTGTAACATAACTTTATTATTAAGAAATTCAAACACGCTTATCAAGTTTCAAGCCAATGTGAGACACAGAAGGAAGTAAAAAACGATTTAAAAGTTACTTGGAAAACGCAGTTTATTTAGGGATTTGACGTCAATAATACAAAAAATAGACAAAAATTAAGGTTTATTATCACATTTTCTTAAGCAATGAAATAACAATCAACTTAAGGTACCAGTATTCGGTTCTAATCATAGCAAATGGCACATTATATTTAGCCTTACATTGATTTCAATGAGTAAGCTCACGACTGATTATGGCGTAGCACTTCTATGATTAATTTTAATAAATATAATTTCTTACGTATTCGTGTCAGTTACAAATCAAAAAGTCTTTAGAATACAGTATATTATAATACAAAACCCTATAAAACAATAAATTGTCATTAATTATGACCTATTACTACAATACTCGTAGTACTCCGCTCTTGGAGTATATTTATGTATAGGTTTTGTTATGTTGTTTTCGAGAAAACTAGGAAACTAATTTGCTTCGTTAAAGCACCCTGTTAATAAGATAAATAAATGGAACCTAATAGTCATAATTCTAGAACCGCCGGCCGGTTTGTGGAGGCCTTTAATAAGGTCATGACAGACAGTGTTAAACAAACATCTTGACAGGATATTACATAGGGATTATTTAGAAAATAAATTATAATGTTCTTTTTTGTTCAGTAAATGTTTTTTTTTTAATTTCTAGTGAAAGTTAATTGTTTTGATGTTAATTATTAATTAAAGTCCCTTAAATATCCGTGACTAATTTAATAACACCGTATATATATTATGTAGCAATCCATTAAAGAAATAATTAGGAATTTACTTTCATATTTTATGTGTAGCTTTGAATTTAAACTAACATAAAGAAATTTGTTAAATGCAACTGGAATTACCGTAGGTATACGACACTTAAACCAAAAAGTATGTAGCAATCTTATCGAATCCCAAAACAGGTAAATACAAATTTCTAAATACTCGATTATTGACCGGTATTGGCGGTATTCGTATAATTCATAATGTATAATCTACTTCATACGTTACGGCGAGGTACCGCAATCAAGAACAAAATGTAACAATATTATGACATAACGATGATATTTGTTGGCAAGGCATTGCTTAATAAGATGATACCGCCGCCTATGAACCATCACTTGCATAGCAAAATTAAATGTGTACAAACTAAAGAGAAGGTTATTTTTTTGTCTTTTAAGAACCTAATAATTAGGTAATAATACCTTTATAAGTTTTTATTCGGTTATCAACAGACGACACCTTGGTTGTTTTAAATTGTAAATAGGTCAAGAATTATTTTACTACCTTAAACAGGGTGTTCTAACGATATCACTATAAGCTCTCTTCAAGGAACGTCCGAGATGGAACTACTCGTAACTCGAAGTTGCCACTTAAAATAAACGTCTAAATGCAGTTAAAATAATCAAATAACATAAAAATACTGCCTAAACTGCAGCCCCTTGGGGTGCTACTGTCCTTTAGCTAGTATTATTGCTATTGCAAGTAATACAACATACAGCATAATGTGTACATTCATGAACTTGTTACTGCAGTTTAGATGGCAATACGATACTTATTTGAACAGTAGTGTACCACTTTAAATATCGTTATTTTACTCCTACTGCGTCTTAACTAGTAATTATGCTTAATAATCTATGAAACTGGAAACGCAGTACAACACTTTTGGCATAAAAATTGTATACTGTGTTTTAATTAGTTTCTTTATAAACGAGATACTATGAGTTTACATGCTAAAAATCATGAAAATCTACACCTGTACTGCGTTTTAGTCAGTATCAGCCCAAAAACCGTAGCCGTAGACCATTTTACTGCGCTTTATATTGCATTGTGCAGGAAAAACTAGTCACTTACTGCTTTTGGGGTTTCAAGTTTCCATGTTCCAGTTTTCCAAATTAAAAACCGATCGATTGGGATTATGCGTTTTGATTTGCCGATTATAAATCACCAATAAACCAAAAATCGGAAAATTGGCAGTTACTGTGGTTTAGGCATTGCACGGCAGTATACACCCCATCATCAAAAAATTAAATTTCAAATGAAATATACTGGGTGAAATGTTATACGAGTATGTACTGTCTTAATCAATATGGCACGCTGTCGTTTGTGTTCACTGGTAATTTTAAGTTCTTTACAAGAAAATGTTGTCATATCAATGTTAGTTAAGAGAAAAGAAAAGTTTTTAGGTATTTACGTGTTTTTAAGAAAATCCTAGTTGTGACAGCCACAACAGAAACGCGTAAAAACACTACAGTGGTATATAATGTTTTTATTAGGAATTATTTTAAATAAATTAATTAACTAACAAAAAGGTTGAGGAAACCTGAAAACTTTACTTGACAATGACATAAGAGACTTTGACAGATTTGACAATAACGCATCTGTCGTAGTTTCGTTGGCCTCGAACTCCAATTACTGGTATACGTATGTAATATTTTCAAATAATTTCATTCAAACTGTCTACTCAAAGACATTACCTTTTCAAATCAACCAATCACCATGTGAGACGGCGCTGCGCGCTGCATACTGTCGGCAACCTCTCAAAATGAGCGTCTCAGACCGAGCAGAGTCACAGTTAAAATTATCGTGTTATTGTGTACCTATGAATAATTAGTATATTTTAATTTCTCGCAATTAAAATAAAAAGTAAAGTAGCTCTGGTTTAGAAACCATATTACTGGAACAATTTGAAAACAAACGATGAAAAAAAAACTCGCGGTAATATTATGGCTTGTTTTAGGCTGTTATCAAACAATATATTTATTATACTAATATCATGGGGCATTCCTCCACAAGTCGACCTACCTAGCGTCAAGTCCCCGCCTCCTATATTATTGTGATATGAGCTAGCTTTATTGACTGCGTAACTTACTTTTCCTAACTAGTGCGGAGAAGTAAACTTTGCGCACGCTTCTCGTACGTTAATTTCTCTTTTTAAGGCACTTGTTATGAGAAAAGTCGTTCGATACACGTGTAAAAACTTCTTTTTAACTCGGGTGATTGACTTTCATCCTCGTGGAAAAAATTTTTTTTTTGCACTTGCATCGAAATGCAACTACTACTACTACTACTATTCTTTCCCTCTTGCTCGCACCAGTCGCGCCAATATGCGTGTGCGACAAGGATGACTGGAAAATAACTTGTACAAACATTAAGTTTAATCACGTTTCTGTAATATTATTATGAAGGCTATTCTTCTGTTTCTACCTATCGTTATCCCGGCTTTTGCCAGGGTCCGTACCTACCTTTCCTCCTCTTTGCGCGATCCTGGGCATCTTCATACTTCACTGTCTGTCCATCTGTCTGTCTATCACCAATATGTATCTAATGGATAATTAGTTGAAATTTTCTCAGATGATGTACAATCAGCAGCAGATATTGCTAAGCGGGCAGAGTTTTCAAAATAAACTATGCACGACTATTAGAGTGTGTTAAGATCATTGTGAACACCCTACTCGTTAAGCAATATCTGCTGCTGATTGTACCTACCTAAAATATTGCCGATATAACAAGAAACACTAAAAATAATTAAATATTTATATAGCTATGTTTTGTCGTGTTTCGAATAATAACAACATAATTTAAAAAAAAAAATCTTTATTATTGGACGATTAGTATATGAACAAATAAATATATTTAGCATGTGACCATCTTACACATATCAACCTAGTCCCACAATAAACTCAATCAAGGCTTGTGTGAGAACTAAACTACAAAATATGTAATATATAGAATAGATACATACAAATACTTAAATACATATTGAATAGTTGGAGTCCTAATTTTATTAATCTGTACGTTACGTAGGTATGAACATGGCATTTTGATTTTTAACCGACTTCAAAAAGGAGGAGGTTTACAATTCGTCGAAATCTTTTTTTTTAGATTAGGCAATCTCTTATGGACCTATAATGATAACCTATCAGGTTTTATACTTGCAGACTATTTTATTCAAATAATTTTAAGTTTTATAGTCTACCTAAAACCTTCTCTTCTTAAATCACTCTATCTATATCTATAGAAATCCGTTGCGTAGGTGTAAAGATTGAAGCATACAATAGGGATATAGGGACAAGAGAATGCGACTTTGTTTTATATTATGTAGTGATTTGGAAGATTATAACCCCTTTATTCATAACCGTCTCCTAATTTAGCAAACTGTTTTTGGGGTTCCGTTGCCAAAATTGCAAAAAACGAAAACCTTATATTCGTGAAGTCATGTCCGTCTCTGTCCGTGTCTGTCTGTCACATCCAATTTACTCGGAAACAATAAATGGAATACTCGGAAGTAATGATATTTGGTGAGGATTGTGTTGTATGAACTGCCAATGATATATAGTAAAGATACGTTATACTCTAACAAAATGAGCGAAATTAATACTTCACACCATACTTCTACAATTTATTGATAGTTGACACTTTTCTTCCTACAATTTATTGATAGTTGACAAACACTTATCTTCATAATTCATAATGCGTAAAAGAGATGGTAAAATACATATACTCGTATTTAATAAACGAAAAAGAGACAAGATGTATCTCTTATAGTTTTTGAGATAGGTTGTTTTAACTGTATTTTTTATGATAAATTGATAGTGGTACGGAGTCCGACTCGCACTTGGTGCGTTTTTTAATTCATAATACATACATAATTATTATATACGTATAAAAATCAACTACAGGAAACAACGTATCACTTCCTAGTAAGTTTGTGTGTCTGTTGGTCCATACGGAAGAAAACGTTGATTTAAACTGAATACCTAAATTCTCAAATTTGAAGTCTTCATGACCTAAAAACTAAATAAACCTCCACGTTAATGAAATCAGAAGATCTGTTTGTCTGTTCGTCTCTGTGCCTGTTCATAGCCTGGCTGAAAGTTATAGTTTGCCTGTCGATTTGCCTGCCCACCTGTTTTTCTTTGTTTGAATGCATGATTTTTGTACATGTGACCGTTTCAATTCGTAACAGATCCCTGTAAAATACACTGAGCAAATTTGATAGTCACCTACTTACCTATGTGTAAACATAATTATTGATAGGCAAGGTTTTGTATATTTATTTTAAAATGTACTTTCTGCAAATAGGTAGGTAGTTAAAATATTTTTTGTGCTGTCCACATGGCGTGTTAAGAAATTAAAACTTGTTTGAACCCATTGAACTTAAAAATCTAGAGTATTTCCGCTGGGAAACAATTCTTATTATAATAAGCGAACTCTGATTCAGAAAATATTATTTTGCATCCGTCTGAATTTCACAACTGATTCTTGTAAAATGGTATGTAATGAGTATAAGTTGAGTGGCCGTGTGGTGACGGCAATAGAAATACATTTGTTACCACCCCAACTCTTCCCTTGGGTGCCCTAATAGTCAAATAAGGGATTCGAAGTGTCACTGACCATTATTTATTGAATATTGGATGATGGGCAACAGCTTGCCCTGCGTAGCGATTATGGGTATTTACTTCCTAATGCGTCCGTATGCTTAGGTACCTAATACGAGAGGCCTTTGTCCAGCAGTGGACTAATTATAGACTGATGATGTGATCTGAAGGCCGGTTCACACGTATTAAGTTGTCAAGTAGTCAACTAAATTTTAACTTAATTTTAAGCGACTTAATTTTAAGTAAGCGTTTACACGTCGTAACAGCTAAGCTCTTTAGTCCGCCCGAGATGGACCATCAATAGCGCGTTCAAGTCAGTAATTAAATTCGTATTAAGCGAGGTTTTAGACGAATTGCGTTTAATATATTCTTCAATAAACTTCACTGTAGTGTTTTGCAACCACTTCGACATTTTCGAAAAAGATAAATATATATATTATAGGCTCCTAACCGTTTCCGACCACGGCGACTGCTTCAACTCCATTGTTGGTGCTCATGTGCTCTCGTGTGGCTGACGTTATTCAAAAAGATGTTAACTTACGAACATACAATTGCAACCGCTCTGCCAAACTTATACAGTTTACTAATATTTAACTAAATCGTACCTGTCCAAACGTGTCAAGTGGTAAGCCACGCCCACCCACTTAACCGAAAAATGGACGGAATTCTAATCTACTTGCTTAAGTGCACACTAAATTTTAACTTGTAACTTGTTACTAAATTGATCGTTTACACGCTTTAAGTCACTTAAAATTAAGTTAAAATTTAGTTAATTACTTGACAACTTAATACGTGTGAACCGGGCTAAAGCCTATACAAACTAAAGTTTAAGTTACCGTACGAGCCCAACACTTGCCCCATTCTTGATGGTGGATGTGATAAATAAAATCACTGATCTATGGTTATGATATAATTTACTGTAAACTAACGCATGAAGAGTATCAGCTACGGACGTATAAACGTTAACGAATAAAGTAATTAAAATAAGTGTATTAAGTCAGCGTGATCGTGGGTACAGCAATTATATTTAATGCTGTCGGGGGGATGTGCAGTGCATGCAATGTACAGTTACTATAACTTTTCTTATGACATACATAAAGAATTACCACATGACTTGATGCCCACCTGACGGTGTGTTTATTTTGTAAAGTTTCAAAATCATTGTTTGTATGTCTGTCTGTCTCTCTGTCTGTTTAGGGCTCCCTCTATATGGCTGTCGGAGATATGAGTTACTAAATCTAGAAAACGATAAGCAATGTTTTGCTTGGAGTGGTCTTTGCTTGGTCCATGCAGGTTTGCAGGTAGATGATACCAACCTATGAACAGGTGGCTGGTGACCTGACAGTATAAAAGGTCACAACTGCAGTGTTCATCAATTCATTCCCGTGTTAGACATAGAACGATTCACTCTTGTCTTGTTATGTGAAGGGTTTACATTCTTACGAAGGAAGTTATTTCTATGGGGTATGCATCCTATGCATGGGCGCAAGCTTAGAACTCTCCATTCGTTTTCTACTACTGCGTAGATGCGTAGATACAAGATTCTGTAACGAGTAACAAGTAGCTAGGCCTCTTAGCTCGGCTGTCATTAGGGTTCCCGATATCAGCAAGTGGGATAAAGAATCAAGGCTCACGTAACAGTGAGTACTGGTATTGCATCACATGTAAACGGTAAGGTTTAAAATCGACAACAGTTGGTAAGGTAATGATTGTTCACTATGTTTGCAGTTAAGTTTGATTTGAGTCGTGATTTAGAAAACTGCTTTGTTCTTTTTTTGTGATTACTGTTGTAAGAAAACGTGTGGGTATGTATCCTACCCTATTGGAAAAAAAAAGAAATAAAAACAGTAATTCTAGTGATTTCAAAGTATATCATGACCCATACTTATTACTTAGTTAGTTGTGAAATACTAGCAGTACCAAAATATGGGCAGGTAGCCCTTTGTTTTGTTTTGTTTTCGAGTCTACCAAAAATTAATTTGTGATAGTGATAAACATTTTCAATCCATGCCTTGCGTTAAAAGTTTTCTATGCGTGTGAAATTACCGTTACAGATGTTCAACTTCAAGATCAACAAGCTCACTGTCATAGTAGTCTACAGTTTCATCAATGATGAATATGCTGTGACGATGAAACGAGCGCAATTTCTTGCGATACCTATGTCCAAGAAATTAAGAATTGAAGACGCCAACTCTATGGTTATTTTGGAGCAACGGAAATTAAGGGACAGGTTTCTTTCCAATTGTTTTAATGAAAAATTAGAAGCAGTAGTTTAAAGAACTAACGGTTGACATTTCTGTTTGTAACGTTAAGTTTTTGTGTTTTTAATACGTTTTATTATTTGCGAGATTAATTTGATTATAGTAAAGTGAAGCACAATCTTATTTTGATGTCGAGTATAAGATGAGGTCAGTGTCTAACCTCAAACTTTAGGTACTTAGTGTTATGATTAGGTCTAGCATTCCAATTATCTCAACATCTGTTCAAAACTGCTTATTGCTAGTCTACTTGAAAAAAAAAGGAAATCAGTCGGCTTTGACTTTACTTTGTTTTTGTGATAAAAATGATATCGTACAATTTGATGATTACAGTTCAACATGGTGAGTCAGAACGAGCTGCCGGCCTGCAAGTTGTTGATGTCATGCCCGGTGGCGTAGCAGGTGTCGCTACTGCCTACCGTGAACACGTGGTGCAGCACGTGGTGTGGACACGTTGTTAATCCGCTGAGCAGTTCACATTTTTGTTGGGCTATTTGAGGTCTGAGCTAATTGGTGAAACTAATGTTGTTGTAGCCATCGAGGGCTTATTCCCTTTCGATTCTATAGAGTTGAAAAAAAAATTGGAGGAAGAAATGCAAAATTGAAACTAAATTAGACATCAATGTTACAGTTACGCAAGTTTAAAATAAACAAGTTTTATTAAACGCATTGAGATCGGTTATAATAATTTCTGAAGGGTGATGATGATGGTCATGATGGTGGTCATGATGGTGGTCATGATGATGGTCATGATGGTGGTCATGATGACGGTCATGATGGTGGTCATGATGGTGGTCATGATGGTGGTCATGATGGTGGTCATGATGATGGTCATGATGGTGGTCATGATGGTGGTCATGATGGTGGTCATGATGATGGTCATGATGGTGATCATTGTAGTGATCGTGGTGATGATCATGATGGTGGTTATGGTGATGATCATGTTAGTGGTCATGATGATGATGGTGGTGATAGTCATTTCTCATTATGTGGGCTGTCCATAGTTTCAATTTGACTACTTTAGTTTAATTAAAGTTGTGGATTATAATTATTGGAATTAGTCATTTAGTTTGCAATCGTAGAATGAAACATTTTACATTCAGTTTGGTTACCTTTTCTCAGACTGCATACACCATTTTATCATTCGTAATCGTAGGTGTAAAATCGGATCTATTTTTCCGTCTCCGTGCGGCCACGATTGTGGGTGGCATGCGTTTGGTTTGATGGTGTAATCGGTCGATGTGTTTTTGGTTTGGTTACCGGATGGAGGTAGACCAATTTTGTTGTTGCTGGATGGAAGCAACTGTGGTTTTGGTTACCGGATGGAGGTAGACCAACTTTAGAGTACTGTAACCCATTTGTTGGTTTGCTGAAGTGTTTCATTTGACTATTGTAGAACTATGTCTGTTACTGGCTAGTAAAGTAGTAAGTACATAGACTGACTAGTCTATTCGAATGTTAATGAAGTTGATTTTAATTCCCTGAGTTGATTAAACGAGTACCTAAATAATTTTTAAATTTAATGAATTCAAATCATCACTCATGTGAGCTTTCAATGGACCGAGAGCAAGTCCGAGGGATTGAGCGTGATCTAATAATCGCATCGGAAGTTCCGAAGCATGTAAAAGGTGCACGTAGACTGCTTTTTATGTGCAGTATACTCTTTGCGAAGAGTAGCACTTACGTGGCTGAGATGGTTCTAACTTCTGATAGGTTATTGGATCCTAACAATCCGATGGACAAAAATGAAATCTGGTGGTTATGGTGTAACCTGGTTGAGTAATTTATCAATGTGAGTTTCCGATAGACATAAACGTGACTTGTGTTTCCTTAATTTTGATTTTACTGGTAACTGAAACTGAGCTGGTGGCACTATCAAAATTGTCTAACAAATTGAAGTTCATAAATGATTGAATACAGATAACATTTTGTTGTTAATGAAAATGCTAGAAAGCCAAGTACCACGTGACGTAGATGAAGATTGTTGTGGCATGAAGGATGAGGTTCTCAGTTCGGTTGGTCGACCGTACCAGAGGCTTGATCGTAGCCGTAGCCCGTTAGAAGTCGGTGTCTACCTTTGAGTAGTCCGTGGGTACGCGGTGCGCGATAAGCTCTGGCGGAGGTCGGGTCTTGTAGAGACCGTAGAGTCAGGGTTGACTCGGCGATCCCTTGGGGATGCGCGTAGTGTGTGGTTATGTGATAACCAATAGGCCACGAATGAGAGACCTGCTTCCGAACGTTTGCCGTCATGTGTTTTACGTAAAAGGTGGCTATGAAAGCCAGGTGGTACTTGTCTGGTCTTGCATTTAAATTGGTGGTAATGAATTGACTTTAAGTGATTCTAAATTCAGTTGCAAAGAATGAAATTATTTTCCTTGAGTTGAGTTGATTTTACGTAGACAGATAATTTGGTCAGGAGTAACCGAGTGGTGACACAGATTACTGATGTACGTGTTTGTTTCAGATACAAGCGAGGACGCTTGTCTTGTCAGTATGGCCGTGTCGGAGATATGAGTTACTAAATCTAGAAAACGATAAGCAATGTTTTGCTTGGAGTGGTCTTTGCTTGGTCCATGCAGGTTTGCAGGTAGATGATACCAACCTATGAACAGGTGGCTGGTGACCTGACAGTATAAAAGGTCACAACTGCAGTGTTCATCAATTCATTCCCGTGTTAGACATAGAACGATTCACTCTTGTCTTGTTATGTGAAGGGTTTACATTCTTACGAAGGAAGTTATTTCTATGGGGTATGCATCCTATGCATGGACGCAAGCTTAGAACTCTCCATTCGTTTTCTACTACTGCGTAGATGCGTAGATACAAGATTCTGTAACGAGTAACAAGTAGCTAGGCCTCTTAGCTCGGCTGTCATTAGGGTTCCCGATATGGCTTTTTTTTTTTCGAAACGCTTATGTTATAAGAGACTTGGCATAATCAATTTTTGTAAACAATATTTAGAATATTACTTTGCCAGAAACTATTTTGGCATATTATTATTTAGGTCATGTGTTATTTCGCAGAAATTGGATGTCCATATTTTTGGCATAGGTACATAATTATACACGGTGTTACGCGAGCACTGCCAAAGGTTTTAACTATGCATTCTAGACATCAAAATAAACACAAAATATTATGAGACCTTATGTCAATTCCACCAAAAAAAAATTTTTTTTCTTTTTTTAGGCCGATTTGAATACTTTTTAACATTTCCAGTACTTTTTATCATAACAACAATTTGTTTAAATTATTTATTTCAATTGTTTTTTTAGGTACAGGTTATTTCGTCAAGTCTATTCGTATTTTTTGATTATCAGGCAAAAGGTGTGGTAATATTAGAACACATTGTGGTAGCATTGTAATTCAAAAGAAGTTAAATGACGAGTTACGTCGAAAAACTTATTTCGAAAAAAGGTTGATTATCTCTGAAACCAAGCCGAATCCAGGAAATTTTATATAACACTAAAGACTCTAAATATGGTCAGGAATCCAGCATTAAAATCTTTCGGAATGCTGACGTAACACCGTGTATACAACTCTCCGAAACGTACTTCACATACATATATTTTACGTTAGGCAGAAATGCATTATCTATTATGGTAGATTGGGTTTGGTACATATACTTATTATAACGATATATAATAAGACAATGTTAAGAAAAAGATGAGGTGATTGGTTGGTTAGGTTAGAACAACGATCTTGACTACCGTTCATTATTGCTGTGGCAAACTGGGTAAGGTTAGACTAGAACAATTGCGATCTCATTAGGAACTCACTGCTACGACAAAGTGGGTTAGGTTAGAACTGCCATCTTATTATTAAGTCACTGCTATATCAAAGTACGTTAGGTTACGTTAGAACTGGGTAGGACAAAGTGGGTTAGGTTAGGTTAGAACTGCCATCTCATTAGTAAGTCACTACTATATCAAAGTACGTTAGGTTAGGTTAGAACTGCCATCTCATTAGTAAGTCACTACTGTATCAAAGTACGTTAGGTTAGGTTAGAACTGGGTAGGACAAAGTGGGTTAGGTAAGGCATCGGTCTCACCGCGAGCTACTAAGCTATGAACTATCGGCTTCAAACACGAACAAAAGATACGCACTCCCGTGTAAATATAAAATATTTTAAAATAAAAATAAAACCGCCTTCAAAAATTCGCCCAAACTAAAAAGTCAAAAATAATTTTAGTTCCTACTTCTTAGGATTTCCTACACAAACCTTTAAACCTTTTACCTTATTCATTGAAATAAAATATTATGGCTAGGTACCCTACAGATTTCTTAGAAGTCGGTGCCAAGCCAATTTTTTGCTTTTTAGTAGTGTAAAATCGTTATTTAGTATGCTCTAAATACTTATAATTAAAATGTACTGCACTGTAATAGGCCAGAAAACCTGAACTGGATACCTTAAATATTCAAAGAATTATCCCATTATGAAGGAGATATACATTGTATCATCAGCAAGTATGAATAATTTCAAAGATTATAGGTAACAGCCTTAGCATGCCTATATTGTTTAAAGAATCACTTACCGCTAACCAACATGTCATAACTACTAAGCAAACACTTAAATAGATCTCGAAAATGTATGACAGTTGTTATATTCAAAGAATTATCCCATTATCAAGGAGATATACATTGTATCATCAGCAAGTATGAATAATTTCAAAGATTATAGGTAACAGCCTTAGCATGCCTATATTATTTAAAGAATCACTTACCGCTAACCAACATGTCATAACTACTAAGCAAACACTTAAATAGATATATTCAAAGAATTATCCTCCAACTCCTAATAGTTAAGGAGTTATACCTTTCGTCATCAGCTCACCAACATGAGACTATGACCACCTAAATGCAAATACTCAAATAGCTTCCAAAATACATGAACTGTGTTATATTTAAAGAATTATCCCCCAACTCCTAATTTCTAAGGAGTTGTACCTTTATCATCAGCTCACCGACATGAAAGGATGACCACCTAAACAAAAATACTCGAATAGCTTCCAAAATACATGAAATATGTTATATTTAAGGAATTGTCTCCCAACTCCTAATCTCTAAGGAGTTGTACCTTTCATCATCAGCTCACCAACATGAAAGGATGACCACCTAAAGGCAAATACTCAAATAGCTTCCAAAATACACGAAATATGTTATACTTAAAGAATTATCCCTATATAACTCCTAATTGCTAAGGAGTTGTACCTTCCATCATCAGATCACCAACGTAAAACGTTCATGACTAGACGCAAATATTTGATTAGTCTTCGAAAATAAATGAAAAATGTCATGTGTGCCTACAACATTTGAAGAGTTCCCTCGATTTCTCCAGGATCCCATCATCAGATCTGGATTCGGTGACAATGCGACCAACTAGAAGGTATACCCATTCAAACGAAAAAAGAATTTTTCAAATCGGTCCACGCGTCTTTGAGTAATCGGGGAACATACATTAAAAAAAAAAAAAAGATTTCGACGAATTGTAAACCTCCTCCTTTTTGAAGTCGGTTAAAAAGAGAGTGTATCTTTTATTTACACGGGAGTGCGTATCTTTTGTTCGTGTTTTTTAACCGATAGCTCGCGGTGAGACCAGTGCCTTAGGTTAGAACTGCCACCTTATTAGTAAGTCACTACTATATCAATGTAAGTACGTTAGGTTAGGTTACAATTGCGACCTTATCAGCAATTGACTGTTATGACAAAGTGGTTTAGGTTAGGATACAACTGCGACCTCAGCAAGTCAGCAGTAATTCACTGCTATGGCAAAGTGGCTTCGGTTAGGTTAGGTTAGAATTGCGACCTTGTTAGATTAAATTATGCTCAATTAGTAAGTCTACAGTAGAGTAAATTGTATTTTCATTTCAACAATTATAAAGAAAAAGAAATGTATTTTCCTTTACTGTCATGGCAAAAAAACTCGACAAGAAAACGTTATGCATATCTTGCACGGGAAAGAGAGGGCTGGAAGATACTCCAACGACAAGTGAATAACTCTGTGATGATGATGATGAAGGTGACCGTCTGTTCATTATAAGAAAAAGATTTGGGAGTTCAACCCACAGTCCCTTATATTCCAGTATGTGTGTCTATTTGTCCGTCCGTGGCTAAGCTCGGCGATCGTTAAGGTGCATGCAGGCCAAAAGAGCATTCGCTGTTCTAACCCCCAACTCTACGAAATTCGATCGTTACACGAAACGAGATTCGTTGATTTCGTAGAGTGGGGGATAGAACAGCGAATGCTCTTTTGGTCTGCATGCACCTTTAGTATCAACTAGAAAGCTTAAATGTGGCATGTACATGTATATTTTTATACCACCGACAGAACGATGAAAAAAATTAAATTTTACGGTAAGTATCTATAGAGGACACGTAAAATGATGATGTTTTATTTGCACTTTCACCTTATGGTATGTGGTGTCTTTAGGTATGTGACCTTGTCATCAAAAGCGGTTGTTTATGCAATATAGAAATAGATAAAAATCTCTTGAAAACTCCAAATAATTGTGCCAGGGAGACACTAAACTTATTGTTAGAATAATATTTAACATATATTATTGTGAAAACACAAATCAAATTATTTATTAACTAAATATTTTGATTTGTACTTTTTATTTTTCTCCAGTAGTCACACTACTTAATACTATATAAATTATAAATATTAAATGTCATATACCAAAGAGGGCACTCGGAGTTGATTTGACATCGATAAATGTTATGTTGGCTTTTTAGTATTATCTTGGTATGCAGTTGGGTTCCGTGTCATAAGATAGGCCTGATGATGAAATTGGACGAAGTTCGAGGGAACTCGGAGTAGGTTTGAGACAATGATATCCTACGATGACTTTATAGGATGAGCAGTTAGGTCAAATACCACAAGATAGGCCTGATGATGAACTTGGAGGAAATGCGAGGGAACTCGGAGAGGTCTTGAGATAGTTGTACGTTGTATTGGCTTTTTAGTATCCTCTTGGTGAGCAGTTAGGTCCAGTACCACAAGATGGACTTGATGATGAATTGGCTTGAGCTTGGCTTGGCTTCAGATAATAATATGCTATGTTGGCTTTTTAGGATTAGCAGTTAGGTCAAATACCACAAGATAGGCCTGATGATGAACTTCGAGTAAGTGCGAGGGAACTCGGAGTTGGTTTGAGATAATGATATGTTCTGTTGGCTTTTTAGGATCCTCTTGGTGAGCATGTGTCAAATATCACAAAATAGGCCTGATGATGAATTTGGAGTAAGTGCGAGGGAACTCGGAGTTGGTTTCAGATAATGATATGCTATGTTGGCTTTTTAGGATTAGCAGTTGGGTCAAATATCACAAGATAGGCCTGATGATGAAGTTGGAGGAAGTGCGAGGGAACTCGAAGCTGGTTAAAATCATCATCAATATTATCGAAGCAGATGTTAAAACTAACATGAAAATGTTTATCACAATATGTAACTATTATGTAGATGACACGTGTAACAATGATAAAATGGTGTTAAAAAAGTGATATTTCTTGGACGTGAGAAAAACAATAGTTTCCTTGGGTTGCGTAGTTCTGTTCCGTTAGAGTTGGAGATGTGCTATAATTACTTATTCTGTGGTGAAAGTGAGTCTGTTATTTATATACTAACTTAGAAATTAGTAAATGTGTATTGTACAGGTTAAAGTATATATTCATTTGTTACTTAAGTACCAACTAGTTAATCTGCCATATCTGAGGCAGCCCTGTTGCGTGATTGTGCGAGTTGCGCGTATACAAACATACCCGTACGCACACATAGGCACAGACAAATGTCAGATTTAGTTTTTGTATGCCGTATCCACCCTGTGACATAATTGTATAATTTGGCATGTAATTCAGGATAATATTTTTCCACAGCTCCATTTCGTCACAGGTTTTTTTTCTTCGTGGCATTTTTAAATCACTCGGCAATAATTATTTTGTGAAAAGAGTTATCGGTATGGTTAAATTAATCGACATCCTTTCCAATAAGCGACAATACCAAATAGCAAAATTGGCTAAGCAGGTATACCCACTAAAGTTAAGTATGGAGGGTAGGTATTAGAAATGAGAAATAAATAATGTTGATAAATTTAAACCTTATCCCCTGATCTGTGTAGGCGTCCTGAAAGGACGTCTGTCACCAATGTAATTGAAATTTGAATTTTATTTTCAAGGTTTATTTTCCAGTAATAGGTACTTTTTTGACAGACCACATATACATATGACCACATATATATATGTGTATATATATGTATATATACATGGGTTACTTTTTCACCAGTACAAAAAATCAACATACGTAATAGTAGTCCAAGTTACAGAATACTAGCATTTTTTGTTAGTAGGTACAAAAAAACTGAAATACCAATGTTTTAACTTATCCGCAAACCTAACAGGAAATTTGGACGCATTGCGCATTATCAATGTGCATAACTAGCAAAACACACGAACTGGCAACTATTTATTTATAACGTCATCGCACGCGGCATGGCGGGTTGGAAAAGCGGCAGCGGTAATGTGCATCGGGTATCAACTTATCATTATGACTTGGCAAAAATATCTTACTAGATCCCAAATCCTCCGTCTTACTTGCACGGGCTTAGGACCGTCAAAATAAAGAATTTTTCTGTGTGTTAAATTTGTCGAATGTTTTAAATTATGTCGGGGAAACGTGATAAAATTACAAAGTAGCACAGAAACTTTCTTTATTGAGGCGTATTTCAAAATTTTAAATCAACTTTATCTACATAAATATCGTTAAGTGCTCTAAAATGCGTCCAGAAACAATAGACAATGACCAGCATTACCCACCATCAGAACTTGGCACATACATAAAGTTAACATTATATACGATTTTTCCGGAGGTTATGAGTTTTAAATTTGGAACAGCTGTCAGATTCAAGTGGGGTGCCTATTCTGGTATCTATAAATATTCAGCCAGTCATCAACACAATAAGTTAATTCAGTATATTTTTTAGTAACAATCGGACGATATTTTCATATCGAGTGACAAGAATAGGGACATCATTCGGTAGTCTATGATTTAAAAAAAATACAGAAATTCAAATCGGTGCCATTCCTGCCTTTTGTTTATTGCCTTACAAGTGAAAAATTGTGAAAAGTTGTAAATACTTTGTGATAATATTGATAATTATTTGATAATGAGTGACTTGGCTAACGATATGAGCACTCCGCTGGACATACTCAATGCAGCTATGACAGCAACTAACAACCTGTTGCCGCAAAAGTCGAGAGCCAAGTATGAGAAGGCTCTGTTTCTGAACGCATCTTAGAGCACTTATGATACGTGTGTAGATAAAGTAGTGTATGCAACTATACGTAATCAGGCATTACGTACAGTTGCATAAACTACTATTATGTACAATGATTGGAATCAAAAAAACATACCTAATTAATGGAGTCCATTTCTCATGCTTATTAATCAATTTACATGAATGTTTCCTTCGATATTTCCCATCACAAGTTTTCACTTTTAAGTTCATCAAAATGCTCTTATTATTGGACTTGGGCCTCTTCAACGTATACTCGTCGTTTCACCTCACCCCACAAAAAAAGTCACACGGGGTCAAATCTGTTGACCTGGCTGGTCATAACACTGGCATTTTCCAGGCGGGGCACACTTTGTTCAGCGTTAGAGTTTACTCTATACATAAAGCATTTTATCACGCTCACATGATGCTCCAGTACATCATGAATCAAGCGCCGAGCGCCTACTTTACGTGTCGAGTAAACGCTAACTTAATCGTTACTTGCCAAATCATGACACTTGCCTTTTTCTTTGGCTTGTTAATCTCACAACCATACTTATATTTATACAATCATATTTTTTCAGTTGAATATTGAAATACAGTTGAAGATTGGGAAGATACTTCAGCGGAAAGAACCTAATGAAAATGTAACGGAACACGTTTCAAGAAAATGGTATTGAACTTGGTGACAAGAAACATTCATATATTTGTAATTAAGTATAATGTTTATATACTATTTAATTTTCGACATTATTATGAGCTGTGTTTTGCCGAATAAATATTGTTACTGAATACAAGTGATGAAAGTGAGCATTTTCTACATGAGTGTCGGTGATCGAAACCGACAAGAGTTAAAGAGGTCTACATTTCAACACCAACATCAAACTATGTTATGCGAATGCATTATGCGAGAAAATATCTGCATACAGTACCAACCAGACTGTGCAGAAAAATAGGGGAGAGTGGGGTACAGTGAATAAAGGTGCACTGTGAATATTTTGCATTAGCTTTATTTATCGCTTTAATAATCCGGTATTCTTTTTTCACGAATTTGCTCATCTGTGTGATACTAATATTGGAGTAACTATTAAATAACGGAAGATACTTTCAATTATACCTGAAAAGTCTTGTTCTTGGTTTTTTTACCTCAAACTAGGAACTGTTCTGTGATTTTTGATTGAAGAGGTAACTTTAGTTCACTTTTTTATAATGAAAATGATTTTAAAGCTATATGTAAATTATATACTTGTGCTGGAAAATGTGTCCTCTAAGGAATAGGTGGGACAATAAGGTATCTAGAAAATTACAAATAAAAATAACACCACTGTAAAAAAAAAGGGATCCACTGTACCCCACTCTCCTCTACTATGAAAATTCAGTCTTGCACTCGCGCAGAAAAATATCACATTCTGTGGAGTGAAGTTCAGGTAGAGTTCTTATGAAAACTGTCACCACTCTTAGTAACCTCGTATGTCACTATTGAATCGGAACTGAGATACGTACGCACTATAGGAGTATCTTAAAGTCCGTCGGCTCAACTGCTACTTTTATTCCTATGTAAAATAAGAGTGACAGCTGGTAACCACAGTTACCAAAAGCTATTGAGTGGCTATTATGGATCGAATATTCGCTGTGTCGAAAATCGTAGAAATAATGTATCCTAAAATCAAAATTAATGTTTCGATTGGACAATCGACGTATATTTGTGACCGAGATTGTCATCCCATAATCTCGGTCACAAATATACGTTGGCTCGACTGCTACCGGCTCGAATATTCGCTGGGTCGAAAAGTGTATAAACGAGACCATAATTGTAATTGGTTACCGGCGCAAACATCACACTTGTAAACAAAATGTAAAAATTGTCTCACTTGTACTCTGTTTGGTTAGGTATTTTAAAAAGGTAAAAAATCTTGCACTATCTTTTTATTGAAAAATGTATTTAAAAATCCAAACTAGGTACTTAATGAATCAAAACAATGTAAATCACTGTATTCCTTTGTTATATTACGTATATTTGGTAAAACTTATTTTCTACTTGTAGTTTTCAATAAAAAGATACTGCAAGATTGTTTACCTTTTTTTAAATATCTAACCAAACCGAGTATAGAATATAGAGCAAAAATATATTATGTATACAGGGTGTGGCCTGTAATAGGAGCAAAAAATGAAACGGTACACTAATAACCCAATAAATAGTCATAATTTAATAGTTAAAACTTTAAAAAAATTTTTTTTTTCAAAAAAAAAACAATTTTTTTCCCGTTTCTTATGTACTTTTACTGCAGTCGACTTATACCAAAAAAGTTAAATCGGTGTAACACAAAAAAAAATTTTTTTTGCTATACCAGTTAAAAAACCATGAGTTCAAAAAAACTTTTTAGCTCATTTAGTTTTATGTCCACTGAACTACCAATATGTTTAATCATTAATAAGGTACAATGTTGTGATACCTAGATACATCACTCATAGGTCGTAACTTTAACATACTGTTTCTCCTTAATGAATAACTTTAAAACACTGGGACCTTTTGCGAATAACTAGAGGCAGTCAGAGGAGTCTTCCATTTGATTTTTTGCTCCTGTTACAGGCCACACCCTGTATAAAAACTATAATACGTATGTGTCAACCATTCGGCAACCCATTATCTCGATTACATCGTTAATAGTAGCCCCAAACTTTGGTATTAGGTACTATTCGTCATCTATTTACTGAAGTATTCCTACATGGATATAAAACAATTTGTACATAGCACAGACGTTGATACAAGAACAGACGAGGCGATGAACTTTCGATACTCAACAGATTGAAACCTATGTTTAAGCTATGCATATATTTAGGCCACCAATATTTAAATTTTGCGAATATTAGTTCTCAGCAGAAGAGTACAGAAGAGTAGGTAGGTACTGTAGCCGTGCCATGAGCTGGAAAGTAAAGGATACGTAATTACGTAAGGTTTTACTTGATGCGTGCTACGTGCATTCTATCGTGCTCGCGCTTACAAATAGGAGCGAGCGCGATGGCCTGCTCAACGTATTTAATAAAACCTAATGTTACCGATACTTGTAAAGTCATGGTACGGCTACTGTTTATTATATTTACCGTATCGTTGGCCAGTAAGTTAGGGTTTTCGATCTTTTGCAGGCAACGCTATATAGGCGTGTGGTCCAAACAGCTGTCAGATTCATAGGCACTGAACATAAAATATCGAAATTCTAATTGTATTTGGAGGTAACCGTTATAATGGCGGGACCGGATCCTGAATTCGATCGATTCATATTGCATTATTTAGTACTGAATTTGTACTATTTAGTACCTGTTGTAAAAAAAATTGTACCTCTTCTATTTCAAAGTTATATCCAATCAGTCTGGTCCCGCCATTATAACGTTATAATGGCGGAACCAAATCCTGAATTCGATCGATTCATATTGCATTATTTATTTAGTACTGAATTTGTACTTTTTGGTACCTGTTGTAAAAAAATTAGTACCTCTTCCATTTCAAAATTATACTTCAAACAGTCTGGTCCCGCCATTATAACGTTATAATGGTGGGACCAGGTCCTGAATTCTGTCCATATTCTGTCGATTCATATTGCATTATTTAGTACTGAATTAGTACTATTTGGTATTGATACCTCTTGTAAAAAAATTAGTACCTCTTCCATTTTAAAATTATATTTCAAATAGTCTGCTTCAAATGATCTGGCGGAACCAGACTATTTCAAATATAATTTTGGAATGAAAGAAGTACAATTTTTTTTACAACAGGTACCAAATAGTACAAATTCAGTAAGTACTAAATAATGCAATATGAATCGACAGAATATGGACAGAATTCAGGACCTGGTTCCGCCATTATAACGTTTTAATGGCGGGACCAGACTATTTGAAGTATAATTTCGAAATGTCTCGCCATTATCGTTATAATTACATTTGGATCGTTACATTTGGAGTTTATTAATTTCATAAATGTATGACGACTAGAAAACGGTCGCCGAACTGAAGATTGGGCCCTAAAACAGGAACTCAAAATGACTGACACTAAACAAAATTACTAGAACTTTGTTCATTTCATCCTTTAGTAGATTGGCTACCAAACCAGCTTCGAAATGGGATTAAAATCCCAATAGGTAACTGGCTTTAAATCGGGACTTATCATTACCGGTTTGTAATCAGGTTTGTACCAAATCCAGACGCGAGATGGGAAAGTTAGTCCCATTTCATCCTACCAGACGGGAAACTATAATTCCCATTTGGCAGCCAGCTATCAAATCCGAATACCAAACGGTAAGTACTAAAGGCATTTCATGGGAATTGACTCGGAAACGTTTATTTATTTTAGAAAACATTATTCCTTATGTAATGGTTTTAAGAATAAATAAACCACAAAATATATAGAAAATTCAATTCGCGTATTTATTTTGACAGTTTGTTGGTCCTTACGCCATATCACCGCCCCAGTGTCAGAAAAAAATATTTTCCCCTCACTAGCTCGTAAAGCGCTCGTTTATCGTTTAATACGAGCGGGTAAAAACGCTTTTTACACACTTGTGAATAAAGTAATTTGACATTGCTCTAATTCCTATAGCCCCCTACTGCCTAGTATAAGTGGATCTGTATGACCGTAGTAAACATGCGCAATCGGAGCTCACATGTTAAATTGGTCGTTCTCATGGGTGACTTTGTAAGCCATTGGCTATATTTAATTTCCAGAAGTAATTCTATTCTACGATACGTTTCGACATTGAGTTTTAAATGGTTTCTTTAAGTTAATTTACATTTGGATGAGATTTGTAATCATATTTCCTCGCGATAGTGAGGGGAAAAAAGTTGTATTACACTTGGCGGCAAAGTTTGTTCAACTCTCGTGCCTTGAGACCTTCGCAATGCTCAAGATTCCAGTTTTTGAACCACTCGCTACGCTCGTGGCTCAATTTTGGAATCTTTCGCTAGCTCAGGTCTCAATATTGGCACGACAGTTAAACAACAACTTTGCCCCCTTGTATAATAAATAACTATAAAAACCCTCACTGAGGAAGCGGCAGTGTGAACAGCCAACGATCATCTACATATATATATAGCTATATTTGTTAATTTTACTGACATAGGATCTATATCTACTCTTTGTTTAGTGAGCGAGAAAAAAGTCGACAAATCATCCCTTACTCGCCTCCTGTGGAACCAGTAGCCGTACCATGAGCTGCCCCTGCGTTATTAACGCGGACTTACATAGGTGCTTTCTATACGGGTGGCTCGCCCCAAGACGCGATTACGGCCGGGATGGAAAGTAAGTCCGCGTTAAAAACGCAGCGGCAGCTTATGGTAAGCACACAGTGCCTGAAAGTATCCTTTCCCTCTCTAGTACGTTTTGTAGATACTAGGTTCAAGAAGTACCTACCTACCTACCTTCAAAAATTTATAATAATACATTCTGTTGCAATGCTATCAGACAAACATCTACAGCTAGGAAAACAGCCACTATCAACCATTTGACCATTGCCGTCGGCTATACTAAATAGGTGGCCAAGAAACAAATACCTACATTCCCGTGAGGTTGGAATACAGAGTCCCTCTAGAAGGTTTTTAAATGTTTCAGAGCGGTCGATAATAGTACATTGTGCGGTGTACTGCCATTTGGCAAATTATGTTTCCCAAATATGACTTCCCAAATAACTTATCGCAATAGTCTCATTTCCCAAACAAATCTTTAGCAAAGTTACATTTCTCATTTTATTCATTTGGTCAAATTATTATTTTGCAAAGTTTCACTTCGTCAAGATTTTATTAAGCAAATGCTTACTAAGCAAATGTTTTATTTTGTCATGAGTTAAAATTCAAAAAAAAATATTGCCAAATTTGATACTTCGCAAGCTCTACTTATAGCAAAAGCCTGGCAAAATGATAATATTATTTTAAAGTTCGTAGGTCTATACAGGAATTTCGTGCTTTTTGCAGAACCCTTGGCTTGAACTTGCCTGGAACGAAAAACGTATTTCATGAATAATTGGTATCATAATGAATGAAGTGAGAAAATAAAATCCATCATAATGATCACTATTCATATTTTTTATTGGTAGGTAAGGCACACATAGCCACGGATAAAAAACTGTATTTTTATTCTCATTTTCATAAAAAAACTATCCTAGAGCCACCGTTAGGTACGACGACGAGCGAAGCGAGGAGGAGTGTTAGGTGAAACTGCGACCAAACAGCGCACGAGCCGAGCGAGCGAAGCGAGCGTACCGCGGCAGCGGCCGGCGAGTGCCAGAACCGACTGTTTTGTTATTCCCTCGGCATTGCGTTCCCTCATCAGTTTCATGTAAATTACTGTTTAGAACCCGACTTTTAATTGTTTATCAACATAATATAAAACCCCGTGTGAGCTTTTATTAAAAAAAACATAAACATACCTAAACCACTAATTGGAGTTCGAGGCCAAAGAATCTACGAAAATATTGCCACAACAATGAAATGTTCATACAATAGTAAATCCTTATTTTCTAAAAACAGACGTTGAGATATCTTATTTATTGGTAATTTTAATTCTTTAATTTATAGAAACAATATTATTTACTCATTTTCACGTAAATATAAGATATTTTAATAAAAACGGAATTATCCGCAATTATTAGTAGCAAAGTTGGTATTGCGCTGGTATCACCTCAGGTGTTAATAACATTTGGTACAGCAATTTAACTACACATAAATTAAAACCCTATTTCTGCATACGTTTAGAAAATTGCAGAATAATACATTGTAGCGTGTGTGCTTAATGTTCACATTTCGTATTCGTAAAATTCCTTTGACCTACAAATTTCTTTGGCAGTGCTATAGTTCTCCATTTAAATTATCATAGAGATCTAACGTTTTGTTTCTGTTCACTGGTAATTTTAAGTTCTTTACAAGAAAATGTTGTCATATTCAATGTTAGTTAAGAGAAAAGAAAAGTTTTTAGGTAATACGTGTTTTTAAGAAAATCCTAGTTGTGACAGCCATATTAAACAGAAAGGCGTAAAACATTACAGAGGTATACTTTTTATTAGGAATTATTTTAAATAAATAAATAAAATAACAAAAAGGTTGTGAAAACCTGAAAACTTTATTTGACTATGACATAAGAGACTTTGACAGATTTGACAATAACGCATCTGTCGTAGTTTCGTTGGCCTCGAACTCCAATTACTGGTATATATAAAATTCGCCTGAAACTATACCCAAAAACATTGGTAATTATTTAGTTAACTAAATGCCAGCTAAACCATCAATTACATGAAAATGTGCATTATAGAAAGTTCCAATTAAAAACCAAGCCCATAGATAGAATTTCCAACCATTTAGTTGGGAAATAAAACGATTTCATAAGATTCAATTGGAATATGATCTTTCGGCGAAATGACTTTATGCGAAAAATTGGTTGCGATGTAAATCGTATGCCATACAATATTTTGGGATTAGTATGTTACGCCAAACGATGCATTTGCCAAAAAATATTTTGGGAAAATAAAAACTACCAAGTAATTCTTTGCTAAACAATCGCTTGCCAACAAAAAGGCTTGCTAACTGTAAAATTGCGATAAGTAGTTTTGACAATTGAATTTTTGCCAAATGAAAATTTGGGAAAAATAGTTTGCGATGTGATACTTTGGGAAAAATTATTTGCCAAACATTAGTAAACCACATTGTGCATCTAGGGAGGTAAGTACAGTATCACTAACGAGAGTGTTAGAAGCCCGACGCCGTAGGCGGAGGGCTTTTGATGACTCGAGTTAGTAGGTATGCCTCTTACCGATTGTGATGCATACAATGTTTTTTATAACACTTGCAGACAAAGAATATGTTATGAGACGAAATATTGGTATTCCCTAAGGAATTTCACTTTTCTATTACTCCCACTGCAATATGCACAAGCAATGGCGCGCTTAGAAAGCAAATATTGTGATGAAAAATGTTGAAACCGCGTAAAATAGTAGGTATTAGCTACTGTAACATGCCTAGGTAGTAGGTACTTCTGAAACATGAACTAAACTCTAGGGGGTCTAACTACACTGCATCCTAATACTCCTGAAACCTCTCTGACAACGGAAATACAGCACCTTGTTTATATGGTATAAAGCATCCGAAAATTGAGCGTCCAGCTGTTCGCCTGTGTCTGGAAAATCTTCGTTGCGTTTGTATTTAAGTAAGTACTCGTACCTAACCTACTTTTAATTGATATCGGACAATCTAATTAGCATCTTATGGGATGGTAGGCGAAAATGTAGGTAAACTTAGACAGGATAACACTATCCTTACATATTATGTAATGTAAAATGTTAGTTGGAGACTAACATAGTAGGTATGTAGGCTAACATTTAGTAATATAAATGTTACTCCAACAAGGTCTAAAATCTAAATGTCCGATAAACCACTAGTACATCATCAGTATCGTAGTTGGTAATAAAGCAAGTCGGCAAATGTCCATCAGATCATTCAATTTGGTCTACTACTACGTGTCTAATGAATATATTTCTTCAATCTTCTAACTCCATAGAACTACCCAAAATACCTACACATTTTATTACTTATTATACTTGAGGCCCTAGCACATCTTGTACAACAATATTGGCAGCAATTTGTGACCTGCTCGCAACTTCTCATCTCTTTTGAATCAATGTAATCAAAAAGGGACGGGTAGCCGCGACAAGGTTCCTGTCATGCACGATATGTGCTAGTGCCGTTGATCAAGTATAATACTATGAATTTCTTAGGTCAATCTATACTCGTAATTATATTGCCACATTGTTCCTAGCGAATAGAGACCCGCTGCGGTAAATACTAGTGTTTTGGGACATAAGTAACTTTCTTGATAACTATTTTATTTACCAGTAAGTAGCTGTACCAAAAAATATAATACTCTAAAGAGTTGTACATAACGGCGACGGATAGGTATTACCCGAAGAGTACGGGAATAACTTCTTTACTACAGCTGTTGTTATATCTGTACAGTTAAAAGTAGGGATTTTAATACCAAACCAACAGTTGGTTTTGCTTCACAAATATACAATACAATATAAAGTCATTTCCTAATTGGCGCCCTCTAGTTAGAACTTAGACCATTTAGAAAAGCTGTTCTTTTAACTGGCGCCATCTAGTTTATTGATGAGTAATGATTGTACAACTGACATTGGGTACTGACGGGAGGTGTAGTAGTGTGCGTTACAGGGTAAAATTACATAATTTTCTAGTTTTTGCATTATTGCGATTTAGAAGAACAGTATTTTGTGCAGGTTGCTATCAATTTGTACATTAGATTTTTTGCTCCTTGCGCGTATCTCAAAACATGTTAACTCTGATCTTCGGTTTAGCAGAAAATGACGAAAATATGGTGTTTGTGCAATTGTAGCGCCATCTTTTAGCAGATAAGCGGCAGGGATAGGGTCGAATCCACCTTAAATTCCGAGGACGTCATGCTTTTGTCTTGGTCAGTTATTAGTCTGGTTGGAGTGCCAAAAATTGTGATGACTTCGCGGAAGCATCGTACAGCGGATTCAGACGTACGATCGGTTGAATAAACTAAATGGACATATTTTGTAAACCCGTCTATGAAAACGAAGGCATATTCGGGGCGACTGCGTTTTCCATTCATTTGACCGGTAATATCCGCGTGCACAGTGTGAAAGGGTATTCCAATTTTGTCAATTGGGTGCAGAGAAACTTGTTTTGCACCTGAAACTCCCTTCCTAGCTCTGCAACTAACAGAATTTTCTATAAATTTTCGGACTAATTTTGACATATTAGGAAACCAGTACTGTTCTCGAATTTTTGCTAGTACTTTTTCCCAGCTGAAATGTTGAAGTGAATTATGGTAATGGGAAATAAGATTCCAACGGTAACTGCGAGGTACAATAATTAATTTTCGCGTTTTATTTTCTATTTGTAATTAATTTGTCTTTCAAAATAACGTAAGTGTCCGCGATATCTTTCGGTATGGCATCAGAATGCAATTGATTGACTATGTCTTTGAGCACAGGGTCACGTTTTTGTTCGACTAGTAACCAATTCTGGTCAAGAGTTGTAGCATTAGCAGAGAAACATAATAAATTAACGGATTGAGTCTCATTAGTATTGTAAAGCTAATTTACTGGGGCTGATCATGTCAACAGGATTTCTGCTAAAATAATCGGCATGAGCTAGTTTTTCTCCTTTATGATACTCAATTTCGAACTGAAACGACTGTAGGAATGACCACCAACGGTGTACTCGGGGTGTTAATTCTTTCTTGTGCCTAGAGGCTTTAAGAGAATTACAGTCGGTAAATGACCTTGAACGAACGGCCATACAGGAAATGTCGAAAATGTTGGATAGCTTTGACAACGGCCAGTGTTTCGAGCTCATAAGAGTGATATTTGCTCTCCGCACTGGTAGTTCTCATGCTAAAATAACCTATGACATGAGGGGTTTGATTTTGTCTTTGTATTAATACAGCACCATAACCAAGAGCGCTCGCATCGGTATGCAGTTCGGTTGGTAAGTCAGGGTCAAATATAGTCAATAATGGGGATGACGTTAAACGGCTTATTATTTCAAATCGAGCCTTTTCTTGGACTTCAGTCCATTTCCAAGGTACGTTAGATTACGTTAGTTCGTACAACGGAGTCATAATTTTAGAAAAATTTGGAACGATTTTTCTAAAGTAACTTGCTAAGCCATTGAACTGACGAAGTTCTTTTACGTTTTTAGGAACAGCAGAGTTAGACAGCGCTTGAATTTTCAGGGGACTTGGTCTTACAGTGCCATTTTCGATAACGTTACCCAAATATTGAACAGAGGTTTTTAAAAACGAACATTTTGCAATATTAAGGAAAAATCCAGCGTCTGTCAATCTTTTAAGGACAAGATTTAAATTGTTCAATCCTTCTTCAGCCGTTTCGGACATAATAAGTATGTCGTCCATATAAACTAGGGCAATTTTGTCTTTATAATCACCTAACGCTTTATTTATCGCACGCTGGTAAACAGAAGGCGCATTACACAATCCAAAAGGCATGCGTAAAAATTCGTACTGGCCGTCAGGGGTAACAAACGCTAGTTTCTCAATAGAGTTTTCAGACACAGGTATTTGATGAAACCCCGCGGCCATGTCGAGGCATGTGAAATATCGCGCTTTGCCTAATTTATCTATTTGATCCGCTATAAGGGGTAAGGGATAATGATCCCTAAGAGTATTGGCATTCAGTTCTCGAAAATCGACACAAAGCCAGTCTGAACCATCTTTTTTCTTTACGAGCAGAATTGGGCTGCTGAATGGAGAAGAGCTGTCGCGAATGATGCCATTACTCTTGAGGTCACTTATGATAGCATTTACTTTTTCGCGTTCTGTGGGAGATAATCTATAAGCTCTACGCTGTACGATCTTATCTGGGTTTTTTAGCCTGATTTCTAACTCACCTGTGCTTACTGTTGTAACAATATTTCCAGTTGTGAAACTTTGTTTGAAATCATTAACAATTTTATTTAATTTCCTAAGTAAAATCTGATCTGTAACGTCGGTGTCAAGGGTAAGATGGAAATCGGAAGCAGTACAACTGTTAACAGTCTTCACAATAGGTATAGGGTCCTGTTTTACTGAAATCTCAGTATTGGTCAAAGTTACACTAAGCCCAGGGATTTCCAAGAGATCGCAACCTATTAAAATGTCATGTTGAGTCTGTGAATCTCCGACTACATAAAATTCTAGTTCTACACTAACTTCATCGATCTCAACAATGGTTGTGATGGTTTGTGTAGATTTTACTGGGCAACCGCCGATCCCTGTCAAAACAGCATTAACAGCCTTTCGTTTTCCTGGGATCGAACCAGAAAACCGCTGTCGAAGTTCTGAACAATCGGCACCGGAATCAAACAAGCAATCATACAGTTTATTGCCGATTTTCACTTGAGTTTTACTATGATTCACAGAATTACAAAAGTTTACCGTTTTATTTTGTAAGGCCGAATTCCGTTCGTTGTATTGTTTACGAAAGCAATTCTTTTCTGTGTGACCCATTTTATGACAATATTTGCATTCAACGGATTTTATCGAATCATTAGAGCTACTACTTCCTTGAGAAGAATTGGATTTGGAAACTGATGCAGACGGTACAACAATAGCTTCCTTACAGTCCCGGAAACGGTGGCCAGTCTTGTTACATTTGAAACAAGTAACCGCTTGTCCACCCCCGGCATTGGTTTCGGATACTCGCGGTTTTTTATTATAATTAACGTTTTGCGATTTGTCGGCACTGTCAAATTTTCGTTTACGAAATGTTTTTACAACCGAAACTAACTTGGGTAAAGAGTCAGGTGTGTTTCTAAGTAATTCGGACCTAATATGTTCAGGATAAATACCTGTTAACAAAGCGTCGATAACTTCGGCGTCTGAAGCTTCCAGTCGAATCCGCTTGAAGAGTGTCCATCCAGTAGTCACATACTCGGCGTAGCTAGCGGCTTGATCCGACGTGTAGCTGCGCCATTTATGAACGTCGTCGGAATACCGGAACTCCTTTCCAAAAGTTCGGATTAGATCTTCTTTGACTTGTTGCCATGTGGTCGATTTTAGGGACCAGGTGTCGGCCCATGCCTTCGCTCGTCCTTTCAGTTGAAGAATAGCCTTCATACGGGCTTCTTGAGGCGAAATGTTGAAAGTAGTTATAGTTTCGTCGACGTTAGCACACCAATCCCTGATGTCATGTGAACGGATGTCCGGATCGAATGGTGGTAGATAAAAATTGGTGCGATCACGTGGCATCGGTGCAGCAGATATTGCAGCTGCAACTGCACTCGAGGCTGCTTGCTTCGTTACGGTGGTCAATAAATTGACTACTTGATCCATTGAAAAGGTAGGCTCGGGTTGAGGCTGCGTTTTACTGGAACTCCTCA
The DNA here is from genome assembly GCA_025490895.1 of Thaumatotibia leucotreta. NCBI lineage: Eukaryota > Metazoa > Arthropoda > Insecta > Lepidoptera > Tortricidae > Thaumatotibia > Thaumatotibia leucotreta. The sequence continues at coordinate 55,994 of JALPQI010030507.1, read as the reverse complement.
GTATAGGGGATTCTGATCCCACCGCTGCTGTCGGCGGCGTTCCGCCTTCGGGCTCCATTGTTGATATATTATTGGAAATAAACCACTCAATTACGTTATACTTTATTTAATTCAAGTATATACAAAATTTCCAAGAAAGTAATGAACCTACTTCTAAGGGCGCATGGGCTTAAATACTCGGTAACAAACAACTCCACCAGATCTCCCTCCATCATTATCACGCCACCTGGTTCGGTCAAAACAAGTGACGTAATTTACAACACATTAATACCCATTTTATTTAATTATACATAAAAAATGTAAAAAGCTTCAGGATAATATAACTACAATTATGTAATTAATAGTTCATGCTAGAATACAGTTTTATCAACATCATCATTGTAATCGGAAGTTATCAACAATCTTACTAAAATATACATTGAAATTATGATTGCAATATCAATTCAACATCTCATTATTTCAATCAAAGAAAATAATATATTTGGAAGGTACGCCGCCCATATATACCTGCGGAGTGTGTGGCCAGTAGCCGCAGCGCGCCCTCGCAGTGTTGCCAGTGCCGCAGGTGGCAGAAGGCGTAGGCGAGCGCCTCAGAGTCCCCTCGACGCAGCACATGCTCGGGCGGTAACGTGAGCGGACGCAGCTCTAGCAAGTAGGCTGGCACGTGCGGGTTGAATTCTATCGCGCGGCGGATCGCCTGAAATGAGTCTAGATTAAAGACCAAAATATGGGAAATTACTGGGCGTGATGAACTATTTCTTTACCCTCGATTACGGCCACTTTGCTAAAGTTTTATGGCATCTACGTATGCCTTAACATGGATCCGCGTACGGAAAACTGCGAGGGCTGCCTTTTAAGTCGTATCGTTTGCCAACCTCCCGCGATTTAAAAAAAAATAAACATATGGCATTTTCATCCTTTTGAATTTAGAACTCGAAAACAAAAAAATGTTTTAAATATTTCATTTCATTCATCATTGGTCGAATAGTTTTATTACAGCGTCTATTTAAAGGTGACAAGTCGGTTGTAAAAATGGAAATAACTAAGGAAAATTTGCATGCGATTATTTTCTACAACTTTAAAAGGGGATTATCGCGACTTCAGTGTTTTGAGGAGATCACTTCTGTGTTTAGTGATGCAGCACCGTGTCTTAGGACTGTAGAACGCTGGTATTTACAATTTCAACGTGGGCAGTCTAGCCTCAGTGACAAGCCCCGTAAAGGTCGTCCAAAAACCGCCATGACGCAAGAGAATATCGAAGCCGTGCGGCAGCTAGTACTCGAAGATCGTCATGTGACCTACCGTGAAATAGAGGCGTCTGTGGGCATTTCAGGGACCACTATCCAAAAAATCCTGCACGAAGAACTTGGCGTAAGAAAGTTGATCTCTCGTTGGATACCACATTTGCTTAGCGACGACCAAAAAGCTGCCCGTGTTAGTTGGTGTCGCAAAACTCTGCAGCGATTCAGCCGAGGCGAGTCAAAACATGTTTATGATATGGTTAGTGGTGACGAGTCTTGGGTATATGCTTGCGATCCAGATTCTAAACAGCAGTCAACTGTTTGGGTCTTTCAGGATGAGCCAAAACCGACCAAAGTCATACGCTCGCGGAGCACTTCAAAAAAAATGGTGGCCTCGTTTGTGGCAAAGGGTGGTCACGTCGCCACTATTGTACTAGAAGATCGCAAGACGGTTACCGCTGACTGGTATACCACTGTTTGTTTGCCGCAAGTCATAACCGAATTTCGAAAAAACAACTCGACGCGTCGTATGATACTGCATCATGACAATGCAAGTTCGCACACCGCCCGCCAAACAAATATGTTTTTGAGCGCCCAAAATGTGGAAATTTTAGATCACCCACCTTACAGCCCTGACTTAAGCCCTAACGATTTTTTTACGTTCCCCAAAATTAAGCAAAGTCTTCGTGGTCAACGCTTCAGCTCACCTGAAGAAGCTGTTGACGCTTACAAATCGGCCATTTTGACTACCCCCACTTCGGAGTGGAATAAATGTTTTAAAAACTGGTTTGAACGCATGCAAAAGTATATTAAACATCGCAGAGAATTCTTCGAAAAACAATAAATGGTAATAATCTATAAAATTGTCTATACTTATTTCAAACGACACAACTTAAAAGGCAACCCTACGAGGGTGAGGAAATGAATATTTCCGGTACACGAGAGGCTCGCAGTAAAGCGGCAGTGTACAGGACAGTGACGACAGCGACGGTTACTGACCTCGGTCGCCTGCAGCTCAGCTTGCGGCCTCGGTGCGAGCACCGCGGCTCGCGCTCGCAGTAAAGCGGCAGTGTACAGGACAGTGACAGCGACGGTTACTGACCTCGGCCGCCTGCAGCTCAGCTTGCGGCCTCGGTGCGAGCACCGCGGCTCGCGCTCGCAGTAAAGCGGCAGTGTACAGGACAGTGACAGCGACGGTTACTGACCTCGGCCGCCTGCAGCTCAGCTTGCGGCCTCGGTGCGAGCACCGCGGCTCGCGCTCGCAGTAAAGCGGCAGTGTACAGGACAGTGACAGCGACGGTTACTGACCTCGGCCGCTTGCAGCTCAGCTTGCGGCCTCGGTGCGAGCACCGCGGCTCGCGCTCGCAGTAAAGCGGCAGTGTACAGGACAGTGACGACAGCGACGGTTACTGACCTCGGTCGCCTGCAGCTCAGCTTGCGGCCTCGGTGCGAGCACCGCGGCTCGCGCTCGCAGTAAAGCGGCAGTGTACAGGACAGTGACAGCGACGGTTACTGACCTCGGCCGCCTGCAGCTCAGCTTGCGGCCTCGGTGCGAGCACCGCGGCTCGCGCTCGCAGTAAAGCGGCAGTGTACAGGACAGTGACAGCGACGGTTACTGACCTCGGCCGCTTGCAGCTCAGCTTGCGGCCTCGGTGCGAGCACCGCGGCTCGCGCTCGCAGTAAAGCGGCAGTGTACAGGACAGTGACGACAGCGACGGTTACTGACCTCGGCCGCCTGCAGCTCAGCTTGCGGCCTCGGTGCGAGCACCGCGGCTCGCGCTCGCAGTAAAGCGGCAGTGTACAGGACAGTGACGACAGCGACGGTTACTGACCTCGGTCGCCTGCAGCTCAGCTTGCGGCCTCGGTGCGAGCACCGCGGCTCGCGCTCGCAGTAAAGCGGCAGTGTACAGGACAGTGACGACAGCGACGTTACTGACCTCGGCGGCCTGCAGCTCAGCTTGCGGCCTCGGTGCGAGCACCGCGGCTCGCGCTCGCAGTAAAGCGGCAGTGTACAGGACAGTGACGACAGCGACGGTTACTGACCTCGGCGGCCTGCAGCTCAGCTTGCGGCCTCGGTGCGAGCACCGCGGCTCGCGCTCGCAGTAAAGCGGCAGTGTACAGGATAGTGGCGGACGGCGGGAGAGATGGTTCATCGTAGCGTGCCACCACCGCCTGCGGAGGCAAACACAATTTGTTCAAAAATAGTCGTTTGTGCAAACGCAAGTTATTCAAACACGAGTGTATTTTTTCTGATACTAGTATCGAACTGATAATTTGATTAGCTAAAGAATATTTTTTTTATCATAAAATGTAAGTATAATTTAAGTGCCGCATAAAGACGTTCCGATTTATGGACTGATCTTTAAAAAAATTATTCCAAAATGTTATATTATGTTTCGAGTATCACGAAACGAATATTCACTTAAAAATATATCTTTTTTTTTAGTTTATTTAGGAAACAAACAGTCACATACAAGTTTTGACATATGATGAAGGTATACAAACAGACCTATAGTTCCATAAAATATAAGTACTACATGTTCGTTACATTTCGGGTACAGGATAGGTAAATAGGCGCCTTCGCGATAATCTACGGTGCGCTCAATGGGAAAACAAATCTGCGAACGTGTTTCACGATATGTGTCAAAGACGTCAAAGGCAAACTTTACTAAGTATAGTAATTTGTTTTCTTGCGCTCGGTCGCCACTAGACACCGACCTGCGCGTCGAGGTACAGCCGCTGCTCCAGCAACACCTCGAGCAGGTTCTCGTGCGCGAGCAGAGGCGAGGGCGCGTCGCGCGCGAGGTCGCGGAACAGCCGCGCGGCGTCGCGCAGGCGGCCGAGGCGGCGCGCGCACATGCCCGCGCGCCGCTTCACGTGCGCCAGCACCGCCAGGTCCCTACACACATACACATTACGGTAACTTCACAAGGCTGTAACCCCCTTATTCATAAACAGCTCTTTTCTTAATAAGCCACTAAGGTTTGGCCCTTTTGCTCTTATAGGCCAGCGACAAATCAGCGAGAAATACGGTTTGAAATTGAGAAATGCATCGTGATGCAAGGTAACGTCATAAGTGTCAGTAGTGGGTACTTGGGTAGTGTAGATACCACATAAATAAAATTATACAAATTTAACAATAATTATGTCAAGTACGCTCCTCACTCGTGGAAGAATTAGTGCAACTCATCCTTAATGAGTAGCATGCTCAAATGAGTTGCAGTGACTAATGAGATACGTTACGTACCTGTGGCCACGTTGGCAGCGCCGGACACGCGCCACGGTCTCACCTGCGGGCCCGGGCGGCCACGTCAGTCTCACCTGCGGGCCCTGGCGGCCACGCCGGTCACGTCAGTCTCACCTGCGGGCATAAGCGACCACGCCAGCCACGTCAGTCTCACCTGCGGGCACAAGCGACCACGCCAGCCACGTCAGTCTCACCTGCGGGCATAAGCGACCACGCCAGCCACGTCAGTCTCACCTGCGGGCATAAGCGACCACGCCAGCCACGTCAGTCTCACCTGCGGGCATAAGCGACCACGCCAGCCACGTCAGTCTCACCTGCGGGCACAAGCGACCACGCCAGCCACGTCAGTCTCACCTGCGGGCATAAGCGACCACGCCAGCCACGTCAGTCTCACCTGCGGGCATAAGCGACCACGCCAGCCACGTCAGTCTCACCTGCGGGCATAAGCGACCACGCCAGCCACGTCAGTCTCACCTGCGGGCACAAGCGACCACGCCAGCCACGTCAGTCTCACCTGCGGGCACAAGCGACCACGCCAGCCACGTCAGTCTCACCTGCGGGCACAAGCGACCACGCCAGCCACGTCAGTCTCACCTGCGGGCATAAGCGACCACGCCAGCCACGTCAGTCTCACCTGCGGGCATAAGCGACCACGCCAGCCACGTCAGTCTCACCTGCGGGCATAAGCGACCACGCCAGCCACGTCAGTCTCACCTGCGGGCATAAGCGACCACGCCAGCCACGTCAGTCTCACCTGCGGGCATAAGCGACCACGCCAGCCACGTCAGTCTCACCTGCGGGCATAAGCGACCACGCCAGCCACGTCAGTCTCACCTGCGGGCACAAGCGACCACGCCAGCCACGTCAGTCTCACCTGCGGGCATAAGCGACCACGCCAGCCACGTCAGTCTCACCTGCGGGCATAAGCGACCACGCCAGCCACGTCAGTCTCACCTGCGGGCACAAGCGACCACGCCAGCCACGTCAGTCTCACCTGCGGGCATAAGCGACCACGCCAGCCACGTCAGTCTCACCTGCGGGCATAAGCGACCACGCCAGCCACGTCAGTCTCACCTGCGGGCACAAGCGACCACGCCAGCCACGTCAGTCTCACCTGCGGGCATAAGCGACCACGCCAGCCACGTCAGTCTCACCTGCGGGCACAAGCGACCACGCCAGCCACGTCAGTCTCACCTGCGGGCATAAGCGACCACGCCAGCCACGTCAGTCTCACCTGCGGGCACAAGCGACCACGCCAGCCACGTCAGTCTCACCTGCGGGCACAAGCGACCACGCCAGCCACGTCAGTCTCACCTGCGGGCCCGGGCGGCCGCGCCGGCCACGTTGGCGGCGCCGGACACGCGCCACGCCGCCTCGGCGCAGCGCCAGGCGCGCTTGAGCACGCGCTCGGCCTCCGCCACGGTCGGCGCATCCTCCTCGGCCAGTAGGAGAAGCGCGGCGGCGCAATCCGGCCGGATGGCGAGCGCAGCGCGAGCCGCCGCCACCCGCGCCGCCGGCTCGCGCTCGCGCCACGCGCGCGCTAGCGCCACCTACACATTCAAAAAAACATAAAGGGCGATTGTGCACCACAATGAATAACCGGCAGACCGAGTTTTGAAAAAAACGCATGATTGGCTTGTGCATTTGTCCGTCTTTTTACTCGGAGGTGCGACATAGAAGCATGAAAAGTCAGTCGACAGTCAGAAAAGTCAGTGCAATTCCGGACGCAGTGCACAAGCATTAACACGTTTTTCATAGCTGTCATCTCATCGGAAAAATACTGTCCGGAATGGGGAAAAGTAAAATGTCGGACGGTAAAATTACGTATAGTGCACAAGCTACTATATGCATTTAATGCCGTGGCATATCGGACCGTAAAAAACCGGACTACCGGACGGTAAAAGTCAGTGTAGTGCACAAACGCCCAAAGGGTGCTATTACAAATAGGGATGTGTCCCATCAAATACCTGTCAGACAATGAGAAGCTCAACCTGAACTGGTTCATGTCGTAGTACGTGAGGGGCGCCGCCCTGGGGTCACGCCGGACCACACGTACCTCGCAGGGAGAGTCGCTGGGCACGCCGAACCAGGCCTGGTGCTCCTGCGCGGACAGGTTCATGTCGTAGTACGTGAGGGGCGCCGCCCTGGGGTCACGCCAGACCACACGTACCTCGCAGGGAGAGTCGCTGGCCACGCCGAACCAGGCCTGGTGCTCCTGCGCGGACAGGTTCATGTCGTAGTACGTGAGGGGCGCCGCCCTGGGGTCACGCCAGACCACACGTACCTCGCAGGGAGAGTCGCTGGCCACGCCGAACCAGGCCTGGTGCTCCTGCGCGGACAGGTTCATGTCGTAGTACGTGAGGGGCGCCGCCCTGGGGTCACGCCAGACCACACGTACCTCGCAGGGAGAGTCGCTGGCCACGCCGAACCAGGCCTGGTGCTCCTGCGCGGACAGGTTCATGTCGTAGTACGTGAGGGGCGCCGCCCTGGGGTCACGCCAGACCACACGTACCTCGCAGGGAGAGTCGCTGGCCACGCCGAACCAGGCCTGGTGCTCCTGCGCGGACAGGTTCATGTCGTAGTACGTGAGGGGCGCGCGCCGCGCCGCCGCCCACAGCCGCGCGTACTCGGCGCCGCGGAGCAGCGCCATGGGGTTGCGCCACACCTGTGGGGGCACTACACTACAGCACTTACATTTATAATATGCCTATATCTAATTTTACTATCTGGGCGGCAAAAGGATATATCTAGTACTCACCTAGGTATATAATATCATGCCTCTTCCATATTAGGAGCATTCCATGGGCTGTCCCATACAAACGCGTGTATATTCCGAAAATTTGAGTTTCTTCCGAGTTATTAGTTACATAATATATATTTTTTGAGCAATTTTTGACTCCTCTGATCACGAAAGAGAAATTCCATAAACCCAGATTTTTAAGAAAAACACTTGTTTGTATGGGACATTGATGGACTTTTCCGCGGAAATCGCGGAATGCAGGATTAGCTGTTCTATTTATTTATAAGATAGGAAAACATGGCAGACTCAGAAAGATCCCTTTACCTAGCAAGGTTTTGGTGTGTTTAGAAAGTGCATAAATATTATTAGCACTTATTAGCAAATCTTTGTAGATTTATCGAATGTGTTTGATTCAGTAAAATCACCAAAACTCTGGAACACGATGTTGGGTACGGGTACCCCAAAACACCTGGTGATGCTCGAAACCTTTACGAAAGTGGGACAGCCTCAGTAAGAACGGACGAGGTCCTATGTCCGATCCGACACTTTCCATCCCAGTGCGGGAGTTCCACAGGGATGTATCATTTCTCCATTACTGTTCAATATTAAACGGAGCTCATAATGAGGATTGCTCTTGAAGGCTGGGAGGACAGTATCACCATCGGAAGCAAGATGATCTCAAACTTGCAGTATGCAGGTTATACACAGTACCACGCTCTGTGAAAGTAGTATTGAGCGCATGGAAGAGCTCTTGAATAGAATGGAACAGGTCAGTCCAGATTTAAGTCTCAAAATAAATTGCAACAAACCCAAGATGATGATGCAAGCAACAACTCGCCAGAGGATACGCGAATTGCCAATTATGAGGTAGTACAGTCATATGTATATCTACATTGAAGCACATCATCAACCAATATCACACTGCTGGACAAAGGCCTTAGCCTATGCATATGCATTAAGAAGTGAATACGTATAATCACACACTGGATAAGTGAGTTGCCGATTGCAGTAATGTGTCCACTATGATCCTGCATCATGAATCTTTAATAAATAAATGGTCAGTGACACTTAAATGCCTAAGCTGACTCTAACAACACCCACAGGAAGAGTTTGCATAGTGACAAATTAATTCTTACTTCTGTCACCACACGGCATACCTTGGAGCACTGATGACAAATAATTGTGGCTGTGTAGACAAAATCAAGAGGAGCATGGCAATTTCCAGGTCAGGCAAATCATATACAAGCTAAAGATACTACTCCCGGAGGATGTAGTTTCAGCTCTCAGCATCAACCAATTCAAAAACAGATTGGATAAGCACATGTCCAAAAATACACCTTGAAAATGTGACCAAGAGGCATTGGATACAGGCACCATCAGTTGTCTCAACTGTCTGCCTGAATTACAAGAAATAATAATAATAATAATAATAATAAAGAAAATATGGAAGGACCAAAGTATCACCAAAGTAAAACCAAATTTTATCAAGTTCTCATATTTTCCAACACTGTACTGGGACAATAAGGACATAAATTGTGCAGCAGAGAATACCTCTATAATAAGAGGATACTTTGAACATGTCCCAGCAGAAACAGATCAACAGGCCCTATTCAAAGTTTGGGTTATTCCCACCTGTTACCACCAACTTGACACCAGTGGTAACAACTGGGATTTTTTTTCCCACCTGTTACTACCAATCACTTTAGTGGTAACTACTGGGAAAAATAAATCCCAGTTGTTACCACCAAGTACTTTACTAGTAATGTGCTTGTTTTTAATAGAATATACACAAAATACTTTGCCAGTTATTAATAAGGAGCTAATTTTATGAATATTACTTTATTTATAAAATATCTTATTAACCATCAAATTTTACTAAAAAATTAATACATTTTGAAAATATTTTTTAAACTTTTTTTTTAAATATGTTGTCAGTATTACCTACTCTGAATCTGAACCAAAAATATTAAGAACTATGTATAGGAGCATTTCTATTCTTCTATTTACCCATGTAAGAATTTGTTAACAGATAGTTACATTTTCAATGTGTGTTTATCTGTAGATACATAAAAACATTACGTATACTTGCACTTATTTCTTACACGCTTGTAAGTGAACTGACTTGATTATCACAGGGGCAGGTAAAAAGGGATGACGGGTGACCGGCTCGTAGAAGGGATAACTTTCATTTTTCATCATGTTGTTTTAACTGATTACGAATCTCAATCCGTTTTTAAGATTATTATAACTATTACAAGGTTTTAGGTACTTACACGAAAAATTAAATATTGAAATATCCTTGTTTTGAATAAAAAATCAGTGTAATTCGTCTTTATTTGTAGTATAACATTTTATAATAATTATAGTCTCTGTCTTTATTTCATTTTAATTCATTGCCAATTGACTGAATTAATAAAATTATTCTTACAAGAAATTGAATTGGCATGGACTTGAAAATAAATAATTTCATAATCATATTGCCAGTTGACAAGCAAAACTAACTAAATAACATCATCAAATCATTAGTACCTACTTGAATGATGACCTTTGATGAGTGGTATACCACATCTACTGGTATGCGACTCATAGTTCAGTTCTGATTCAATATTGACCATTTGAGGAAGAGTAGTGACAAATCATATACTTAATGAGTTAAGAAAACTCACTATAAAAACTGCCACTACTCTTGGAAAATGTGGTTGAAATGATTATAAGGTTGCAAACTTCTTACATTCTAGCAATAAGTGGAATTTTTCAGTTGAAAGGAAAAAAAGGTAAATATACCTGACTTTCCATAAAATTTGATGTCTTTGACACATATTGTGAAACGCAATTGCAGATATACTTTCATACTAATAAATTTCAATAATTTTAACAAAAAATTCATATGAACTTCAGGTTTAAGGTTTTAAAGTGGTGATAAAACCAAGATTGTGTTTTGAAAGTCTGTGATTGTGAAATAATTCAATTTAGCGGGTTTGTTTACCTTTTTTCTATTTTCAACTGGAAAATGGTATAGGTATTTGTCTAGTGGGCTCTTAAACTGGGTGATGTTCTATTCTGAAATCTAAAACTACTTCTACTAGTAGTTTGTTCCATGTTTTAATCTCTGTTGCTTTTACACAGACCAGATTTTAATTAGTATTCTGCTTGTATTTTGTTTATGGGCCGTGTGGTGACGGCAGTAAGAATACATTTGTCACCACCCCAACTCCTCCTGCGGGTGTCGTAAGAGTCAACTATGGGATTGAAGTGTCACTGACCAATATTTGATAAAAGATTGATGATGGGCAGCGGCGTCATCATAGTAGACACATTACTGCGATCGCCATGCATTTAGTTTATTTATAGACAGCGCGTGTACCTTGCACTCCTGCGGCATCGGCGGCGGCGCGCCTGGCGGCTCCTCGGCCGCGAACCACGGCCCGAGGTGCGCCAGCGACACCTGCTCGATGAACGACGCGCCGTACTTGCGGTAATACCACCACTCGAAGATCAGGATCAGCCCCGAGATCAGCGACGACGTGCCCGTCAGGGCCACGTAGAACTTCGGCGTCAGCGCCGACAAGAATGTGGACGAGTCCCACATCGCGCCGGGACCGACTCGGTCAGATCAGAAACCGCTATGAAACACAAGCCAATATACGGCAACTTTTCACGCTGCACTATTTAACTAAAGAACACTGCCAACTTAATTCATGAGTTCCTTATATCATAATATGAGTGTAATTCTAAAATGAAAATAAACAATCTTCTTCAGGACTGATAAGTCCAATAAGTAATACCAGTATTCTCCTGGCTAATATTGCTAATCGTAACGTCCAACCGCAATCGAGTATTCTCGAACTCATTCAATTTCCGTTATCGTCGATTGGTTGATATATTATCAACATCATGTTGACACAATTATTGATCCAAGAAAAAATACTCCTTAAAATACGAGCTGTCATTTTTGACATATATATTATTTTACTTTTAATAATGCCCTACCAAAGTTTGAATGTCTAAACTGCCAAAATAAGCGCTTCAAATAAAAGTATTGGTTAAATTGGTTTTGATTATTTTTGCAAAGGTAGCAACATGGATTTCAGTACTTTATATTCCTTCATAAACATTACAAGTATAGATATCAAGAAAAACACAAACATATTTCGTCAAATATAACATTTTTTGATTAATATGTGCTCAAAAAACTAGCTTTCGGGTCAGTATTTCAATGACATCCATATGACATTTGATTTTGGCGAAAAAAAAAAGCAAGACATTGACGTTTACGTAACCCACTTCTCGTACCCCGTATCGAGGGCTCCCCATATTCTTCGAAAAGAAGCAAAAAAATGCTGGGACGTCTGGGCAAGAGGCACGCCGAGATGGCGGCGTCGTTCGCGACGTCGGGCGCCGGCTTCGGCGGCGCGGCGTTCCTCGGGCTGCTCTACATGACGGACTGGCGCGTGTTCGTCACTTACATCCCCTTCTACGGCGGCAAGTTCGCGGGCGAGAAGCAAGAGTAACCAACAAACAAGTGATCCTAAATTATTGTCTAGTGTTCTGTAAATTGTAATTATAAGAATTAGCAGTCGCTAACTCCTTTGTTTTATTTTCGGACCTTATGTAAGTATAGAATATGAAGGCGGCGCAATGCGCAGTAATCCTTCCCTTACAAGATACCTACTACATTTTAATTTATGGCTAACTCATCGTCATGAAAACCAAATGTGTGTTACCTGTAGTGGCTACTTAAACATGCCTAAACTGGTGACCATCACCTGTTCGACACATGTTGCCAGCCACTGCAAGACTTACAGGATATGAGTAACAGTCAGTCACCTGTAATTCTTATTGCTATAAACAGTATAGCACTGTTCATGGAATGGACATAATCAAATATAATTTATTCAAGTAGGACTTTACAATCACTTTTGTGTCATCATAAATACTAAAAGATAAAATAAAAATATTATTAGAACTTTAAAAAATCATGCCTATTACCAGTAGCATTATTTATGACTGTACTTTGTTACTGAGAAGTTTTATTACTCTTTCTTGAAGAAGTGGGCTTCTGCAGGCAGTTGTTGAACAACTGTGAGGTGATGCAGCCGTGTACACTCCCAACAAAGGAGTACATTTATGGCCCCTATGTAAACCATCAAAACTCATTTGATGGTCAAATAAGCATAGATGATTCACATAGTAGTACAGCTACCTCCTTCCTCCTCCTTTATAGTAGTGCACATGTTCAGATATTTACCAGTATATCTGATGGCAACTGTACCTAACAGATCATTCATTTCTGAACACGACAAGTCTGTGTTGATTAATCTTTTTTTAAGTATACATTAATCAATTGCAATACATTTATTTAAAAGGTGAAAGTAAAACAAGGGTTGTTATTAGGACCATACCGGCTAAATTTTATTTATTTTGTTACATTACATACAGTGAGATTTAAAAAAGTGCAAATAATTGTCTACCTAATGTGACTTGTTTACCGTTGCCCCGCCAGATCATCTCCGGCACGGGGTGGGGCTCCACTATAGTAATATCAAACATTCATAAGCTTACTCTATCTTTATTCATTATGACCTACAAGTTTACAGCTCAGACCCTCCGGCCTGACACCTTCCCACACTCCAAAACATTTAATGGTTCAACATTAACATAGTATCCTATAAATATGTATTTTATTAAGTACATAGCCCATTACATGGCTGAGTTCAGCCCATTATTACATAGTTTTAATATACTCGTACTGTCAACACTACTCTATAAAAGCTTCCTACATGGAAACAAAACATTCACATTAACTAAAATACAATAGTAATTAATAACTATCTCTGAATAGTAATAAGAATAATTAGGTATTTCATCAACTTTTGCTAAATCATGTAATTCTTTCATCAACTTGTTTGTTTTTTGGACGGTAACATTTCAAAAGACAAACAATTTTAGGCCAGTTTACGGTGCTTCTACCTCGATGCAATAAATACATCGTAAGTTTACAAATTCACTCCTTTGACAGAATCTATCGTCAGCTAATCTGAATCTAATTAGAACACACAACTAAATCACAAACTAGATCTATCTGCTGAGGCTGGTTGTGGTCCGCTGTGTCAGGGAGTCTGCGGCGAATTGAGGCTCAACTAAACCTGTTCAACCTATGTAAAGCTTGTAACTTCTAGTATAAAATATTAATGCAAATAGCAAATTAAGAAGATATTCGTTGAGTATATTTATTTGAGAAATTAAACCTCATGACTCATGAGTCCCATCTATCATTCAGTTGTAATAGGGAATGAAAAAAATCGGTTATGTTTTGTGTGGATCAGAAAGCGATTGTTTTTGAACTGAACAATCAAAAGGACGTATACAAGTACAAATAGAGTTTTTTACATTTTTATTGCTAAAATTGTACCTATATCGATTTCTCGCAACTTGCACTTCAATGTCTGGGTACTTAGGTACTTATCGTTAACGGCTCTTCTCATCAGATATACGTAAATCCTTTAGCTGCCCAAAGACTAAACAACCTGCTGCTATTCAATAGAATACACGTATAATAAATATTACCTATAAGGAAACAGAGTAGGTATGAAAGTAGGCATACTATCCTATATTACAGTTGATTCAAATTCTTTTGTCTCATATTGCTACCCTAACATTTTCATGTTCTATATGTAACATTTTAATGTAAATGTGCATATTTCAAACCGCAGAACTTATTTAAAGTTTCCAGTTTACAAAAAAAACAACATAGAACAGTCTAATATTGGGGCAGCGATATGACGGGCGGCTAAAGGATAATTCTCCCTTTAAAAGAACCTGTAAAGGGTATTTCTCAGAGTGTAAACGGACATCTCATTCATCTGGTCACGTTTTTTTGGAAGTGGCTGCATCTTTTGGTGCCATTTTCAGTCGTCAGATACAGCACCCGTCTCTCTATAAGACAACCAAAACCAACTTCAAATCATTCAGCCACTTCCAAAAAAACGTGACCAGATGAATGAGATGTCCGTTTACGCTCTGAGAAATACCCTAAAAACGGTGGGATTGTGTGAGCATCGCTCTTGTGCTCAGAACCTGAGGTCGGCGTCGCCGCTGCCGGCGCCCGCGTCCTCGTCGTCGGCCGGCGCGCCGCGCACGTCGTTCCCGTCGTTCCCGTCGTTCCCGTCGTTCCCGTCGTTCCCGTCGTTCCCGAGGTTCCCGTCGTGCGCGTGCTTGTCCCGCGCGCGCGCCTCCTGCGCTTCTTGCGCCTCTTCGCCCGTCTCGTTGCTCAAGCTGATCGCATTCGTTGACAGCTTTTCACCTGGAATAACAGTCGTAAGGTTTTATTAGTGAACCATTCATTCCGCGTTTTCTATTTGAAACCGGGGTACCTTCATCAAGATGGAGCTTTTTAAACTGTACTACTCTACCGCATTTAGGTAGGTAAGTGAATAAAAATCATGGGGAAATCTTACACAAACGGACCTCGTCCTAAGGTAAGCTTAATTAGTGTCTAGGTACAGTAAGTACCTACTCTTTCTACACAATATGACGCCTTCACAGAAGTAACAGACGCCCGAAATAGATTCTCAGAAAACGTTCAGTTGCTCTTTCAAATTCATAAGTAAAAGTGAGATATGTACTAATGTAACATACCTGATTATTACCTACCCACATGCTTTGATTTTTGCGATAGACCCCTATAGCCATGTAAAATAAAATACATAATAGCCACAGCTACTTGAAGCATGTTAGTGCTACAGAGCACAACACACACATCACACACCATCCGTCCGGGTTTCTTTCGAATTTGAGGCTGTCCGAGGCGGATATAAAAAAAAAGGGTCTGGGGAAAACCTGGACATGTGAGGAAAACCTTACAAAACTGAAGTATTTAACGGGTTTGTGTATAATGCAAAGTCTAGAGAAAAAAGAGGCCCTTACGCCAAATTTCCAGGTTTTTTGATGTGTTCTGAGTGCTTAGACAAGTTGTGATTGTGAAATAATTCAAGTTAGCAGGTTTGTTTACCTTTTTCCTATTTTCAACTAGAAAATGGTATAGGTATTTGTCTGGTGGGCTCTTAAACTGGGCAAATACCTATACCATTTTCCAGTTGAAAATAGGAAAAAGGTAAACAAACCTGCTAACTTGAATTATTTCACAATCACACACTTTCAGGACACAATCTTGGTTTTATCACCAACTTAAAACCTTAAACCTGAAGTTCATATACATTTTTTGTTAAAATTATTGAAATTTATTAGTATGAAAGTATATCTGCAAATGCGTTTCACAATATGTGTCAAAGACATCAAATTCAGCTGACATTCCCTCGTACCATGTCTCACGGATGGGGCTGGTCCGAGGAGTGCCAACTGATTGGTCTATGGAAGACTTAGTAAACGGGACAGATCTTAAAGAGGGTAGAGGTAAGATCCTAAAGGCTCGACGTCTCCAACGTAAAGTACGTCAAGAGGATGGCTCCCCGGCTTGGGTTCCAACCCAATCCGTGGCGGTCACCTTTGAAGGACAGGTGCTACCATCAAAAATATTCGCCTACTACACTTCACTATCAGTAGAAATATACCAACTTCCAATAATACAGTGCAGAAAGTGTCTTCGGTTTGGCCATATCCAATCCCAGTGCAGGTCAGATGCAAGGTGCTATAAATGTGCAGCCAAACACCCCGGCGATGACTGCAATGTTGCCCCAGAGCATGTAACATGCATATTCTGCTCAGGCAGACATTTTGCTACCGACAAAAAATGCAATGAATATGCGCGACAGAAATCTATAAAAATGGCAATGTCGGAGCAGAATGTCTCCTACGCAGAAGCTGCATCCCGCTTCACAACAGCCCGCAGACCATATGCTGATGTAGTAGCCCAGGAAATGTTTGAGCCCACTCCAGATTTCTCTAGAGCCTCTCAGTCTCCATATCACCCCCCCTCCAACCCATCCTCCTCCAATACATCATACCGAAAAACCACTTTCCAAGCTCCCCGGGCTAGAGCCCCACTCTCCCCGGGATACGACAGACAAGCCCATAACAACATCACCCAAACCCCACGCTCCCAGACGCCCAACGGCCACGCACTATTCGAATTACTAAACAAAATTACCCCTAATGAGAACCTCCTAGAACTACTTATGAAAGTAGTAGTAAATATCATTGCCAAAATGTCCGACTCCTTACCGAACAACGTTGCGTCTACCCTTATACACTTAGTTGAAAGTCTCAGCGCCAATGGCTTCTTTGGCTTCTTTTCTCCAATGGAATAGCCGAAGTATTATTCCTAAAAAAAACGAAATAATACAATTAATCAACAAACATTCTGTGTCCGTTGCGGCTATCTCGGAGACATGGTTGAGGCCCGGCGCCCTCTTTAGGATTCCGGGCTTCTCATGCCTCCGAGATGATCGTAATGACGGACGAGCAGGATGCGCTTTGTTGATAAAACATTCCTTTCCCTTCTCCCAAATAACCCTCCCGCCACACTCAGATGCAATTAATGCCGTAGCTGCTAAGGTTATGGGCATTCATTTCATCTCCATCTACATTCCTCACCCTGACCAGGGCCTTATAAACGAACTAACAACTATCTTCTCTGCTGTCCCACCTCCTCTCCTTATATTGGGTGACTTCAATTGCCACAATATTTCCTGGGGTTCATATCATTCAGATGCATTCTCATCATCCCTACTCGACTTATTTGACGACATGAATGTTGTAGTGATCAATGATGGAACCCCTACTCACAGAGTTTATCCTGGTCAAAATCCACAATCAGTCCTAGACTTATCTATCTGTTCACCTAATTTGTCCTCCTTGCTGTCTTGGCAAGTTCTCCGTCAGTCATTTGGTAGTGACCACTTCCCCATTGTTATCACCAAACCATCATCTGTAGTCCCCTCTCCTGCCCCTGAATCCCTCCTGAAACATAAAACCCAGTTAGCCGATTGGCCTAAATATGCGTCATACATCGAGTCTGAATTAAAAAATCGGTGCCCAGACATATTTACTGACGGTATGGCTTATCCAAACTTTAAAAACCTGATCTTGGAGTCTGCTGATAAATTTATACCTACAAAAAACCTGCCCGAAACAAGATTCCCTCTCCTCCCTGGTGGAATGCAGACTGCACTGCAGCAGTTAAAAAAAGGAATTCCACAGAAAATAAATTTAACATAACTGGTAACATGGATGACTACTTGTCTTTTAAAAAAGTTTCAGCTCATACCAAACGTTTCCTGGCTAAGGCTAAAAAAAGGGGTTGGAAGGAGTTCTGTGAGAGCTTGTCTCCTAGAACCCCTCCCTCTCTAGTATGGAAGAAGATTAAAAGATTTAGGGGCTCATCCAAGCCAGACTCTATACTAACTTCAGATGCGCCCTGGTTATCAGACTTTGCCGACAGGCTGGCTCCACCAACTGTCCCTGAGGCTTCTTGCATAATACCGCCACTACTGTCTGTAACTGCAGGCCCTCTGGAAGGACCGTTTTCTAGCTCAGAACTCAGGTTGGTACTTGATGGACTCCGAAATACCACACCTGGTGAAGATGGCATTCCCTACTGTTTCCTAACCAAGCTAAACGCATCTTCGCAAGAATACCTACTCAGCATCTTAAATCACGCTTTTCATACAGGGGAAATTCCAGAGGACTGGAGTAGCCAGGTCATTATCCCAATACTGAAACCACATAAAGACCCAGATTTGGCTAGTTCGTACCGGCCAATTGCGCTTTCTGCTACAATGGGCAAGATTCTCGAACACCTAGTTAAGAATAGATTGGAGTGGTTTGTAGAGAACAAGGGACTTCTGGCTGATACACAATTCGGTTTCCGCAAGGGTCGGAGTACAATGGATAACCTTAATATATTAACCACAGATATCAGACTGTCCCTATCACAGAATGAACATCTGTTGGCATGTTTTCTTGACATCTCTGCAGCCTACGACAATGTCCTTCTTCCGGTGCCCAGAGCAACAAATGCTTAATCTGAGCATCCCTGTGAAGATTGTCCAAATTGTCACCAAACTTTTCATGGGTAGATCCATTAAAATCCGGGATGGTACTTCCTACCATCCCCCTCGAATACTGTGGAGAGGCCTCCCTCAGGGCTCGGTTCTCAGTCCATTGCTGTATAGCATTTACACCTACGATTTGGGACAGTCAGTCCTATCATTCTGTAATATCCTGCAGTATGCAGATGATTTGGTACTGTATACCTCCTCAAAGTCAATGGAGAAGGCAACAACAAGTCTAAACACAGCCTTGGGATACCTGAAGGATTGGTTTGATGAGCATGGTTTGATGAATATGTCTGGCACTTCACATCATAAATACATTATAGGAAAATGTGAAAAGAGCATTAATATGCTTCGAGCATTGTCAGGTGTAATGGAACCATGCAGCAAGGAATACTTACGCAAATTAGATCTTATACAGGCTAAATGTTTACGCATCATATTAGGAGCTATGAAGTCTTCTCCAAAAAATGCCATGCAGGTTGAGTGTGTAGAGGCCCCTCTTCATCTGCGTAGACAATATCTTGCTGACAGATTCTTGACTAAAGCTGCTTCATTGTCCAATCACAGGCTCCTTCCACGGTTGCGGTCCCTTGCATCTGAGGTCACTGAAAACCGATATTGGACACATAAAACTCCCCCAAGAATTATAACAACCCTATCAAAGTTAAATAATAACAATCCAACCACATATAGATCAGGAACTAACCCCTTATTTGAAATAGCTTTTGAAACCATAGTTTACTCCCCCAAAGTATTATTAGACTTTGGCATTTTCAAAAATGATCCAGGTGCAAATAATAAATTCGATAAACTATTAAATAAATGGCCAGATTACTTACCAATGTTTACTGACGCCTCGAAAGTAGACCCCGCAACTTGTGTGGGAGCAGCAGTCTGGATTCCAAAATACAAAATAGCCCTGACAATCAAATGTCCTCCATCATCCTCAATTTTTACTGGAGAAGCAGTGGCAATCCTGGAAGCAATTAAGTATGCAGACTCTCACAATATTAAAAAAGTCATCATCTTTTCTGATAGTAAAAGTTGCTTACAAGCCATCGCGAGCAATCAGTTTAGAATGAAAGGTAAATTTCCACTAATATTACAAATTAAAACACTCCTGCGCCAAATGGAAGCTAGGGACATTCTTGTGATTCTAGGCTGGGTGCCAAGCCACTGTGGCATCATTGGTAATGAGATGGCTGATACTTGGGCAAAACAGGCTATCACATCAGGCTTATAGTTATCCATAATGTTATATACAGCTCAGACATACTAACACGCGCGCAAACTGACCTGTTCTATGCATGGCAGGAGTACTGGGACTCCTCCAGGATTCGAGTTGAGCGGCACTATGGTAATATACAACCCCAGATCCCTCGCAAACCCTGGTTCTATAAATTCCGCAAGTCTCCGAAGTGGGTCACATCAACCATCTGCCGTTTGCGTTTAGGCCATGTTTGTTCACCGGTATTTCTGGCAAAGATTAAGGTCCGGGATAGCTCATTGTGTGAATGTGGCCTCGACGAAGGTAATTTAGACCATATTTTCTTTGCGTGCCTAAAGTACAACTCTTCACTGTATGATGCATTGCCTGACTATATCCCACGACCTACTTGCTTCAGCTCGCTTCTCTGCTTGCTTTATGGACCCTCCTCTGACTAGTATTCTCATTAAATTCATTCAAGCTCATAACATAAAACTCTAATCTATATCACCTATGTAACTACTGTACTTATTCTAACTTTATCTTCGTCTTCCTTCCTTCATGTTGGCACGACTAACAAACTGTCATCCGCTCCCGCTTTTTTGCTTAACTTTTGTAATTGTCATGTGTTCGTCTGTGAAGTCAAAATAAAATTGTTTGTTTTTAGGTATCCCAATACTATCCTATCACCAAAAAAAAAAAAAACTCGTTCTCCTCACGTGTGAAAGTCCATCGGAAAAGGAAAACAACAATCACCTTGACATTGGTAAATTCACCTTGCTGTGGTTGATTTTATGGGGAAATTCTGTGGACGTAGAGAGAGCATTTAAAATCCAAAAAAAGTGTGTCCGGATCATCTGTAACGCTCAGATTGATGAGAGTTGTGTACCTCTTTTTAGGGAGAGGCGTATATTACCATTGCCATGTTTGTACATCAGAGATGCATGCGTCTTTGTCAATACACGTCTAAGTGATTTCCCAAAACGTGGTGACATGATGCTAAGACAGACCAGAAAAAGGATCATGGACCTCGAGTAAGTATATATTATACAAACCTCGAGTGAGCAAGGTGATATATGGAAAAAATGTGGCTAACATGTGCATTAAATTGTATAACAACTTGCCAGAGCACATTAAGGTGCTCCAGGGTAATAGTTTTAAAAATAAATTGACGATTTGGCTTATCGATAAATGTTTTTATAGTGTTAAGAATTATTTAGAGTATAAGTGACATAGATCGGTATTATTGTATTTCATTTATTTGACATAATGTTTGTATTTATTTTTATTTTTTTAAATTAATTAATTGCCTCTCTAAATATAATTAATTGCCTCTCTAAATATTTGCACGCCTGTGTGATGGCTGAATACACAGTTATATATTATTTTATAAGAACTTCCTGTACTGTAGGTATTCTGGCAAATAAATACTTTGACTTTGACTTTGTGGAAACAAGCAAGCAAGCAAGGAGTAAAGCCAGGAGTAAAAAAAAAATAAAAAATTCCCCCTGCGGGTGTCGTAAGAGTCGACTAAGGGATTGAAGTGTCACTGACCACTATTTGATAAATATTGATGATGGGCAGCAGCGTCATCATAGTGGACACATTACTGCGATCGCCAATCCGCTTGCCCAGCGTGGCGATTATGGGCATTTACCTCCTAATGCGTTTATACGCATAGTTAATAGGAGAGGCCTACGTCCAGCAGTGGACTATCATAGGCTGATGATGATGATGATGAAGATGATGTTTAAGTTGTTGGACAACTCCATGTCCACTTCCACTCCCAACACAGCAGTACATTTATGGCCCCTATGTAAACCATCAAAACTCATTTGATGATCAAATAAGCATTGATGATTTACATAGTAGTACGGCTACCAAAAGGTGAAAGTAAAACAAGGGTTGTTATTAGGACCATACCGGCTAAATTTTATTTATTTTGTTACATTACATACAGTGAGATTTAAAAAAGTGCAAATAATTGTCTACCTAATGTGACTTGTTTACCGTTGCCCCGCCAGATCATCTCCGGCACGGGGTGGGGCTCCACTATAGTAATATCAAACATTCATAAGCTTACTCTATCTTTATTCATTATCACCTACAAGTTTACAGCTCAGACCCTCCGGCCTGACACCTTCCCACACTCCAAAACATTTAATGGTTCAACATTAACATAGTATCCTATAAATATGTATTTTATTAAGTACATAGCCCGTTACATGGCTGAGTTCAGCCCATTATTACATAGTTTTAATATACTCGTACTGTCAACACTACTCTATAAAAGCTTCCTACATGGAAACAAAACATTCACATTAACCAAAATACAATAGTAATTAATAACTATCTCTGAATAGTAATAAGAATAATTAGGTATTTCATCAACTTTTGCTAAATCATTAAATTCTTTCATCAACTTGTTTGTTTTTTGGACGGTAACATTTCAAAAGACAAACAATTTTAGGCCAGTTTACGGTGCTTCTAACTCGATGCAATACATCGTATTGTTTACAAATTCACTCCTTTGACAGAATCTATCGTCAGCTTATCTGAATCTAATTAGAACACACAACTAAATCACAAACTAGATCTATCTGCTGAGGCTGGTTGTGGTCCGCTGTGTCAGGGAGTCTGTGGCGAATTGAGGCTCAACTAAACCTGTTCAACCTATGCAAAGCTTGTAACTTCTAGTATAAAATATTAATGCAAATAGCAAATTAAGAGGATATTCGTTGAATGTATTTGAGAAATTAAACCTCATGAGTCCCATCTATCATTCAGTTCAGTTGTAGGTAAAAGGGAATGAAAAAAATCGGTTATGTTTTGTATGGATCAGAAAGTGATTGTTTTTGTACTGAACAATCAAAAGGACGTATACAAGTACAAATACAGTTTTTTACAGTTTTAATACATTGCTAAAATTGTACCTATATCGATTTCTCGCAACTTGCACTTCAATGTCTGGGTACTTAGGTACTTATCATTAACGGCTCTTCTCATCAGATATACGTAAATCCTATAGCTGCCCAAAGACTAAACAACCTGCCGCTATTCAATAGAATACACGTATAATAAATATTATAAGGAAACAGAGTATGAAAGTAGGCATACTATCCTATATTACAGTTGATTCAAATTCTTTTGTCTCATATCGCTACCCCAACATTTTGATGTTCTATATGTAACATTTTAATGTAAATGTGCAGATTTCAAACCGCAGAACTTATTTAAAGTTTCCAGTTTAAAAAAAAAACAACATAGAACAGTCTAATATTGGGGCAGCGATATGACGGGCGGCTAAAGGATAATTCTCCCCTTCAGAGAACCTGTAAAAACGGTGGGATTGTGTGAGCATCGCTCTTGTGCTCAGAACCTGAGGTCGGCGTCGCCGCTGCCGGCGCCCGCGTCCTCGTCGTCGGCCGGCGCGCCGCGCACGTCGTTCCCGTCGTTCCCGTCGTTCCCGTCGTTCCCGTCGCTCCCGAGGTTCCCGTCGTTCCCGTCGTGCGCGTGCTTGTCCCGCGCGCGCGCCTCCTGCGCTTCTTGCGCCTCTTCGCCCGTCTCGTTGCTCAAGCTGATCGCATTCGTTGACAGCTTTTCACCTGAATAACAGTCGTAAGGTTCTATTAGTGAACCATTCATTCCGCGTTTTCTATTTGAAACTGGGATACCTATATCAAGATAAAGCATTTAGGTAGGTAAGTGAATAAATATCATGGGGAAATCTTACACAAACCGACCTCGTCCTAAGGTAAGCTCAATTAATAATAATAACCCGTGAAAATATGATCCGTAGTAGCCGTAGAACTATTTCTATTGCACTTTATAGCTGGAGAGCCAGTGAACCCTAGGAGTAACGGTCTCCCTGTAAGGTTAGAAATTTGTATACCTACTCACAATTTACGTCATTGTAAGATAATAGCCATGACCTGGCAGGCGTCAGCCCTGCACGTCATCAGCCTCTTTATTTTTTGAACTGTTAAGTAAATTGGGTTTCAAAACTTGTTTCTGTAAGTTTGAAAATTTAATAGGAAAAAGTTTATATATTATACATCTTAAAAAAAAATTGACAGGTGATTACAATAAGCAGAAGTATATGACAGATCAATTAGAAAACGCACAGTTGATGAGGTAAAATAAACTTCACCCTGTATACTCAAAATTTTTATATGTTTTCAAATAAACGTCTCAGAGTAAGTATGTCCAATGCCAGGCGGTTTTGAACAGCATAGCTTATGCTCTTAGAATGACATGAATCGTAAGTATACAAATTTCTAACCTTACAGGGAGACCGTTACTCCCAGGGTTCACTAGCTCTTGGACTATTACGCAGTAGATCTGGCAAATAATCGATAACGAAGATCGGATCTAGTTCAAGTGCGTAAATTGCCATAGAAATCTTTCTGCGTTTGCTACGATGCTTTATTTTCACGAGTTCGGATCGGGCCGGTGTCGTCAGCTCTATATTCTGTTGGCCTACCGCGAACTACGAAGTTCGCAAATTTCGGAGATTTGTCTCTGTCACACCAATAAAGGCGTCATTAGAGTGACAGAGACAAATCCCCGAAATTTGCGAACTTCGGAGTTCGCTGTAGGGCCGCTGATTTGTTCCGGCGATGTCAGCTACAAAAAGATCTGAAATGTTACAAAAAGATTCGCCACACAATCGTTCGCCCTTGGCCTTCCCTCTAGTAGACCTGGAAACGGGGTGAAGATCCGAAATGGTACGATTTAATTTAATCTAGGATCTGCCAGAGGTCGAAAAGATCAAAAATTCAGACTAAATTTTTGCACTGGCAACACCGGATCGAACGTAGTGCGAAACCATTCAGGAAACTCACCGGGACACTTGGGCGCGCCCTTGCCGCGGCTGCCGGGCACCTCCTGGCCGTGCGCGTCCACGCACCAGCACACGCCGAGCGCGGCGTGGCACTGCCGCGGGCGGTAGTAGCCGGCGGGCGTGCAGGCCGGCGCGAAGCCCCCCGGCGGCGCGACCCGCGCCAGCGCCACGCACGGCCGCGCCGCGCGCCGCACGCAGCCGCACCACGCGCCGCGCCCCACCGCGCCGTCGCCCGCGCACACCGACAGGAACGGCCGCAGGCAGCGCTCGCGCGCGTCGTGTCCTGGGGGGGGGGACAGTGTTAGAGTTGCCGGTCCTGCCCCGTGACACCGGAGTGCGGAGCCGAGTGGCCGATACTTTACTGCTTTCTTCTGATTATAAATTGTGATTTCTCTGCTAGATTTTACTCTTCTATTTCTCTAATACATTTTGAGATAATTTAAAATATAAACTCTTTAGCGCACTCTAGCAACAAATATTTGGCAATTTTTCCTGCGATACAGGCATAGCCTAGTGCAGGTATCACGAGCAATGTATTATGTATTTCTGTGTCTACAGTATTGTATTTAGCTTTAACATTATAAAATAGTTGTGTTTAATAAGTTTTTACTGTATCAATAAACTATTTTGATTTTTTTTTATTTTAATTTTGATTTTGATAGCCAACGCTCAGTAGAGAGTATCGTAGTTTTCTCTCTATCACCGACAGCCACTACTGGCCTCTCCTATTACCTATCCATCCGAACGCATTAAAAGGTGAATGCCGGTATAGCGGGTTAACGTATCCACTATGATGACGTTGCCGCCCTTCATCTATCTTCGATTAATGGTCGATGACACGTCGATTGCTCGATCGACACTTACAACTCCCACGGGAAGAACTGGGGTGGTGACAGATGTATTCTTAATGCCGTCACCACACGGCCGAACCTCTCCTTTTTTTTCTGTTCTGTCACTCTTGGAAAAACGGTTGCCTTTCGTCCGCGATTAAGCGTTAGTAATTGACATCTTGGCTGCGCACCCTACCCCGATTTATCGAGCGAATCGTACCCAACGAGCGATCTATATGAGGACGCCCGACCTGAAGCGGTTAGGCTGTCAATCGCTATCGCATTCAGCCCAAAATCTAGGTATCTCTTGGATAGTCGTGCAATAAAATGGGCTCCCGATTAAAATAAGTTAACTAAGGAGATAGTTCCGACATATTAATAGGTAATTAAGTACTAGTGAATACTTACTGAGAGCATAAAGTTCGGTGGAGGACAGCAGGCCGTCGCCGTCCGTGTCGAGGTGCGCGAACATCCATCGCGTCTCCGGCTTGCAGTAGCGGGAGAACCCTGCACACAAACCAAGCAATAGGTGGCATTACTCCAAGTCGCTCAACGAGCTATGGAGAGGACTATGCTCGGGGTTCCTCTACGCGATTGAATCGGATGAGGAAATTCGTAGACGAACTACAGTAACCCACATAGCCCTCCGAATTAGCAAGCTGAAATGACATTGGGCAGGCCAAATTACACGCAGATCCCTCCGAGCAGATAATCAATGGGGAACCAAATGTTCGTAACCTCTAAACGCCCTCAGCAATCACTCACTTGTATGGAACTTTAGAAGGATTGGTTTCTAACTTGGCAACTAAGTTGTTTTTGCCATCTTGGTAGAACCTGTAGTTTAAGAGCCTGTTTCATCATCTCCGAATATAACATAATTATCTGTCAGACAAATGCTAACATTTGTCTGATAGATATGTTATATTTGTTTCTTTCATATGCCTATTAGGGAAAAGGATACAGAATGATAATTTTATCCAGGGATTATGGAACAGGACGTAAAAGTTTGGGACCTACGTATCAATCACATGACACATGACGTAAGAATGATGTGTAGGTACCGTGGCGGTCCGGCGGCGCCTCGCCGGCCTCGTCCATGAGCACAGAGAACCAGTCGAGCAGCCGGTCGGCCATCTTGTCGGGCGAGCAGCCCTCGGCGTCGGCGGGGGAATGCTCGGCGTGCTCGGGTCGCTCGGGTCGCTCGGGTCGCTCGGGTCTCTCGGGTCGCTCGGGTCTCTCGGGTCGCTCGGGTCGCTCGGGTCGCTCGGGTCGCTCGGGTCGCTCGGGTCTCTCGGGTCGCTCGGGTCGCTCGGGTCTCTCGGGTCGCTCGGGTCGCTCGGGTCTCTCGGGTCGCTCGGGTCGCTCGGGTCTCTCGGGTCGCTCGGGTCGCTCGGGTCGCTCGGGTCTCTCGGGTCGCTCGGGTCTCTCGGGTCGCTCGGGTCGCTCGGGTCGCTCGGGTCGCTCGGGTCGCTCGGGTCGCTCGGGTCGCTCGGGTCTCTCGGGTCGCTCGGGTCGCTCGGGTCTCTCGGGTCGCTCGGGTCGCTCGGGTCTCTCGGGTCGCTCGGGTCGCTCGGGTCTCTCGGGTCGCTCGGGTCTCTCGGGTCGCTCGGGTCGCTCGGGTCGCTCGGGTCTCTCGGGTCGCTCGGGTCTCTCGGGTCGCTCGGGTCGCTCGGGTCGCTCGGGTCGCTCGGGTCTCTCGGGTCGCTCGGGTCGCTCGGGTCTCTCGGGTCGCTCGGGTCGCTCGGGTCTCTCGGGTCGCTCGGGTCGCTCGGGTCTCTCGGGTCTCTCGGGTCGCTCGGGTCGCTCGGGTCTCTCGGGTCGCTCGGGTCTCTCGGGTCGCTCGGGTCGCTCGGGTCGCTCGGGTCGCTCGGGTCTCTCGGGTCGCTCGGGTCGCTCGGGTCTCTCGGGTCGCTCGGGTCGCTCGGGTCTCTCGGGTCGCTCGGGTCGCTCGGGTCTCTCGGGTCTCTCGGGTCGCTCGGGTCGCTCGGGTCTCTCGGGTCGCTCGGGTCTCTCGGGTCGCTCGGGTCGCTCGGGTCGCTCGGGTCGCTCGGGTCTCTCGGGTCGCTCGGGTCGCTCGGGTCTCTCGGGTCGCTCGGGTCGCTCGGGTCTCTCGGGTCGCTCGGGTCGCTCGGGTCTCTCGGGTCGCTCGGGTCGCTCGGGTCTCTCGGGTCGCTCGGGTCGCTCGGGTCTCTCGGGTCGCTCGGGTCGCTCGGGTCGCTCGGGCCGCTCGGGTCGGCGGCGCGCGGGGATGGCGTTATCGCGCGCGGAGGGGCGGCGCCCGCGGCGGCGGCCTCGGCGGTGCCACTCCTGGGAAACCCAAATCAATAAGTGAGATCTCTTGAATACACAAACTGGTCAGAGGTATACAATGGTGATCTAGTTAATGGGAGTAATTCATCCTTTAACGGGAGTACCTAAGGCCTGAGTAAAGTCTAGATAGAAATTAAGAAACTCGAATCAGCTAGTCACGTCGAATGTTGCGTGAACATTAGCGTGGTCTACCAATTTGTTGTACCTTTGAGCATTTAGGTAGTTTAAGCCACAAAACAGCATGATTTTCTACGCATAATGAACAGTGCAATACATTAACTGTATACTCCTGCAGGAGTACCCATGTGTGGCTGCTCCCGCGTTTCCGCTACTGCAGCTGTGGCCGGGGCGAATCCCGACAACGACGGTGATGGTGATGAGAGGCTTTAGAGGGCACGGCAATGTCTTAAACAGTATAATAATGAACCATGAACAAGATGGGTCGTGAAGCCGGTTTGCGCACTCACATCTTGGTCTGCGTCGCGGTGGCGGCACGGACAGAAGCCCTTGCAGGCGAGCGCGACGGGCGGCGCGGCGCGGCGCACGCAGTTGTGCAGGTCCAGCCGGCACAGCGACGAGTACGTGCGGTTGTCCGAGCCGCACAGGAACTGGACAGATGTTAGCAATTAGTCAAGTTGCCCGTGTGGTGGCAGTAGGGATAAATCAAATTTTATTATTATTTTATTATTATTCGTCACCGTCCCAACTGTTCGTGGGTATCGTAAGAGTCGACTAAGACTCAAATTTGACACTTAGGCTTGTTCACGAAATAAAGTAGCCATTGCCGTATAATTTTTTTTTTGTATGAACTCAACCCTTTGTATGGGTGGTATTACAAACAAGGGCTCTTTGCCTATATTCTCGGAAGCTGTGGTTTTAATATTTATATCAATTTCTCCATAATTATGAAATTTTATTTAAACTTCTGGATTTAAGTAGCGATTCTTCTTATTTTACCATCTTGGGTCGTTTAGTTTCCCAATGGGTCTTAACTAGGGCTCGCGGTCGTGTCCGGATTTCGTGTCAACGTTTCTCATACCCGTGTTCGTATTACACGTACACGGGTTTCGGACCCGATTTACACGGGTAATTAAAGTCCGTGTAAATAATACCCGTCTGCACGGGCACACGTGTAAACGGGTATTATTTACACGGACTTTAATTACCCGCGGGTTCGGGGACGTCCTTGACGAGAAGCGTACGAATGGGTCGTGAGACTTAAGAGCTATAGTACAAATGGATAGATAAGCTGAAGGCTGTGTCAAATAGACCTTATTGCGTAACAGATAGAGTCGAAATTTATAATACATTAATAAAAAAGTTTTATCGGCTGACCTTTCCTGAACAGGTAGTGTTTTGTAGTGTCCAACGAAGCTGCAGGTTACATTCAATAATAGACCTTATTTGCATTTGCTCAAATTATTTCGAACCCGTTCGGTTCGGTCTTAATTACCCGGGTACCCGGGTAGCACGCGGTTTCGTGTAAACGGTATCCGTGTATTGGACACGGACACGGGTACCCGGCGGGTTCGTGTAATTCGGGTTCTTAGTACCGTCGGGCTTAAGAACACGGGTATCCGGTTTGGCGGGTTACACGTGTACCGTGAGCCCTAGTCTTCTTAGACATTCACAGTTTATTATAGTATCGCTATTGTAATTTAGTTAAGACTCTGAACTAAATTACAATAGCGATACTATAATAAACTGTGAATCTCGTGTCTACAATTTTTATTATCTATTTCCAGTCTAACATTGTTGTACTTAATCGTCTTTGAAGTTCGCACTTTTTGATTTTGGCGACTTTTGAGCGAATGCTTTTGGATATTGAATTGTTAAACATAAAACAGAAGAATCAATTTACAGTCCCATAGCTGTTAGAACTACATGGGACTGTTGTGTAGAGACTGATTTTACGATGGCTACTTTATTTCGTGAACAAGCTTTAGTAGGTAGGTACTTATCTGAGAGTATGCGTTATTCTTCGAATAAAAGTTTAGTAATATCGAGCCTTAGGTATTGAAGTGACCATTTATTGATAGAAGATTGATGATGGGCAGCAGCGTCATCAATGTCATCGTAATCAACACGCTACTGTCATCGCTAATCCGCTTGCCCAGCGTGGCGGTTGTGGGCATGTAGACGCATAGGTAGTTAATAAAAGTTAAACAACCCCGAAGCGAACAAATCGCAATAAGGAGCCGCACCGAGTATGGAGTTCAGCATTCCCCTTCCAACTCAACTCACTCAACGCTATCCAATTTGTCGCCGGCAGCAAGGTACAAGGTTCTTAGTTCTGAACAAACCTTCAGCCGTAACCTTCAACCGTAATAACGAATCACGTTTTGTATAGCGGTTGAATTTCGTAGAGTAGGGGGTTAAAATAGCGAATGCTCGTTTGGTCTGCATGCACCTTTATACGTTGTTGTCGTCGTAGTATCGAACTGTCGACTATTAAGCACGAAAGAATCAAAGTCTGGGCAGGCTTTAGTTTGTCTGATGGTAAGTCCTACCTGCGCGCGCGGCACGGAGCCACAGCCGACGCAGCGCTGGTCGCCGCCGCCGACTCCGCCGCCGACGCCGACTCCGCCGCCGACGCCGACTCCACCGGCGCCGCCGCCGCCGCCGCCGCCGCCGGACGGCGCGGGCGCCGACGACTCATAGAACACGTCGTCCTCGCGGGCTGCCTCCGAATCCGCGTTCACCACCACGTCACTGAAACATTCAGAGCTTTCGATAACACCACGTCCAAGTTGGTAAATAGTGTCTAGGTACAGTAAGTACCTACTCTTTCTACACAATATGACGCCTTCACAGAAGTAACAGACGCCCGAAATAGATTCTCAGAAAACGTTCAGTTGCTCTTTCAAATTCATAAGTAAAAGTGAGATATGTACTAATGTAACATACCTGATTATTACCTACCCACATGCTTTGATTTTTGCGATAGACCCCTATAGCCATGTAAAATAAAATACATAATAGCCACAGCTACTTGAAGCATGTTAGTGCTACAGAGCACAACACACACATCACACACCATCCGTCCGGGTTTCTTTCGAATTTGAGGCTGTCCGAGGCGGATATAAAAAAAAAGGGTCTGGGGAAAACCTGGACATGTGAGGAAAACCTTACAAAACTGAAGTATTTAACGGGTTTGTGTATAATGCAAAGTCTAGAGAAAAAAGAGGCCCTTACGCCAAATTTCCAGGTTTTTTGATGTGTTCTGAGTGCTTAGACAAGTTGTGATTGTGAAATAATTCAAGTTAGCAGGTTTGTTTACCTTTTTCCTATTTTCAACTAGAAAATGGTATAGGTATTTGTCTGGTGGGCTCTTAAACTGGGCAAATACCTATACCATTTTCCAGTTGAAAATAGGAAAAAGGTAAACAAACCTGCTAACTTGAATTATTTCACAATCACACACTTTCAGGACACAATCTTGGTTTTATCACCAACTTAAAACCTTAAACCTGAAGTTCATATACATTTTTTGTTAAAATTATTGAAATTTATTAGTATGAAAGTATATCTGCAAATGCGTTTCACAATATGTGTCAAAGACATCAAATTCAGCTGACATTCCCTCGTACCATGTCTCACGGATGGGGCTGGTCCGAGGAGTGCCAACTGATTGGTCTATGGAAGACTTAGTAAACGGGACAGATCTTAAAGAGGGTAGAGGTAAGATCCTAAAGGCTCGACGTCTCCAACGTAAAGTACGTCAAGAGGATGGCTCCCCGGCTTGGGTTCCAACCCAATCCGTGGCGGTCACCTTTGAAGGACAGGTGCTACCATCAAAAATATTCGCCTACTACACTTCACTATCAGTAGAAATATACCAACTTCCAATAATACAGTGCAGAAAGTGTCTTCGGTTTGGCCATATCCAATCCCAGTGCAGGTCAGATGCAAGGTGCTATAAATGTGCAGCCAAACACCCCGGCGATGACTGCAATGTTGCCCCAGAGCATGTAACATGCATATTCTGCTCAGGCAGACATTTTGCTACCGACAAAAAATGCAATGAATATGCGCGACAGAAATCTATAAAAATGGCAATGTCGGAGCAGAATGTCTCCTACGCAGAAGCTGCATCCCGCTTCACAACAGCCCGCAGACCATATGCTGATGTAGTAGCCCAGGAAATGTTTGAGCCCACTCCAGATTTCTCTAGAGCCTCTCAGTCTCCATATCACCCCCCCTCCAACCCATCCTCCTCCAATACATCATACCGAAAAACCACTTTCCAAGCTCCCCGGGCTAGAGCCCCACTCTCCCCGGGATACGACAGACAAGCCCATAACAACATCACCCAAACCCCACGCTCCCAGACGCCCAACGGCCACGCACTATTCGAATTACTAAACAAAATTACCCCTAATGAGAACCTCCTAGAACTACTTATGAAAGTAGTAGTAAATATCATTGCCAAAATGTCCGACTCCTTACCGAACAACGTTGCGTCTACCCTTATACACTTAGTTGAAAGTCTCAGCGCCAATGGCTTCTTTGGCTTCTTTTCTCCAATGGAATAGCCGAAGTATTATTCCTAAAAAAAACGAAATAATACAATTAATCAACAAACATTCTGTGTCCGTTGCGGCTATCTCGGAGACATGGTTGAGGCCCGGCGCCCTCTTTAGGATTCCGGGCTTCTCATGCCTCCGAGATGATCGTAATGACGGACGAGCAGGATGCGCTTTGTTGATAAAACATTCCTTTCCCTTCTCCCAAATAACCCTCCCGCCACACTCAGATGCAATTAATGCCGTAGCTGCTAAGGTTATGGGCATTCATTTCATCTCCATCTACATTCCTCACCCTGACCAGGGCCTTATAAACGAACTAACAACTATCTTCTCTGCTGTCCCACCTCCTCTCCTTATATTGGGTGACTTCAATTGCCACAATATTTCCTGGGGTTCATATCATTCAGATGCATTCTCATCATCCCTACTCGACTTATTTGACGACATGAATGTTGTAGTGATCAATGATGGAACCCCTACTCACAGAGTTTATCCTGGTCAAAATCCACAATCAGTCCTAGACTTATCTATCTGTTCACCTAATTTGTCCTCCTTGCTGTCTTGGCAAGTTCTCCGTCAGTCATTTGGTAGTGACCACTTCCCCATTGTTATCACCAAACCATCATCTGTAGTCCCCTCTCCTGCCCCTGAATCCCTCCTGAAACATAAAACCCAGTTAGCCGATTGGCCTAAATATGCGTCATACATCGAGTCTGAATTAAAAAATCGGTGCCCAGACATATTTACTGACGGTATGGCTTATCCAAACTTTAAAAACCTGATCTTGGAGTCTGCTGATAAATTTATACCTACAAAAAACCTGCCCGAAACAAGATTCCCTCTCCTCCCTGGTGGAATGCAGACTGCACTGCAGCAGTTAAAAAAAGGAATTCCACAGAAAATAAATTTAACATAACTGGTAACATGGATGACTACTTGTCTTTTAAAAAAGTTTCAGCTCATACCAAACGTTTCCTGGCTAAGGCTAAAAAAAGGGGTTGGAAGGAGTTCTGTGAGAGCTTGTCTCCTAGAACCCCTCCCTCTCTAGTATGGAAGAAGATTAAAAGATTTAGGGGCTCATCCAAGCCAGACTCTATACTAACTTCAGATGCGCCCTGGTTATCAGACTTTGCCGACAGGCTGGCTCCACCAACTGTCCCTGAGGCTTCTTGCATAATACCGCCACTACTGTCTGTAACTGCAGGCCCTCTGGAAGGACCGTTTTCTAGCTCAGAACTCAGGTTGGTACTTGATGGACTCCGAAATACCACACCTGGTGAAGATGGCATTCCCTACTGTTTCCTAACCAAGCTAAACGCATCTTCGCAAGAATACCTACTCAGCATCTTAAATCACGCTTTTCATACAGGGGAAATTCCAGAGGACTGGAGTAGCCAGGTCATTATCCCAATACTGAAACCACATAAAGACCCAGATTTGGCTAGTTCGTACCGGCCAATTGCGCTTTCTGCTACAATGGGCAAGATTCTCGAACACCTAGTTAAGAATAGATTGGAGTGGTTTGTAGAGAACAAGGGACTTCTGGCTGATACACAATTCGGTTTCCGCAAGGGTCGGAGTACAATGGATAACCTTAATATATTAACCACAGATATCAGACTGTCCCTATCACAGAATGAACATCTGTTGGCATGTTTTCTTGACATCTCTGCAGCCTACGACAATGTCCTTCTTCCGGTGCCCAGAGCAACAAATGCTTAATCTGAGCATCCCTGTGAAGATTGTCCAAATTGTCACCAAACTTTTCATGGGTAGATCCATTAAAATCCGGGATGGTACTTCCTACCATCCCCCTCGAATACTGTGGAGAGGCCTCCCTCAGGGCTCGGTTCTCAGTCCATTGCTGTATAGCATTTACACCTACGATTTGGGACAGTCAGTCCTATCATTCTGTAATATCCTGCAGTATGCAGATGATTTGGTACTGTATACCTCCTCAAAGTCAATGGAGAAGGCAACAACAAGTCTAAACACAGCCTTGGGATACCTGAAGGATTGGTTTGATGAGCATGGTTTGATGAATATGTCTGGCACTTCACATCATAAATACATTATAGGAAAATGTGAAAAGAGCATTAATATGCTTCGAGCATTGTCAGGTGTAATGGAACCATGCAGCAAGGAATACTTACGCAAATTAGATCTTATACAGGCTAAATGTTTACGCATCATATTAGGAGCTATGAAGTCTTCTCCAAAAAATGCCATGCAGGTTGAGTGTGTAGAGGCCCCTCTTCATCTGCGTAGACAATATCTTGCTGACAGATTCTTGACTAAAGCTGCTTCATTGTCCAATCACAGGCTCCTTCCACGGTTGCGGTCCCTTGCATCTGAGGTCACTGAAAACCGATATTGGACACATAAAACTCCCCCAAGAATTATAACAACCCTATCAAAGTTAAATAATAACAATCCAACCACATATAGATCAGGAACTAACCCCTTATTTGAAATAGCTTTTGAAACCATAGTTTACTCCCCCAAAGTATTATTAGACTTTGGCATTTTCAAAAATGATCCAGGTGCAAATAATAAATTCGATAAACTATTAAATAAATGGCCAGATTACTTACCAATGTTTACTGACGCCTCGAAAGTAGACCCCGCAACTTGTGTGGGAGCAGCAGTCTGGATTCCAAAATACAAAATAGCCCTGACAATCAAATGTCCTCCATCATCCTCAATTTTTACTGGAGAAGCAGTGGCAATCCTGGAAGCAATTAAGTATGCAGACTCTCACAATATTAAAAAAGTCATCATCTTTTCTGATAGTAAAAGTTGCTTACAAGCCATCGCGAGCAATCAGTTTAGAATGAAAGGTAAATTTCCACTAATATTACAAATTAAAACACTCCTGCGCCAAATGGAAGCTAGGGACATTCTTGTGATTCTAGGCTGGGTGCCAAGCCACTGTGGCATCATTGGTAATGAGATGGCTGATACTTGGGCAAAACAGGCTATCACATCAGGCTTATAGTTATCCATAATGTTATATACAGCTCAGACATACTAACACGCGCGCAAACTGACCTGTTCTATGCATGGCAGGAGTACTGGGACTCCTCCAGGATTCGAGTTGAGCGGCACTATGGTAATATACAACCCCAGATCCCTCGCAAACCCTGGTTCTATAAATTCCGCAAGTCTCCGAAGTGGGTCACATCAACCATCTGCCGTTTGCGTTTAGGCCATGTTTGTTCACCGGTATTTCTGGCAAAGATTAAGGTCCGGGATAGCTCATTGTGTGAATGTGGCCTCGACGAAGGTAATTTAGACCATATTTTCTTTGCGTGCCTAAAGTACAACTCTTCACTGTATGATGCATTGCCTGACTATATCCCACGACCTACTTGCTTCAGCTCGCTTCTCTGCTTGCTTTATGGACCCTCCTCTGACTAGTATTCTCATTAAATTCATTCAAGCTCATAACATAAAACTCTAATCTATATCACCTATGTAACTACTGTACTTATTCTAACTTTATCTTCGTCTTCCTTCCTTCATGTTGGCACGACTAACAAACTGTCATCCGCTCCCGCTTTTTTGCTTAACTTTTGTAATTGTCATGTGTTCGTCTGTGAAGTCAAAATAAAATTGTTTGTTTTTAGGTATCCCAATACTATCCTATCACCAAAAAAAAAAAAAACTCGTTCTCCTCACGTGTGAAAGTCCATCGGAAAAGGAAAACAACAATCACCTTGACATTGGTAAATTCACCTTGCTGTGGTTGATTTTATGGGGAAATTCTGTGGACGTAGAGAGAGCATTTAAAATCCAAAAAAAGTGTGTCCGGATCATCTGTAACGCTCAGATTGATGAGAGTTGTGTACCTCTTTTTAGGGAGAGGCGTATATTACCATTGCCATGTTTGTACATCAGAGATGCATGCGTCTTTGTCAATACACGTCTAAGTGATTTCCCAAAACGTGGTGACATGATGCTAAGACAGACCAGAAAAAGGATCATGGACCTCGAGTAAGTATATATTATACAAACCTCGAGTGAGCAAGGTGATATATGGAAAAAATGTGGCTAACATGTGCATTAAATTGTATAACAACTTGCCAGAGCACATTAAGGTGCTCCAGGGTAATAGTTTTAAAAATAAATTGACGATTTGGCTTATCGATAAATGTTTTTATAGTGTTAAGAATTATTTAGAGTATAAGTGACATAGATCGGTATTATTGTATTTCATTTATTTGACATAATGTTTGTATTTATTTTTATTTTTTTAAATTAATTAATTGCCTCTCTAAATATAATTAATTGCCTCTCTAAATATTTGCACGCCTGTGTGATGGCTGAATACACAGTTATATATTATTTTATAAGAACTTCCTGTACTGTAGGTATTCTGGCAAATAAATACTTTGACTTTGACTTTGTGGAAACAAGCAAGCAAGCAAGGAGTAAAGCCAGGAGTAAAAAAAAAATAAAAAATTCCCCCTGCGGGTGTCGTAAGAGTCGACTAAGGGATTGAAGTGTCACTGACCACTATTTGATAAATATTGATGATGGGCAGCAGCGTCATCATAGTGGACACATTACTGCGATCGCCAATCCGCTTGCCCAGCGTGGCGATTATGGGCATTTACCTCCTAATGCGTTTATACGCATAGTTAATAGGAGAGGCCTACGTCCAGCAGTGGACTATCATAGGCTGATGATGATGATGATGAAGATGATGTTTAAGTTGTTGGACAACTCCATGTCCACTTCCACTCCCAACACAGCAGTACATTTATGGCCCCTATGTAAACCATCAAAACTCATTTGATGATCAAATAAGCATTGATGATTTACATAGTAGTACGGCTACCAAAAGGTGAAAGTAAAACAAGGGTTGTTATTAGGACCATACCGGCTAAATTTTATTTATTTTGTTACATTACATACAGTGAGATTTAAAAAAGTGCAAATAATTGTCTACCTAATGTGACTTGTTTACCGTTGCCCCGCCAGATCATCTCCGGCACGGGGTGGGGCTCCACTATAGTAATATCAAACATTCATAAGCTTACTCTATCTTTATTCATTATCACCTACAAGTTTACAGCTCAGACCCTCCGGCCTGACACCTTCCCACACTCCAAAACATTTAATGGTTCAACATTAACATAGTATCCTATAAATATGTATTTTATTAAGTACATAGCCCGTTACATGGCTGAGTTCAGCCCATTATTACATAGTTTTAATATACTCGTACTGTCAACACTACTCTATAAAAGCTTCCTACATGGAAACAAAACATTCACATTAACCAAAATACAATAGTAATTAATAACTATCTCTGAATAGTAATAAGAATAATTAGGTATTTCATCAACTTTTGCTAAATCATTAAATTCTTTCATCAACTTGTTTGTTTTTTGGACGGTAACATTTCAAAAGACAAACAATTTTAGGCCAGTTTACGGTGCTTCTAACTCGATGCAATACATCGTATTGTTTACAAATTCACTCCTTTGACAGAATCTATCGTCAGCTTATCTGAATCTAATTAGAACACACAACTAAATCACAAACTAGATCTATCTGCTGAGGCTGGTTGTGGTCCGCTGTGTCAGGGAGTCTGTGGCGAATTGAGGCTCAACTAAACCTGTTCAACCTATGCAAAGCTTGTAACTTCTAGTATAAAATATTAATGCAAATAGCAAATTAAGAGGATATTCGTTGAATGTATTTGAGAAATTAAACCTCATGAGTCCCATCTATCATTCAGTTCAGTTGTAGGTAAAAGGGAATGAAAAAAATCGGTTATGTTTTGTATGGATCAGAAAGTGATTGTTTTTGTACTGAACAATCAAAAGGACGTATACAAGTACAAATAGAGTTTTTTACAGTTTTAATACATTGCTAAAATTGTACCTATATCGATTTCTCGCAACTTGCACTTCAATGTCTGGGTACTTAGGTACTTATCATTAACGGCTCTTCTCATCAGATATACGTAAATCCTATAGCTGCCCAAAGACTAAACAACCTGCCGCTATTCAATAGAATACACGTATAATAAATATTATAAGGAAACAGAGTATGAAAGTAGGCATACTATCCTATATTACAGTTGATTCAAATTCTTTTGTCTCATATCGCTACCCCAACATTTTGATGTTCTATATGTAACATTTTAATGTAAATGTGCAGATTTCAAACCGCAGAACTTATTTAAAGTTTCCAGTTTAAAAAAAAAACAACATAGAACAGTCTAATATTGGGGCAGCGATATGACGGGCGGCTAAAGGATAATTCTCCCCTTCAGAGAACCTGTAAAAACGGTGGGATTGTGTGAGCATCGCTCTTGTGCTCAGAACCTGAGGTCGGCGTCGCCGCTGCCGGCGCCCGCGTCCTCGTCGTCGGCCGGCGCGCCGCGCACGTCGTTCCCGTCGTTCCCGTCGTTCCCGTCGTTCCCGTCGCTCCCGAGGTTCCCGTCGTTCCCGTCGTGCGCGTGCTTGTCCCGCGCGCGCGCCTCCTGCGCTTCTTGCGCCTCTTCGCCCGTCTCGTTGCTCAAGCTGATCGCATTCGTTGACAGCTTTTCACCTGAATAACAGTCGTAAGGTTCTATTAGTGAACCATTCATTCCGCGTTTTCTATTTGAAACTGGGATACCTATATCAAGATAAAGCATTTAGGTAGGTAAGTGAATAAATATCATGGGGAAATCTTACACAAACCGACCTCGTCCTAAGGTAAGCTCAATTAATAATAATAACCCGTGAAAATATGATCCGTAGTAGCCGTAGAACTATTTCTATTGCACTTTATAGCTGGAGAGCCAGTGAACCCTAGGAGTAACGGTCTCCCTGTAAGGTTAGAAATTTGTATACCTACTCACAATTTACGTCATTGTAAGATAATAGCCATGACCTGGCAGGCGTCAGCCCTGCACGTCATCAGCCTCTTTATTTTTTGAACTGTTAAGTAAATTGGGTTTCAAAACTTGTTTCTGTAAGTTTGAAAATTTAATAGGAAAAAGTTTATATATTATACATCTTAAAAAAAAATTGACAGGTGATTA
This sequence comes from Thaumatotibia leucotreta, assembly GCA_025490895.1. Classification (NCBI taxonomy): domain Eukaryota; kingdom Metazoa; phylum Arthropoda; class Insecta; order Lepidoptera; family Tortricidae; genus Thaumatotibia; species Thaumatotibia leucotreta. The sequence continues at coordinate 16,987 of JALPQI010030507.1, read as the reverse complement.
CAATAAGCAGAAGTATATGACAGATCAATTAGAAAACGCACAGTTGATGAGGTAAAATAAACTTCACCCTGTATACTCAAAATTTTTATATGTTTTCAAATAAACGTCTCAGAGTAAGTATGTCCAATGCCAGGCGGTTTTGAACAGCATAGCTTATGCTCTTAGAATGACATGAATCGTAAGTATACAAATTTCTAACCTTACAGGGAGACCGTTACTCCCAGGGTTCACTAGCTCTTGGACTATTACGCAGTAGATCTGGCAAATAATCGATAACGAAGATCGGATCTAGTTCAAGTGCGTAAATTGCCATAGAAATCTTTCTGCGTTTGCTACGATGCTTTATTTTCACGAGTTCGGATCGGGCCGGTGTCGTCAGCTCTATATTCTGTTGGCCTACCGCGAACTACGAAGTTCGCAAATTTCGGAGATTTGTCTCTGTCACACCAATAAAGGCGTCATTAGAGTGACAGAGACAAATCCCCGAAATTTGCGAACTTCGGAGTTCGCTGTAGGGCCGCTGATTTGTTCCGGCGATGTCAGCTACAAAAAGATCTGAAATGTTACAAAAAGATTCGCCACACAATCGTTCGCCCTTGGCCTTCCCTCTAGTAGACCTGGAAACGGGGTGAAGATCCGAAATGGTACGATTTAATTTAATCTAGGATCTGCCAGAGGTCGAAAAGATCAAAAATTCAGACTAAATTTTTGCACTGGCAACACCGGATCGAACGTAGTGCGAAACCATTCAGGAAACTCACCGGGACACTTGGGCGCGCCCTTGCCGCGGCTGCCGGGCACCTCCTGGCCGTGCGCGTCCACGCACCAGCACACGCCGAGCGCGGCGTGGCACTGCCGCGGGCGGTAGTAGCCGGCGGGCGTGCAGGCCGGCGCGAAGCCCCCCGGCGGCGCGACCCGCGCCAGCGCCACGCACGGCCGCGCCGCGCGCCGCACGCAGCCGCACCACGCGCCGCGCCCCACCGCGCCGTCGCCCGCGCACACCGACAGGAACGGCCGCAGGCAGCGCTCGCGCGCGTCGTGTCCTGGGGGGGGGGACAGTGTTAGAGTTGCCGGTCCTGCCCCGTGACACCGGAGTGCGGAGCCGAGTGGCCGATACTTTACTGCTTTCTTCTGATTATAAATTGTGATTTCTCTGCTAGATTTTACTCTTCTATTTCTCTAATACATTTTGAGATAATTTAAAATATAAACTCTTTAGCGCACTCTAGCAACAAATATTTGGCAATTTTTCCTGCGATACAGGCATAGCCTAGTGCAGGTATCACGAGCAATGTATTATGTATTTCTGTGTCTACAGTATTGTATTTAGCTTTAACATTATAAAATAGTTGTGTTTAATAAGTTTTTACTGTATCAATAAACTATTTTGATTTTTTTTTATTTTAATTTTGATTTTGATAGCCAACGCTCAGTAGAGAGTATCGTAGTTTTCTCTCTATCACCGACAGCCACTACTGGCCTCTCCTATTACCTATCCATCCGAACGCATTAAAAGGTGAATGCCGGTATAGCGGGTTAACGTATCCACTATGATGACGTTGCCGCCCTTCATCTATCTTCGATTAATGGTCGATGACACGTCGATTGCTCGATCGACACTTACAACTCCCACGGGAAGAACTGGGGTGGTGACAGATGTATTCTTAATGCCGTCACCACACGGCCGAACCTCTCCTTTTTTTTCTGTTCTGTCACTCTTGGAAAAACGGTTGCCTTTCGTCCGCGATTAAGCGTTAGTAATTGACATCTTGGCTGCGCACCCTACCCCGATTTATCGAGCGAATCGTACCCAACGAGCGATCTATATGAGGACGCCCGACCTGAAGCGGTTAGGCTGTCAATCGCTATCGCATTCAGCCCAAAATCTAGGTATCTCTTGGATAGTCGTGCAATAAAATGGGCTCCCGATTAAAATAAGTTAACTAAGGAGATAGTTCCGACATATTAATAGGTAATTAAGTACTAGTGAATACTTACTGAGAGCATAAAGTTCGGTGGAGGACAGCAGGCCGTCGCCGTCCGTGTCGAGGTGCGCGAACATCCATCGCGTCTCCGGCTTGCAGTAGCGGGAGAACCCTGCACACAAACCAAGCAATAGGTGGCATTACTCCAAGTCGCTCAACGAGCTATGGAGAGGACTATGCTCGGGGTTCCTCTACGCGATTGAATCGGATGAGGAAATTCGTAGACGAACTACAGTAACCCACATAGCCCTCCGAATTAGCAAGCTGAAATGACATTGGGCAGGCCAAATTACACGCAGATCCCTCCGAGCAGATAATCAATGGGGAACCAAATGTTCGTAACCTCTAAACGCCCTCAGCAATCACTCACTTGTATGGAACTTTAGAAGGATTGGTTTCTAACTTGGCAACTAAGTTGTTTTTGCCATCTTGGTAGAACCTGTAGTTTAAGAGCCTGTTTCATCATCTCCGAATATAACATAATTATCTGTCAGACAAATGCTAACATTTGTCTGATAGATATGTTATATTTGTTTCTTTCATATGCCTATTAGGGAAAAGGATACAGAATGATAATTTTATCCAGGGATTATGGAACAGGACGTAAAAGTTTGGGACCTACGTATCAATCACATGACACATGACGTAAGAATGATGTGTAGGTACCGTGGCGGTCCGGCGGCGCCTCGCCGGCCTCGTCCATGAGCACAGAGAACCAGTCGAGCAGCCGGTCGGCCATCTTGTCGGGCGAGCAGCCCTCGGCGTCGGCGGGGGAATGCTCGGCGTGCTCGGGTCGCTCGGGTCGCTCGGGTCGCTCGGGTCTCTCGGGTCGCTCGGGTCTCTCGGGTCGCTCGGGTCGCTCGGGTCGCTCGGGTCTCTCGGGTCGCTCGGGTCGCTCGGGTCTCTCGGGTCGCTCGGGTCGCTCGGGTCTCTCGGGTCGCTCGGGTCGCTCGGGTCTCTCGGGTCGCTCGGGTCGCTCGGGTCTCTCGGGTCGCTCGGGTCGCTCGGGTCGCTCGGGTCTCTCGGGTCGCTCGGGTCTCTCGGGTCGCTCGGGTCGCTCGGGTCGCTCGGGTCGCTCGGGTCGCTCGGGTCGCTCGGGTCGCTCGGGTCTCTCGGGTCGCTCGGGTCGCTCGGGTCTCTCGGGTCGCTCGGGTCGCTCGGGTCTCTCGGGTCGCTCGGGTCGCTCGGGTCTCTCGGGTCGCTCGGGTCTCTCGGGTCGCTCGGGTCGCTCGGGTCGCTCGGGTCTCTCGGGTCGCTCGGGTCTCTCGGGTCGCTCGGGTCGCTCGGGTCGCTCGGGTCTCTCGGGTCGCTCGGGTCGCTCGGGTCTCTCGGGTCGCTCGGGTCGCTCGGGTCTCTCGGGTCGCTCGGGTCGCTCGGGTCTCTCGGGTCTCTCGGGTCGCTCGGGTCGCTCGGGTCTCTCGGGTCGCTCGGGTCTCTCGGGTCGCTCGGGTCGCTCGGGTCGCTCGGGTCGCTCGGGTCTCTCGGGTCGCTCGGGTCGCTCGGGTCTCTCGGGTCGCTCGGGTCGCTCGGGTCTCTCGGGTCGCTCGGGTCGCTCGGGTCTCTCGGGTCGCTCGGGTCGCTCGGGTCTCTCGGGTCGCTCGGGTCTCTCGGGTCGCTCGGGTCGCTCGGGTCGCTCGGGTCGCTCGGGTCTCTCGGGTCGCTCGGGTCGCTCGGGTCTCTCGGGTCGCTCGGGTCGCTCGGGTCTCTCGGGTCGCTCGGGTCGCTCGGGTCTCTCGGGTCGCTCGGGTCGCTCGGGTCTCTCGGGTCGCTCGGGTCGCTCGGGTCTCTCGGGTCGCTCGGGTCGCTCGGGTCGCTCGGGCCGCTCGGGTCGGCGGCGCGCGGGGATGGCGTTATCGCGCGCGGAGGGGCGGCGCCCGCGGCGGCGGCCTCGGCGGTGCCACTCCTGGGAAACCCAAATCAATAAGTGAGATCTCTTGAATACACAAACTGGTCAGAGGTATACAATGGTGATCTAGTTAATGGGAGTAATTCATCCTTTAACGGGAGTACCTAAGGCCTGAGTAAAGTCTAGATAGAAATTAAGAAACTCGAATCAGCTAGTCACGTCGAATGTTGCGTGAACATTAGCGTGGTCTACCAATTTGTTGTACCTTTGAGCATTTAGGTAGTTTAAGCCACAAAACAGCATGATTTTCTACGCATAATGAACAGTGCAATACATTAACTGTATACTCCTGCAGGAGTACCCATGTGTGGCTGCTCCCGCGTTTCCGCTACTGCAGCTGTGGCCGGGGCGAATCCCGACAACGACGGTGATGGTGATGAGAGGCTTTAGAGGGCACGGCAATGTCTTAAACAGTATAATAATGAACCATGAACAAGATGGGTCGTGAAGCCGGTTTGCGCACTCACATCTTGGTCTGCGTCGCGGTGGCGGCACGGACAGAAGCCCTTGCAGGCGAGCGCGACGGGCGGCGCGGCGCGGCGCACGCAGTTGTGCAGGTCCAGCCGGCACAGCGACGAGTACGTGCGGTTGTCCGAGCCGCACAGGAACTGGACAGATGTTAGCAATTAGTCAAGTTGCCCGTGTGGTGGCAGTAGGGATAAATCAAATTTTATTATTATTTTATTATTATTCGTCACCGTCCCAACTGTTCGTGGGTATCGTAAGAGTCGACTAAGACTCAAATTTGACACTTAGGCTTGTTCACGAAATAAAGTAGCCATTGCCGTATAATTTTTTTTTTGTATGAACTCAACCCTTTGTATGGGTGGTATTACAAACAAGGGCTCTTTGCCTATATTCTCGGAAGCTGTGGTTTTAATATTTATATCAATTTCTCCATAATTATGAAATTTTATTTAAACTTCTGGATTTAAGTAGCGATTCTTCTTATTTTACCATCTTGGGTCGTTTAGTTTCCCAATGGGTCTTAACTAGGGCTCGCGGTCGTGTCCGGATTTCGTGTCAACGTTTCTCATACCCGTGTTCGTATTACACGTACACGGGTTTCGGACCCGATTTACACGGGTAATTAAAGTCCGTGTAAATAATACCCGTCTGCACGGGCACACGTGTAAACGGGTATTATTTACACGGACTTTAATTACCCGCGGGTTCGGGGACGTCCTTGACGAGAAGCGTACGAATGGGTCGTGAGACTTAAGAGCTATAGTACAAATGGATAGATAAGCTGAAGGCTGTGTCAAATAGACCTTATTGCGTAACAGATAGAGTCGAAATTTATAATACATTAATAAAAAAGTTTTATCGGCTGACCTTTCCTGAACAGGTAGTGTTTTGTAGTGTCCAACGAAGCTGCAGGTTACATTCAATAATAGACCTTATTTGCATTTGCTCAAATTATTTCGAACCCGTTCGGTTCGGTCTTAATTACCCGGGTACCCGGGTAGCACGCGGTTTCGTGTAAACGGTATCCGTGTATTGGACACGGACACGGGTACCCGGCGGGTTCGTGTAATTCGGGTTCTTAGTACCGTCGGGCTTAAGAACACGGGTATCCGGTTTGGCGGGTTACACGTGTACCGTGAGCCCTAGTCTTCTTAGACATTCACAGTTTATTATAGTATCGCTATTGTAATTTAGTTAAGACTCTGAACTAAATTACAATAGCGATACTATAATAAACTGTGAATCTCGTGTCTACAATTTTTATTATCTATTTCCAGTCTAACATTGTTGTACTTAATCGTCTTTGAAGTTCGCACTTTTTGATTTTGGCGACTTTTGAGCGAATGCTTTTGGATATTGAATTGTTAAACATAAAACAGAAGAATCAATTTACAGTCCCATAGCTGTTAGAACTACATGGGACTGTTGTGTAGAGACTGATTTTACGATGGCTACTTTATTTCGTGAACAAGCTTTAGTAGGTAGGTACTTATCTGAGAGTATGCGTTATTCTTCGAATAAAAGTTTAGTAATATCGAGCCTTAGGTATTGAAGTGACCATTTATTGATAGAAGATTGATGATGGGCAGCAGCGTCATCAATGTCATCGTAATCAACACGCTACTGTCATCGCTAATCCGCTTGCCCAGCGTGGCGGTTGTGGGCATGTAGACGCATAGGTAGTTAATAAAAGTTAAACAACCCCGAAGCGAACAAATCGCAATAAGGAGCCGCACCGAGTATGGAGTTCAGCATTCCCCTTCCAACTCAACTCACTCAACGCTATCCAATTTGTCGCCGGCAGCAAGGTACAAGGTTCTTAGTTCTGAACAAACCTTCAGCCGTAACCTTCAACCGTAATAACGAATCACGTTTTGTATAGCGGTTGAATTTCGTAGAGTAGGGGGTTAAAATAGCGAATGCTCGTTTGGTCTGCATGCACCTTTATACGTTGTTGTCGTCGTAGTATCGAACTGTCGACTATTAAGCACGAAAGAATCAAAGTCTGGGCAGGCTTTAGTTTGTCTGATGGTAAGTCCTACCTGCGCGCGCGGCACGGAGCCACAGCCGACGCAGCGCTGGTCGCCGCCGCCGACTCCGCCGCCGACGCCGACTCCGCCGCCGACGCCGACTCCACCGGCGCCGCCGCCGCCGCCGCCGCCGCCGGACGGCGCGGGCGCCGACGACTCATAGAACACGTCGTCCTCGCGGGCTGCCTCCGAATCCGCGTTCACCACCACGTCACTGAAACATTCAGAGCTTTCGATAACACCACGTCCAAGTTGGTAAATAGTGTCTAGGTACAGTAAGTACCTACTCTTTCTACACAATATGACGCCTTCACAGAAGTAACAGACGCCCGAAATAGATTCTCAGAAAACGTTCAGTTGCTCTTTCAAATTCATAAGTAAAAGTGAGATATGTACTAATGTAACATACCTGATTATTACCTACCCACATGCTTTGATTTTTGCGATAGACCCCTATAGCCATGTAAAATAAAATACATAATAGCCACAGCTACTTGAAGCATGTTAGTGCTACAGAGCACAACACACACATCACACACCATCCGTCCGGGTTTCTTTCGAATTTGAGGCTGTCCGAGGCGGATATAAAAAAAAAGGGTCTGGGGAAAACCTGGACATGTGAGGAAAACCTTACAAAACTGAAGTATTTAACGGGTTTGTGTATAATGCAAAGTCTAGAGAAAAAAGAGGCCCTTACGCCAAATTTCCAGGTTTTTTGATGTGTTCTGAGTGCTTAGACAAGTTGTGATTGTGAAATAATTCAAGTTAGCAGGTTTGTTTACCTTTTTCCTATTTTCAACTAGAAAATGGTATAGGTATTTGTCTGGTGGGCTCTTAAACTGGGCAAATACCTATACCATTTTCCAGTTGAAAATAGGAAAAAGGTAAACAAACCTGCTAACTTGAATTATTTCACAATCACACACTTTCAGGACACAATCTTGGTTTTATCACCAACTTAAAACCTTAAACCTGAAGTTCATATACATTTTTTGTTAAAATTATTGAAATTTATTAGTATGAAAGTATATCTGCAAATGCGTTTCACAATATGTGTCAAAGACATCAAATTCAGCTGACATTCCCTCGTACCATGTCTCACGGATGGGGCTGGTCCGAGGAGTGCCAACTGATTGGTCTATGGAAGACTTAGTAAACGGGACAGATCTTAAAGAGGGTAGAGGTAAGATCCTAAAGGCTCGACGTCTCCAACGTAAAGTACGTCAAGAGGATGGCTCCCCGGCTTGGGTTCCAACCCAATCCGTGGCGGTCACCTTTGAAGGACAGGTGCTACCATCAAAAATATTCGCCTACTACACTTCACTATCAGTAGAAATATACCAACTTCCAATAATACAGTGCAGAAAGTGTCTTCGGTTTGGCCATATCCAATCCCAGTGCAGGTCAGATGCAAGGTGCTATAAATGTGCAGCCAAACACCCCGGCGATGACTGCAATGTTGCCCCAGAGCATGTAACATGCATATTCTGCTCAGGCAGACATTTTGCTACCGACAAAAAATGCAATGAATATGCGCGACAGAAATCTATAAAAATGGCAATGTCGGAGCAGAATGTCTCCTACGCAGAAGCTGCATCCCGCTTCACAACAGCCCGCAGACCATATGCTGATGTAGTAGCCCAGGAAATGTTTGAGCCCACTCCAGATTTCTCTAGAGCCTCTCAGTCTCCATATCACCCCCCCTCCAACCCATCCTCCTCCAATACATCATACCGAAAAACCACTTTCCAAGCTCCCCGGGCTAGAGCCCCACTCTCCCCGGGATACGACAGACAAGCCCATAACAACATCACCCAAACCCCACGCTCCCAGACGCCCAACGGCCACGCACTATTCGAATTACTAAACAAAATTACCCCTAATGAGAACCTCCTAGAACTACTTATGAAAGTAGTAGTAAATATCATTGCCAAAATGTCCGACTCCTTACCGAACAACGTTGCGTCTACCCTTATACACTTAGTTGAAAGTCTCAGCGCCAATGGCTTCTTTGGCTTCTTTTCTCCAATGGAATAGCCGAAGTATTATTCCTAAAAAAAACGAAATAATACAATTAATCAACAAACATTCTGTGTCCGTTGCGGCTATCTCGGAGACATGGTTGAGGCCCGGCGCCCTCTTTAGGATTCCGGGCTTCTCATGCCTCCGAGATGATCGTAATGACGGACGAGCAGGATGCGCTTTGTTGATAAAACATTCCTTTCCCTTCTCCCAAATAACCCTCCCGCCACACTCAGATGCAATTAATGCCGTAGCTGCTAAGGTTATGGGCATTCATTTCATCTCCATCTACATTCCTCACCCTGACCAGGGCCTTATAAACGAACTAACAACTATCTTCTCTGCTGTCCCACCTCCTCTCCTTATATTGGGTGACTTCAATTGCCACAATATTTCCTGGGGTTCATATCATTCAGATGCATTCTCATCATCCCTACTCGACTTATTTGACGACATGAATGTTGTAGTGATCAATGATGGAACCCCTACTCACAGAGTTTATCCTGGTCAAAATCCACAATCAGTCCTAGACTTATCTATCTGTTCACCTAATTTGTCCTCCTTGCTGTCTTGGCAAGTTCTCCGTCAGTCATTTGGTAGTGACCACTTCCCCATTGTTATCACCAAACCATCATCTGTAGTCCCCTCTCCTGCCCCTGAATCCCTCCTGAAACATAAAACCCAGTTAGCCGATTGGCCTAAATATGCGTCATACATCGAGTCTGAATTAAAAAATCGGTGCCCAGACATATTTACTGACGGTATGGCTTATCCAAACTTTAAAAACCTGATCTTGGAGTCTGCTGATAAATTTATACCTACAAAAAACCTGCCCGAAACAAGATTCCCTCTCCTCCCTGGTGGAATGCAGACTGCACTGCAGCAGTTAAAAAAAGGAATTCCACAGAAAATAAATTTAACATAACTGGTAACATGGATGACTACTTGTCTTTTAAAAAAGTTTCAGCTCATACCAAACGTTTCCTGGCTAAGGCTAAAAAAAGGGGTTGGAAGGAGTTCTGTGAGAGCTTGTCTCCTAGAACCCCTCCCTCTCTAGTATGGAAGAAGATTAAAAGATTTAGGGGCTCATCCAAGCCAGACTCTATACTAACTTCAGATGCGCCCTGGTTATCAGACTTTGCCGACAGGCTGGCTCCACCAACTGTCCCTGAGGCTTCTTGCATAATACCGCCACTACTGTCTGTAACTGCAGGCCCTCTGGAAGGACCGTTTTCTAGCTCAGAACTCAGGTTGGTACTTGATGGACTCCGAAATACCACACCTGGTGAAGATGGCATTCCCTACTGTTTCCTAACCAAGCTAAACGCATCTTCGCAAGAATACCTACTCAGCATCTTAAATCACGCTTTTCATACAGGGGAAATTCCAGAGGACTGGAGTAGCCAGGTCATTATCCCAATACTGAAACCACATAAAGACCCAGATTTGGCTAGTTCGTACCGGCCAATTGCGCTTTCTGCTACAATGGGCAAGATTCTCGAACACCTAGTTAAGAATAGATTGGAGTGGTTTGTAGAGAACAAGGGACTTCTGGCTGATACACAATTCGGTTTCCGCAAGGGTCGGAGTACAATGGATAACCTTAATATATTAACCACAGATATCAGACTGTCCCTATCACAGAATGAACATCTGTTGGCATGTTTTCTTGACATCTCTGCAGCCTACGACAATGTCCTTCTTCCGGTGCCCAGAGCAACAAATGCTTAATCTGAGCATCCCTGTGAAGATTGTCCAAATTGTCACCAAACTTTTCATGGGTAGATCCATTAAAATCCGGGATGGTACTTCCTACCATCCCCCTCGAATACTGTGGAGAGGCCTCCCTCAGGGCTCGGTTCTCAGTCCATTGCTGTATAGCATTTACACCTACGATTTGGGACAGTCAGTCCTATCATTCTGTAATATCCTGCAGTATGCAGATGATTTGGTACTGTATACCTCCTCAAAGTCAATGGAGAAGGCAACAACAAGTCTAAACACAGCCTTGGGATACCTGAAGGATTGGTTTGATGAGCATGGTTTGATGAATATGTCTGGCACTTCACATCATAAATACATTATAGGAAAATGTGAAAAGAGCATTAATATGCTTCGAGCATTGTCAGGTGTAATGGAACCATGCAGCAAGGAATACTTACGCAAATTAGATCTTATACAGGCTAAATGTTTACGCATCATATTAGGAGCTATGAAGTCTTCTCCAAAAAATGCCATGCAGGTTGAGTGTGTAGAGGCCCCTCTTCATCTGCGTAGACAATATCTTGCTGACAGATTCTTGACTAAAGCTGCTTCATTGTCCAATCACAGGCTCCTTCCACGGTTGCGGTCCCTTGCATCTGAGGTCACTGAAAACCGATATTGGACACATAAAACTCCCCCAAGAATTATAACAACCCTATCAAAGTTAAATAATAACAATCCAACCACATATAGATCAGGAACTAACCCCTTATTTGAAATAGCTTTTGAAACCATAGTTTACTCCCCCAAAGTATTATTAGACTTTGGCATTTTCAAAAATGATCCAGGTGCAAATAATAAATTCGATAAACTATTAAATAAATGGCCAGATTACTTACCAATGTTTACTGACGCCTCGAAAGTAGACCCCGTAACTTGTGTGGGAGCAGCGGTCTGGATTCCAAAATACAAAATAGCCCTGACAATCAAATGTCCTCCATCATCCTCAATTTTTACTGGAGAAGCAGTGGCAATCCTGGAAGCAATTAAGTATGCAGACTCTCACAATATTAAAAAAGTCATCATCTTTTCTGATAGTAAAAGTTGCTTACAAGCCATCGCGAGCAATCAGTTTAGAATGAAAGGTAAATTTCCACTAATATTACAAATTAAAACACTCCTGCGCCAAATGGAAGCTAGGGACATTCTTGTGATTCTAGGCTGGGTGCCAAGCCACTGTGGCATCATTGGTAATGAGATGGCTGATACTTGGGCAAAACAGGCTATCACATCAGGCTTATAGTTATCCATAATGTTATATACAGCTCAGACATACTAACACGCGCGCAAACTGACCTGTTCTATGCATGGCAGGAGTACTGGGACTCCTCCAGGATTCGAGTTGAGCGGCACTATGGTAATATACAACCCCAGATCCCTCGCAAACCCTGGTTCTATAAATTCCGCAAGTCTCCGAAGTGGGTCACATCAACCATCTGCCGTTTGCGTTTAGGCCATGTTTGTTCACCGGTATTTCTGGCAAAGATTAAGGTCCGGGATAGCTCATTGTGTGAATGTGGCCTCGACGAAGGTAATTTAGACCATATTTTCTTTGCGTGCCTAAAGTACAACTCTTCACTGTATGATGCATTGCCTGACTATATCCCACGACCTACTTGCTTCAGCTCGCTTCTCTGCTTGCTTTATGGACCCTCCTCTGACTAGTATTCTCATTAAATTCATTCAAGCTCATAACATAAAACTCTAATCTATATCACCTATGTAACTACTGTACTTATTCTAACTTTATCTTCGTCTTCCTTCCTTCATGTTGGCACGACTAACAAACTGTCATCCGCTCCCGCTTTTTTGCTTAACTTTTGTAATTGTCATGTGTTCGTCTGTGAAGTCAAAATAAAATTGTTTGTTTTTAGGTATCCCAATACTATCCTATCACCAAAAAAAAAAAAAACTCGTTCTCCTCACGTGTGAAAGTCCATCGGAAAAGGAAAACAACAATCACCTTGACATTGGTAAATTCACCTTGCTGTGGTTGATTTTATGGGGAAATTCTGTGGACGTAGAGAGAGCATTTAAAATCCAAAAAAAGTGTGTCCGGATCATCTGTAACGCTCAGATTGATGAGAGTTGTGTACCTCTTTTTAGGGAGAGGCGTATATTACCATTGCCATGTTTGTACATCAGAGATGCATGCGTCTTTGTCAATACACGTCTAAGTGATTTCCCAAAACGTGGTGACATGATGCTAAGACAGACCAGAAAAAGGATCATGGACCTCGAGTAAGTATATATTATACAAACCTCGAGTGAGCAAGGTGATATATGGAAAAAATGTGGCTAACATGTGCATTAAATTGTATAACAACTTGCCAGAGCACATTAAGGTGCTCCAGGGTAATAGTTTTAAAAATAAATTGACGATTTGGCTTATCGATAAATGTTTTTATAGTGTTAAGAATTATTTAGAGTATAAGTGACATAGATCGGTATTATTGTATTTCATTTATTTGACATAATGTTTGTATTTATTTTTATTTTTTTAAATTAATTAATTGCCTCTCTAAATATAATTAATTGCCTCTCTAAATATTTGCACGCCTGTGTGATGGCTGAATACACAGTTATATATTATTTTATAAGAACTTCCTGTACTGTAGGTATTCTGGCAAATAAATACTTTGACTTTGACTTTGTGGAAACAAGCAAGCAAGCAAGGAGTAAAGCCAGGAGTAAAAAAAAAATAAAAAATTCCCCCTGCGGGTGTCGTAAGAGTCGACTAAGGGATTGAAGTGTCACTGACCACTATTTGATAAATATTGATGATGGGCAGCAGCGTCATCATAGTGGACACATTACTGCGATCGCCAATCCGCTTGCCCAGCGTGGCGATTATGGGCATTTACCTCCTAATGCGTTTATACGCATAGTTAATAGGAGAGGCCTACGTCCAGCAGTGGACTATCATAGGCTGATGATGATGATGATGAAGATGATGTTTAAGTTGTTGGACAACTCCATGTCCACTTCCACTCCCAACACAGCAGTACATTTATGGCCCCTATGTAAACCATCAAAACTCATTTGATGATCAAATAAGCATTGATGATTTACATAGTAGTACGGCTACCAAAAGGTGAAAGTAAAACAAGGGTTGTTATTAGGACCATACCGGCTAAATTTTATTTATTTTGTTACATTACATACAGTGAGATTTAAAAAAGTGCAAATAATTGTCTACCTAATGTGACTTGTTTACCGTTGCCCCGCCAGATCATCTCCGGCACGGGGTGGGGCTCCACTATAGTAATATCAAACATTCATAAGCTTACTCTATCTTTATTCATTATCACCTACAAGTTTACAGCTCAGACCCTCCGGCCTGACACCTTCCCACACTCCAAAACATTTAATGGTTCAACATTAACATAGTATCCTATAAATATGTATTTTATTAAGTACATAGCCCGTTACATGGCTGAGTTCAGCCCATTATTACATAGTTTTAATATACTCGTACTGTCAACACTACTCTATAAAAGCTTCCTACATGGAAACAAAACATTCACATTAACCAAAATACAATAGTAATTAATAACTATCTCTGAATAGTAATAAGAATAATTAGGTATTTCATCAACTTTTGCTAAATCATTAAATTCTTTCATCAACTTGTTTGTTTTTTGGACGGTAACATTTCAAAAGACAAACAATTTTAGGCCAGTTTACGGTGCTTCTAACTCGATGCAATACATCGTATTGTTTACAAATTCACTCCTTTGACAGAATCTATCGTCAGCTTATCTGAATCTAATTAGAACACACAACTAAATCACAAACTAGATCTATCTGCTGAGGCTGGTTGTGGTCCGCTGTGTCAGGGAGTCTGTGGCGAATTGAGGCTCAACTAAACCTGTTCAACCTATGCAAAGCTTGTAACTTCTAGTATAAAATATTAATGCAAATAGCAAATTAAGAGGATATTCGTTGAATGTATTTGAGAAATTAAACCTCATGAGTCCCATCTATCATTCAGTTCAGTTGTAGGTAAAAGGGAATGAAAAAAATCGGTTATGTTTTGTATGGATCAGAAAGTGATTGTTTTTGTACTGAACAATCAAAAGGACGTATACAAGTACAAATACAGTTTTTTACAGTTTTAATACATTGCTAAAATTGTACCTATATCGATTTCTCGCAACTTGCACTTCAATGTCTGGGTACTTAGGTACTTATCATTAACGGCTCTTCTCATCAGATATACGTAAATCCTATAGCTGCCCAAAGACTAAACAACCTGCCGCTATTCAATAGAATACACGTATAATAAATATTATAAGGAAACAGAGTATGAAAGTAGGCATACTATCCTATATTACAGTTGATTCAAATTCTTTTGTCTCATATCGCTACCCCAACATTTTGATGTTCTATATGTAACATTTTAATGTAAATGTGCAGATTTCAAACCGCAGAACTTATTTAAAGTTTCCAGTTTAAAAAAAAAACAACATAGAACAGTCTAATATTGGGGCAGCGATATGACGGGCGGCTAAAGGATAATTCTCCCCTTCAGAGAACCTGTAAAAACGGTGGGATTGTGTGAGCATCGCTCTTGTGCTCAGAACCTGAGGTCGGCGTCGCCGCTGCCGGCGCCCGCGTCCTCGTCGTCGGCCGGCGCGCCGCGCACGTCGTTCCCGTCGTTCCCGTCGTTCCCGTCGTTCCCGTCGCTCCCGAGGTTCCCGTCGTTCCCGTCGTGCGCGTGCTTGTCCCGCGCGCGCGCCTCCTGCGCTTCTTGCGCCTCTTCGCCCGTCTCGTTGCTCAAGCTGATCGCATTCGTTGACAGCTTTTCACCTGAATAACAGTCGTAAGGTTCTATTAGTGAACCATTCATTCCGCGTTTTCTATTTGAAACTGGGATACCTATATCAAGATAAAGCATTTAGGTAGGTAAGTGAATAAATATCATGGGGAAATCTTACACAAACCGACCTCGTCCTAAGGTAAGCTCAATTAATAATAATAACCCGTGAAAATATGATCCGTAGTAGCCGTAGAACTATTTCTATTGCACTTTATAGCTGGAGAGCCAGTGAACCCTAGGAGTAACGGTCTCCCTGTAAGGTTAGAAATTTGTATACCTACTCACAATTTACGTCATTGTAAGATAATAGCCATGACCTGGCAGGCGTCAGCCCTGCACGTCATCAGCCTCTTTATTTTTTGAACTGTTAAGTAAATTGGGTTTCAAAACTTGTTTCTGTAAGTTTGAAAATTTAATAGGAAAAAGTTTATATATTATACATCTTAAAAAAAAATTGACAGGTGATTACAATAAGCAGAAGTATATGACAGATCAATTAGAAAACGCACAGTTGATGAGGTAAAATAAACTTCACCCTGTATACTCAAAATTTTTATATGTTTTCAAATAAACGTCTCAGAGTAAGTATGTCCAATGCCAGGCGGTTTTGAACAGCATAGCTTATGCTCTTAGAATGACATGAATCGTAAGTATACAAATTTCTAACCTTACAGGGAGACCGTTACTCCCAGGGTTCACTAGCTCTTGGACTATTACGCAGTAGATCTGGCAAATAATCGATAACGAAGATCGGATCTAGTTCAAGTGCGTAAATTGCCATAGAAATCTTTCTGCGTTTGCTACGATGCTTTATTTTCACGAGTTCGGATCGGGCCGGTGTCGTCAGCTCTATATTCTGTTGGCCTACCGCGAACTACGAAGTTCGCAAATTTCGGAGATTTGTCTCTGTCACACCAATAAAGGCGTCATTAGAGTGACAGAGACAAATCCCCGAAATTTGCGAACTTCGGAGTTCGCTGTAGGGCCGCTGATTTGTTCCGGCGATGTCAGCTACAAAAAGATCTGAAATGTTACAAAAAGATTCGCCACACAATCGTTCGCCCTTGGCCTTCCCTCTAGTAGACCTGGAAACGGGGTGAAGATCCGAAATGGTACGATTTAATTTAATCTAGGATCTGCCAGAGGTCGAAAAGATCAAAAATTCAGACTAAATTTTTGCACTGGCAACACCGGATCGAACGTAGTGCGAAACCATTCAGGAAACTCACCGGGACACTTGGGCGCGCCCTTGCCGCGGCTGCCGGGCACCTCCTGGCCGTGCGCGTCCACGCACCAGCACACGCCGAGCGCGGCGTGGCACTGCCGCGGGCGGTAGTAGCCGGCGGGCGTGCAGGCCGGCGCGAAGCCCCCCGGCGGCGCGACCCGCGCCAGCGCCACGCACGGCCGCGCCGCGCGCCGCACGCAGCCGCACCACGCGCCGCGCCCCACCGCGCCGTCGCCCGCGCACACCGACAGGAACGGCCGCAGGCAGCGCTCGCGCGCGTCGTGTCCTGGGGGGGGGGACAGTGTTAGAGTTGCCGGTCCTGCCCCGTGACACCGGAGTGCGGAGCCGAGTGGCCGATACTTTACTGCTTTCTTCTGATTATAAATTGTGATTTCTCTGCTAGATTTTACTCTTCTATTTCTCTAATACATTTTGAGATAATTTAAAATATAAACTCTTTAGCGCACTCTAGCAACAAATATTTGGCAATTTTTCCTGCGATACAGGCATAGCCTAGTGCAGGTATCACGAGCAATGTATTATGTATTTCTGTGTCTACAGTATTGTATTTAGCTTTAACATTATAAAATAGTTGTGTTTAATAAGTTTTTACTGTATCAATAAACTATTTTGATTTTTTTTTATTTTAATTTTGATTTTGATAGCCAACGCTCAGTAGAGAGTATCGTAGTTTTCTCTCTATCACCGACAGCCACTACTGGCCTCTCCTATTACCTATCCATCCGAACGCATTAAAAGGTGAAT